>JACCIC010000313.1:0-368224 GCA_018907035.1 Sycobia sp. Sy_11 | reverse complement strand
GAATTTAATTTTTTTTGTGAAGAAAGAAAAAATTTTTTTTGTTGGTTTAGAATTTACATGTAATAGCTGAATTCTTTCGACAAATATTACGTATTTAATAATTTACTAATTACGTAGTACTGTATTAGGTAGCTCGGTTTCAATGTGCTCACACCGTATGTTTCCTTACAAGAAATTTAAACGAAATCTTTTCCCAAATTATTTTAGAATACATTTTTTTCGGAATTAAAATTTTTGTAAAAAAAAAAAATTTTTCATAAATTAATTAATTTTTTGTTGTTTGAGGATAAAAAAAAGAAAAAATTGACTGTAGGATTTGAAAGGAATGCTTAATTCAGAATTAAATATTGTCTGAAAAAAAAATAATACTTTAAAAATGCAATGAATGTAAGGAATTATATCTTTCATATCAACGATATGAATTTAAAAAATTATTTTTAGCACATATCTCGGTACGCTCTACAATTTTCATATAAATAAAGGATTTTTAATTTATAACAAAATGAGAATTTTTCAATCGATCTCTAATAAAATGACTTAACTCAATAAATAATGAATCGATTGTTTTAATAATTCATAGGAAGACAAACGTAATTTTTGCGTTGAATAATCTATTAATTTTCGGGATTGATGTATAGCACTTAATAATTATAAGAAATTTAGCAGACTATTGAATTAAATAATTACTTTAAATGATAGTTCTTTCAAACCTTCAAAATAATCGAACCCTTGCTTTAACATACCCTCACATTTCATGGATTGACTTGTTTTGTCATTGCATAATTCAGAATACGTTGACAAGTATGATAACTTTTTTGTGAATGCATATTTGTAGCCGAAGTTTAGATCAAATTGGTTCAAAAAAAAAAAAGTATAAATTAAAAAAAAAAAAAAAAAAAAAAAAATTCAGATGATTACTTTTTTTACAATGTAGTTAAAATTTTAACATTTACATGAAAAAAATTGTTCCAAGAGGGCCAGTCTTTAACGTTAAGTGTAATTTCCATAAATTTATTGATTTGATAACAGTAAAGCTAATGATTAATAATATTATCTTTTTTTTCCGAAAGCACATTATTCAAGTTATAATATTGGATAACAATGGACACATCTCTTATTTTCATTTATATTCCAAGCTGTATATAAGTTATTAATTTCGAAGTTAAACCCTTAAATTTGTTTCAATTCACATAAGCATTTGGATTGATTTTTCAATGAATACATATGAGAATTGGTGTCCCAAACGTAATGTAAACTGAGTACATGACGTAAGATACCAAAAATAATTAGTTATCCCAAATTTCAATTACGGGTGACGCATTCATAAGTCTTGGTAGCTGACAAACCGAAAAAAAATATTACCTTAACTTGATGGAACTGCACGGAGTTGACAGAATCGAGAGACGAGCCTGGGGCATGGTAGCATAAACACAACTGTCGATTGAGGTACATTTATTGATTTCCTTATATGTTACAAAAATTTTACTATTGATTGATGTGACCCAATTATTGTCACATATTACTATAAATCTCTATATATTTATATCTTTGATGCTGCTCATCGGACAGTTCCGATCGCTTGCCAGCCACCTCGAGCGTTTTCCCCCTCTCCAGGAAGATAAGTTAGAATTTAATCTAAAAAAATCTACGATCGGGTGGAATTTGCAAGAATAGTGGATCAGATTACGGAAGAGGTCGAAATACCTAGACGAGATAGAATCGACGGTATTGTAAACCGAAAGTTGAAATCTTGCTCGTCGAGTTTATTTTTCTATCTCCTTCGATCCCTTCTAGGTACAAAAAGTAAGGTAATCGCCAGATTTATATAATTCAATTGATAAATGTTATAATTTGAAATTCATTGTAAACGATCCCGCTGGCACGCGATTCGGTCCCATACCCGTTTGCCTCCCACACACGTGCACCCCCGTTTTTCGTCCGCTATCCCGCCTCCGTTTGACGATTCCGGATGGTAAAGCAGATCGCGTTTCGAACAGGGCAATCGTACATAGGAGCAAATAGACGAGGCATAATCTCTAGAAGTGACCATGGCGTCCGTGAAGAGCAACACAAGCAACGCGTCGTTGGAGCTAATTATGGACCAGTACGATGGGGCCTGGGCGATGTACGGTCGGATTCGCCGTCTAGACCAGGACCAGCAAAAGGCCGTCTTAAGCTCGCTAGGTGCAAGCACGCACGGCGACCGTCGTACGCTACAGATACGCCTTCTAAGGGCTGAGCTCCGTAATCAGGACCCGTCCTTAGAGATATTCTGGACAACGGAAGACGAGGAAGATCAGGACTCGTCGCCTACGCGCGGTGTGGACCAGACCCGAGTCGTAGATGACTCCCTCGTCGATAAGCGCCGTAGATGGACAGGACGTGGGCGTGGACTCCCGATGACCACCCTGGACGAGCTGGAGATTCCTGGACGAACAACCCCGCCGACGACGGTGGGGGTGAACCCTTTCGAGAGCCTACGGACTTCGCCGCCCACGGCCGCGCAGATTCCCGGCAGGGCTGTAACGGTCACCGCGACGACGTGCACTACCACCACGTCGAAGTACACCATGGCGGGGAGCACTATACCGACATCAGACTCTCAATCGGTAACGATCAACCCGGGGGTGGTGTCAACGGTCAGCCTGGCAGACCAGTCGCGTTCGTTGCGCCGTCTAGAAGACCAAAAACGGGTGGCAGGTCTGCAAATGGATCACATCCTCCGGATGGCCATGGAACGAAATGAAGAAGAGCGGCTGCGGCTACAGGATGAGATAGAGCGTCGAGCAATCCTGTCACAGTTCGACCAGCAGTGACGGCGCCGTAGCGTTCCGCCCCAGTCGCAAACGAACCAACGAGTGATCGGCGATGGCAGGAGCATCGCCCGCAACGTATCAGGTCCTCGCACCAGGGAGGAGGTCGACGACGACGCAAACTTGGCGTCTGACGAGGACAGTCAGCACGGAGGAGACGATCGGCCCGAAGCCACACGCGCACCGACTCCCAGACCTGGCACCAGTAAAGCAGGCAGGACCGAAGGCGGAGCCACAGAGTACGGATCGACCACTACAAGAGAGCACGCTCCGACCAAACGGACCGGAAATCCTGGCCGAGGTTGTTGTCCGCCACCACCTCCCGTCCGCAACACTAGCCTAGAACGGGACGCAGTGAGGCCAACCTCGCCCCCGTGTGCGTGTCCACATGGGAGCGGTCGGGGTTACGGACAGCACTCGCCAGCGAGAATCCTAAAGGACTGGGGTATCAAGTTCTCGGGGACCGACCAGGAGTATCCGGAAGAATACCTCGCGGACCTCGAAGAGTGTAGATACTCAGCCGGCCTGACGGAGAGCGAATTAATCAGGGCGATCCTCAGTACCCTCAAGGGAGATGCTAAGCAGTGGTATCGACCTATACGGACGGAGACCAATAGCTGGGCAGCTTTTGAAGAGGCGTCCAGGCTTAGATTCATCAACCAGCTGGGCGAGGACGACCTTCGAAGGGAACTTTATTCGAGGACCCAGGACCGCAGCGAGACCGTCGCCACCTTCGTCGCCAAGTTCAGACACATTGTCTCGTACTTCCGGAGACCGCCGCCGTTGAGCGAGCAGGTGATGGTCGCTGCCAACAACTTACGACCAGAGTATCAGGTCTACATGGTGGGCAAGACGTTCACAAATTTTACCGAATTAACACGCTATGGCCTCGAAATGGAGCGAACAATAGAGCTCCAAAACCGGTGGAGCGCACCACCAGCGAAGGACAAGATGAGACTTCGTAGCGCTGCTCCCGCCGTAGCTGAGGCCAAGGCGACGAAGGTCGCGGCCATCACGCAGAGTGATAGGACTGAGTCGACTGATAGTGAAGGATACAAGGAGACTCGGGGGAGGACCAAAGAAGCGAAAGCTAAGGTCAGAGAGGTAGCGGCCGTACAGGGACCAGTGGAGACCCAGACGCCGAGATCAATGGCAACGACCAAACCAGAGAGACCGCAGAGCTACGCTGTAGCCGTGAGACGGCCGTTTCCTAACGTACCGCGACAACGGCCAAGAAGTTGGGAAGCACGGCAGCCAAGGATCCGATCACCACAGCGTCCGAGTCGCCGTTTCGAAGACAATGCTCGGTGGCAGAATCGTGGCCGCGAGGAGACTCGGAGAAGCTCGCCGCAACGGCGCGACAGGGAAGACGGACGGTTCTACGGTTCGTGCTTCCACTGTAGAGCAGTAGGACACCGGGCGGCGAACTGCCCGAGCTTCTCGTGCTACCGATGTCATCAACGGGGCCATTATGCCACCGACTGCCCGAATAGTCGGAGAAGCACGCTGTCGTGCCAGTGGTGCGGCCGAGAGGGAGTTGCAATCCGTGACTGCCCTGATTGCGCCCCCCTCTGTACGAGGTTGGGAAACGAGAGGACGGGGGGACGCAGCAGTCCCGCAACCCCCCTTTCACCCTCGGGACGACGTTAGGACCGAACCCCATGCCGGAGTTCAAGGGAGCCATCCCGAAGAAAAAGGAGTCCCTAAGCGGTGACGTCCAGCCGCAAGGTAAGCGTGAACCGGAGAAACCTGCGTGTGAGGCAGCCGATCAAGTGGAGCATACGAGTCTAGAGCGAAAGGTACCGAAGGAGAACACCGGAGTCCGGTGTGAGGGGCGAGAGAATCGTGAGATCGAAGATTGTTGGATAGGTCAAGTGCAGATCGGGGAGTCCCCGAGGGAGCGGCAGACCGAGGGAGCAAAGTGGTATGCGGAGGAGAGACCGTGTATAGTAAGACCGCCCAATCGATCAACGATAGATGCGAGAGAAGCGTCCGAAGCCAAGAGTGTCCCGCAGAAGGCTAACTACGGATTAAACGAAGTATTGAAGAAATTAGAGTTCCCGACACCGAAATGGCCGGGAGGTACGCCTCCAGCCTGGCTAACGCTGGGACCTCCCCACAGTAAAGTTGAGGGGGGAGTAGAGTTGGAGCGGAGTTAGATCGAACATCAGGACCTGTGGAGTCCCAGGACCTGGAGAAAACTGCACAGACGGAAGAAACCGGCTCGGACCAAGATGGACCCAAGGTAGCCGGTGCGACGCTAGAGAATCGATTGTTTCTTCCCGTGGGGATGAACGGGATGAATTATCGCGCGTTCTTCGATCCTGGAGCTGTAGTTTCGGTCATCGGACCTCGAGTAGCCGAGCGATTCAAGGATCGACTACGGCCGACCTCGACGAGGCTGAAGAGTGCCCTCGTCGGAGGGACGACCATGCTAGGCGAGCTACCGCTAATAATAGAAGTGGATGGAGTTGTCAGAGAGTTGTCAGTCAAAGCCGCGAGTTTCCTGGACCATGACATTATATTGGGTATGGACTTTTGCCAGATTTGGGAGGTCGAAGCCCTTCTTGGAACTAGACAGTGGCGTATACGAGGCGGAAGGTGGAAAAAGTTTAGTCGCACGGGACAAGAGGCAGAAGAGGAAGAGTTAGCAATATCGGCCGAATGCGCGGGCATCGTCGAAGCCAGCAAGGACCAAAGGACCTTAGTCGAGGACCTCGTGAGTAAGTTGTTGCCCGAGGCCGCAGAAGGATTGGGAGCGACTACCCTGACCGAACATAGAATAGAGGTGCAGGACGCGGCTCCAGTCAAACACCGGCCGAGACGCATGTCGCCGATGATGATGCAAGTAGCACAGGATGAAGTGAAGAAGATGTTTGAGAAAGGAGTGATCGAGCGCTCGGCGGTGAGTGGAGCAGCGCGCCTGTTATCGTGAAAAAGTCCGACGGTTCGTTCCGTTTCTGTGTGGACTACAGAGATCTGAACGCTGTCACCGTCAAGGACGCCTATCCGTTACCTAGTATGGATTCTATCTTAGATAAACTGCGTAAAGCCAGATTCTTATCGAAGGTAGACCTGAAGGAAGCATACTTCCAGATACCAATGGACGCAAAGAGCCGGAAGTTCACGGCCTTCGCAGTACCCGGATCAGGTCTCTGGCAGTTCACCAGAATACCGTTCGGCCTGACGAACGCCCCCATGACCTTCCGGCGGCTCATCGACGCACTGTTCGGACCAGAGTATGAACCCAACGTATTTCGATACCTGGACGACATCATCGTAGCAACAGAATCGTTTGAGGATCACATGGCCTGGCTAGAGCGCGTGTTGAAACGACTGAGAGGTGCAGGACTATCAGTAAATAGGAAGAAGTGCGAGTTTTGCTGTTCTCAAGTGGCGTACCTCGGTTTCCTGTTAGACCGTGAAGGTCTCAGACCGGACCCAGAGAAAGTACGACCATTGTTAGAGTACTCAGCCCCGAGGACCGTGAAGCAACTGCGGTGGTTCCTAGGCATGGTTGGCTGGTATTCGAGATTCATCGATAAAGATTCTGAATTGAGGTAGGGCCAACCATGGACCTGGGACACAGATCAAGAAGAGGCATTCAACAAACTCAAGGAGGCGTTGACGACCGCGCCAGTGCTCGCACGGCCGGATTTTTCGAAGCCATTCTCGGTACAGTGTGATGCGAGCCATTACGCGATCGGGGCAGTACTGACGCAAGAGGGAGAGGATGGTGAGCATCCGATCGTCTACGTGAATCGCGTATTGACCGCGGCGGAGCGCAATTATACGACCTCAGAAAAGGAGTGTTTGGCGTTGCTGTGGTCGATCAAGAAATTGAGGCCATACTTGGAAGGCTATAAGTTCACAGCAATTACGGACCACAGCGCACTTCGCTGGCTCCGGAACCTGAAAGAACCTACTGGCCGCCTGTCCCGCTGGGCCCTAGAGATGCAGCAATGGGATTTTGAGATAATACATAGACGCGGCGCCATTCACCACGTCCGGGACGCGTTGTCCCGTTAACATCAACTAGAGTGTCGCCAGCGATTTTAAACTTCGGCCGGCATCCGCAACCGGTCAAAAGCTTGAGAAGAGAGGTTGAGGAACGCGAGTTGGTCTCGAGGATCGACCCCGAGGTATGGAAGGACCGTATGCGGCGATTAGACGCGTTGAGGGACCTTGTCGTCCGCCACATCGACGGGGCACGGGCCACTCAAGAAAGGTACTACAATCGGGGTAGACGAAATGTGAGTTTCAGGGTGGGAGACCAAGTGTTGCGCAGGGTACGCGTTTTATCGAGCGGGACCCAGAGGTTCTCCTCCAAATTGGCTCCTAGGTACGAGGGCCCCTTTCGGATTTCCGATCAGCTCTCCCCGACGGTTTACGTGCCCGAGACGGGTTCGAGCCGGCGAATCGCGAAGGTGCACGTGTCGGAGCTAAAGGGATATGTCCCCTCCCCTCGCGACGTTGCCAGTCCCAGGCTCGGTTTATAGGTTCGTGATGAGACGCTCCGGTTTCCCTGGGTTTTCCCTTTCCCTTTCCTTTTTTCCCTTGGTAGTTAGACCGGACCAGTGGTGAAGCTATCCCTTAATTCCGCATTTATTCTTTTAGTAATGAGTCACATGCGGAAACATCACCGCTCGGGGATCGGGACAGAGGTGGCACGACCACTGGCCTCGTGCAGGTGATCGACCGTTCCCGGAGTTTCCCGATCCGTGGCGGCGGCTCCGAGTCGTCCTAGTCTTCGTCGTCCTCGGATGGCGAAACCGTGGTCGAACGGTCCGTCTCGCCGTGGGAGGACTCGGTGCTTCCCACCGGACCACCGAGAGCAGAATTCCCTCATGTGGAGCTTCGTCCGGAGCGCCCATACGGAGAGAGATACCCCCGCTTGACAGGGGTACTGTTTGATGGCCTAGAGCCGATACGGACGCGGCCCGAGGTGTACCCACCCCGGCGGCACTGCTACAACTGTTGGCAGACAGGGCACGCGCGCAGGGACTGCCCCCGACCCGTAGCTGCAACGTACTGTTAACTGTTGCAACTGCGGACGACGCGGGGTTGTCGTCGAGAGCTGCCCTCGCTGCCACCGGGCGTATCGGCGTTATATGGGGTGGCCCACCCGGACTACGATGGGAAGCCTCGCGGGTTCTCGCGCTCCGGACCATGCGCCCACGGCACCAACATCGCCGCGTGGGACCCGAGATGACCTACCGGCAGCAGGAGCATCACCGCAGCGACTGATAGCCGTCGTCACCCCCCGACCTATAAGTCGAGGGTTACGACGGGTCTCGGTAAGGGCGTTGGTGCGGCTGCTGCTGGAGGCAGTCGCCGGTCACTAGACGGAACCCCTGGGACGCGGGACCCCTGAACCTGGACCTAGACCTGACCGGAGGACCGGAAGGACCGGAGAACCAAGAGAGAGGATGAGGCAGACCAGGAGATGACCGAGGGGTAAAGGGAATGAGTCATCAACGATAATCAATAACCAGAGGGCCGATCACAACCAGACGAGGCCAACTACGAGGCGTCCACCCTAAGGCGGGGTGTCAGCGAAGAAAGAAGAAGATGGATGAAGAAGAGGACGTCCGAGAATTGCGGACGAAGTCCGGTTTAGGGGGGGAGATTTGTGACGAGCGTCACAAGGCGCCCGCGCCGACTTGTCCAGGATAAAGACGACGCGCGCGCCACCCTGTGGGCAAGAAAACCTCAAGGCGCTCGCGCGCACCGTCGCGCCTTGTGCTCAGCACGCCCCCCCTCTCCACTACCTTTTTTTTCGTCCCGCATACGAGCCGAGTACGAGGCCAAGAACTAAGGAGCCAATATTCTATTACATTTAACGCAAAATATTTTTTTTCGAACGAAAAATACAGAACAACAATAATTTTTTTTTCTACTGGTTATTATGACATGCCATTTTTAGTTTATTAAACAAGTAAAATGTTCCACACGGACAGGAATTTTACTATGCTAGAGTATACTGTGTTGACATTATTGCTGTATATTAATATTGTATATTGTACTTGTATCAGCTATATAATACAATATTATAAGATTAACTGTTACAAAAAAAAAAAAAAATATTTACATATATTATAAACGTGTAAACTAGTATTAGGATCGTCTCAAATTTCTTAGTCAGAGAGTAGGCTTTAGGAATCTATTTTCACATAGTCAAAATTCTCCCAGTACAAGTGAAAGGGTCATGTATATATACCAAAGACTTATTATCTAGAAAAATAATATATAAAATAATAGATTAATTTCTTTTATTTAGTATACTGTTAGATAGTAATGAGAATTTGAAATTACCATGTTTTTTTTTTCTTAGAAAAAACTTATTAAATTTTGATAGTATAGATTATATGAATGCTTTGGTTATTAATTATTTGAATTCAGTTTGAAACCTTTTTATATAAAAATTAAGTCTATTTGAATACAAAAAAAAAAAAATGTTTATAAATGAAAGGTGTCAACAAAGATGTTTATATAATTATAAACTCTGTTTGTTCCATATGTTGTAATGTGTGTTTGTTTACTTATGGTACAGAGCTAATGTACGAAATTCTATATAAAAAAAAAAAAAATTTTTTGTTGACTTGTTTAAAATAAATTATTTCGATTTAATATAAGAAATGTATATCTATTGTATAACAATGTAATTTTAAGATGTTGCTTCAGAATATTAAATCCATTAACCTATAATGTTCTTTACTGAACTATAAGTAATGCAACATACCGATTTATGTTAGAAATAACTAATTATATAAAATAACATTTATTTTAATACATTAATAAAATAAAGTTGGTAATTAGATTTTGTAATGACTATAGTTTATGTATAATTTGTATTTTAATTACTGTAATAATTTGGAGTTTATAAATATTAGAAAAATTGCACTTACTACAATAAAAGAGCAAATGATTATCATAAAATTATAATTCAGAAATCTTGATTAGTAATTACAGATAACTCTTAAAATCTAAATAATGTATATTTATGTATAAGAAAATATTGCTTTTAGATTATCATATTTATAAATTACGTTGTAAATGGATTTAAAGGTGAATACAATTATAAATTTAACATTACAAAGCGCGTGTTCGGCGCGTCACGACCACGGTCGGCCGTCGCCAGCAGTCGTCGAACTTCCCCCCCCCCTCCTCCTACCGTGCAAGCAAGGAGACACGAAGACGCCGCGCGCCGCCGGGAGTTGGAGAAGAAGAAGGAACGGAGTGAGTGTGTCGTTGACCGCCAAGGAGAAGAGTGGAGTCGAAAAGAAGAAGAGACGGAGAAGAGTAGTGCGCTGTTGGCCGCCAAAGTGAGAAGTAAGAAAGACAGTGAGAGAGATAGGAAGTGAGAAGTAAGAGAGAAAGTGAGAGAGATAGGAAAGTGAGAAGTAAGAGAAAAAGTGAGAGAGATAGGAAAGTGAGAAGCAAGAAAGAAAGTGAGAGGAGTGCAGAAGGTAAGAGGTAGAGGAGAGAAGAGTAAGGAAGAGGCAGAGAAAGGCTGAGAAGAGAGAGAGAGAGAGGGTGGAGCAAGAAGAAGAAGCCGGGTGGACGAAACCGAAGGAGCAGAAGACGACCGGGCAACCACCACCGCCGAGAAGGTGAGCTGAGGAGAGAGAGAGAGAGAGAGAGACAGCAGGAGAGACGCTAGCATCCTGGTGAGCGGCGAGCACCCGCCGCGTGTGTTCTTCTCGTGTCTCCCTTGTGTCCCCTGACCCCTCCTTCCATTCCCCGAGCACCCTCCTCCCAAGTTGGCAAGTGCGTCGGGACGCGGGTCGCGGTCGTGACGTGCCGAGCATGCGGACCGGGCGAACTCCGCCATACTAGTGTAAATGAAATTTGTGGATGAATAAACGGGGTTACCTGTAGTGGACGCAGTTTTTTTTGTGTTTGCCCCTTTCAGAAATAAAATTTTTTTTTATTCCCCTCCCTTTCCAGACCGGCGGGATCCCCTCTGCAACAAGGAGGTGAGTAGTGAGGAACAACGAATTCTCTTTTTTTTGTGTGTGTGGGCGACCTCACCGGGGTCGAAATAAATTTCCATTTTCGGGGAGAAGATCGCCGCATCACAATATATATATATATATATATACATTTATTACGGTGACATTGCACCGTGTACGGGAGAAAGGGAGGAGGCGTAGCTCTTTATATCAGCAAAGCTGGACCGGACTGGGAATGCGTTGCTAATATATAAAATATGATATTCAAGATGACGGGGCCGTAACGGCGCGCTTACCGTCCGTAGTGCAAAATCACTTCTCACGCGGCTGCTCGACTATGATGCCTCTCCGTGATCATGATCCCTGGTGGCATTCGCCCGGAGCAATCTCTCAATCTCACACTACTAGATTGATCAGTACGTTTCTTCTTCTGTCCGGACTCGCGTCACGTCGCATCGATTAAAATATATACCGTATTTTCTATATTAATTGTATCGTCGCGTTATAATTGGACGTAGTAAAATCTGTTCGCCTTGAGGTGCTTGATTAGCGTGAGTCCCCTAATAAACTAAAATTAAAAATAAACTAAGAAATAAAAATAGCGCAACATGCAAATCTAAGTATGCAAAAAAGCATGCATATTACAATTATTAGGAGTGTGAATAAGTCTTTCCCGTTTTTTGTAAGAGATGGCGCCACCAATACTGTGCGAGTTTTCAATGGTTACATATGTCATAATCAAAGCTTATTCATATGTCAACAATTCCATACTAACACATTAGTTAAAATTTTTTCACATCATAAATTTTTGATATCGTGAAAATGTCGAAATTTGAGCCGAGTCGACGTCATTTGCGGGAAGTTTCACTTTATTGGTTCAATTTGAAGAAATCTGCTGCCGAGACGCATCGATTGCTTCAGGAGGCTTATGGAGAAGGTTGTGTCGATGATTCAAGTGTTCGCGGATGGTTTCGACGCTTCAAAAGCGGTGATTTCGACGTGGAAGACAAGGAGCGTTCCGGACGGCCGCAAATCTTTGAAGATCGAGAATTGGCGACTTTACTTGATTAGAAAATATTGCTTTTAGATTATCATATTTATAAATTACGTTGTAAATGGATTTAAAGGTGTATACAATTATAAATTTAACATTACAAAGCGCGTGTTCGGCGCGTCACGACCGCGGTCGGCCGTCGCCAGCAGTCGTCGAACTTCCCCCCCCCCTCCTCCTTCTGTGCAAGCAAGGAGACACGAAGACGCCGCGCGCCGCCGGGAGTTGGAGAAGAAGAAGGAACGGAGTGAGTGTGTCGTTGACCGCCAAGGAGAAGAGTGGAGTCGAAAAGAAGAAGAGACGGAGAAGAGTAGTGCGCTGTTGGCCGCCAAAGTGAGAAGTAAGAAAGACAGTGAGAGAGATAGGAAGTGAGAAGTAAGAGAGAAAGTGAGAGAGATAGGAAAGTGAGAAGTAAGAGAAAAAGTGAGAGAGATAGGAAAGTGAGAAGCAAGAAAGAAAGTGAGAGGAGTGCAGAAGGTAAGAGGTAGAGGAGAGAAGAGTAAGGAAGAGGCAGAGAAAGGCTGAGAAGAGAGAGAGAGAGAGAGGGTGGAGCAAGAAGAAGAAGCCGGGTGGACGAAACCGAAGGAGCAGAAGACGACCGGGCAACCACCACCGCCGAGAAGGTGAGCTGAGGAGAGAGAGAGAGAACAGGAGGGACGCTAGCATCCTGGTGAGCGGCGAGCACCCGCCGCGTGTGTTCTTCTCGTGTCTCCCTTGTGTCCCCTGACCCCTCCTTCCATTCCCCGAGCACCCTCCTCCCAAGTTGGCAAGTGTGTCGGGACGCGGGTCGCGGTCGTGACGTGCCGAGCATGCGGACCGGGCGAACTCCGCCATACTAGTGTAAATGAAATTTGTGGATGAATAAACGGGGTTACCTGTAGTGGACGCAGTTTTTTTTGTGTTTGCCCCTTTGAGAAATAAAATTTTTTTTTATTCCCCTCCCTTTCCAGACCGGCGGGATCCCCTCTGCAGCAAGGAGGTGAGTAGTGAGGAACAACGAATTCTCTTTTTTTTGTGTGTGTGCGCGACCTCACCGGGGTCGAAATAAATTTCCATTTTCGGGGAGAAGATCGCCGCATCACAATATATATATATCTATATATACATTTATTACGGTGACATTGCACCGTGTACGGGAGAAAGGGAGGAGGCGTAGCTCTTTATATCAGCAAAGCTGGACCGGACTGGGAATGCGTTGGTAATATATAAAATATGATATTCAAGATGACGGGGCCGTAACGGCGCGCTTACCGTCCGTAGTGCAAAATCACTTCTCACGCGGCTGCTCGACTTTGATGCCTCTCCGTGATCATGATCCCTGGTGGCATTCGCCCGGAGCAATCTCTCAATCTCACACTACTAGATTGATCAGTACGTTTCTTCTTCTGTCCGGACTCGCGTCACGTCGCATCGATTAAAATATATACCGTATTTTCTATATTAATTGTATCGTCGCGTTATAATTGGACGTAGTAAAATCTGTTCGCCTTGAGGTGCTTGATTAGCGTGAGTCCCCTAATAAACTAAAATTAAAAATAAACTAAGAAATAAAAATAGCGCAACATGCAAATCTAAGTATGCAAAAAAGCATGCATATTACAATTATTAGGAGTGTGAATAAGTCTTTCCCGTTTTTTGTAAGAGATGGCGCCACCAATACTGTGCGAGTTTTCAATGGTTACATATGTCATAATCAAAGCTTATTCATATGTCAACAATTCCATACTAACACATTAGTTAAAATTTTTTCGCATCATAAATTTTTGATATCGTGAAAATGTCGAAATTTGAGCCGAGTCGACGTCATTTGCGGTAAGTTTCACTTTATTGGTTCAATTTGAAGAAATCTGCTGCCGAGACGCTTCGATTGCTTCAGGAGGCTTATGGAGAAGGTTGTGTCGATGATTCAAGTGTTCGCGGATGGTTTCGACGCTTCAAAAGCGGTGATTTCGACGTGGAAGACAAGGAGCGTTCCGGGCGGCCGCAAATCTTTGAAGATCGAGAATTGGCGACTTTGCTTGATGAAGATTCTTGTCAAACGCAAGAAGAACTTGGTGAAGCATTGGGAGTTGACCGAACAACAATTTCCAAGCGTTTGAAAGCCATAGGAATGATCCAAAAGCAAGGAAATTGGGTGCCGTACGAACTGAAGCTCAGAGACGTCGAACGGCGTTTTTTCACTTGCGAACAGCTGCTTCAGCGACATAAAAGAAAGGGTTTTCTGCATCGTATCGTGACTGGCGATGAAAAGGGGATACGTTACGATAATCCGAAGTGAAGAAAATCATGGGGACTACCCGGCCATGCATCATCATCGACGGCCAAGCCAAATATTCATGGCGCCAAGCTCATGCTCTGTATATGGTGGGACCAGCTAGGTGTGGTTTACTATGAGCTTCTGAAACCGAATGAAAGGATCACAGGCGAGGTCTATCGACGACAATTGATGCGTTTGAGCCGCGCACTGCGAGAAAAACGGCCACAATACTCCGACAGGCACGACAAAGTTATTTTGCAACATGACAATGCTCGCCCACATGTTGCACCGCCGGTGAAAACATACTTAGAAACGCTCAAATGGGAAGTCCTACCCCACCCGCCGTATAGTCCAGACGTTGCTCCGTCTGATTACCATCTCTTCAGATCGATGACGCATGGCCTGGCTGACCAGCACTTCCATTCCTACGAGGAAGCCAAAAAATGGGTGGATGACTGGATAGAGGCCAAACCGGTCGAATTTTTTCGCAACGGGATTCGTATGTTGCCAGAAAGATGGGAAAAAATTGTAGCTAGCGATGGCCAATACTTTCAATAATTCATTTGTAACCATTTTTTCACAATAGAGGCTCAAAATTTGAAAAAAAACGGGAAAGACTTATTCACATACCTGATATAATTTCAGCATAGACGCCGTTCACGTATATATTTACATTAGCATCCTGCGTCTGGGCTTCGCCCGACATTATAATTTAACCGATTTCTTAAACAGTCCAATAATATCTAAGTAAAAAGTACTCTATCTATAAAAATATATTTTACCAAACTCTATATATATATATATATATATATATATATATATAGATAGATATATATATATATAAATATGCATATTGTATACGGCTTCTATGGGGAAAATTGTACTTTCGAGTTTGAGCGGCAGAAAAAGATGTCTACGTATCTCGAAACGACGTTTACCGAGAGTATCATGTACACGCAAATACAATTTTTCTCAGTAGATACCGTATTTAAAATATAGATATTCTGATACGGCCAAAATTTTTGCAGATGTGAATTTGTTGACGTAATTAAATTTATCCCAAATTTCGCACACACAAACTATTGAATATTACTTACGTACATCACTTGTGATCTTACTGATGGAGTTCCACTGGCCTGTTAAAGGAGAAACCATGAACAACAAGTAGAAAGAAACAGACACTGATTTATTCATTCTAGCTCTTTATCGTTTATTTCGATTGGTCCTTACATAAACAGATTTATGTAACAATGAATAACGCTGGCTTACGACCCGAAAGAAAATTTTTACAATTAAGCCACTGCGCGGATGATTCGACAATGTCTCGGCTTGCACAATTCTCGCACTTAAATTTACATGTAGTAAGCGCGATCCTATATTACATCGCCTTCTATGTACGTGGGATTCGCACGCTGCGCGACCCGGAGACCGTCGCCGTCGGCCCGTTGTACCCGCCCGAAACAAACAAAACAACACCGAGCATCAAAAAACGATTCCGTCTACTGCGCGATGCGCACTCACCTCGCTCTCTTGCTTACTTTCAACAACTTAGCGATACGGTGATGCCTCCAGGTGGGTCCTTCGGAGCAAGGGTGGAGTGGAACTGAATATCCGGCGTATTGTTGCGGCACCGCTCCAATCTCTAGTTCCCTCCATCTCCTTCCTTCTATTCTTTCATCGCCGCTGTTTTACTTATTCACTCCTTCTCTCATCCCCCCTCTCTCTCTCTCTCTCTGTTACCTTGATCCACCATTATCCACTCTCTATTACTTTACACCGTTCCCTACTTAGTCGCTGCTTCCGCCATCTCTCTCCTTCAGTCTCTTTCTTTGTATCTTTCCCCTTCTTTCTCTTTCACTCTCCTTTTCTAACTCTACCTGACGCTTATTTCTTCTTTCTATTCGTTCACCTCTGTTCGTATCTGCTCTGCCGCTACTGTCTACGACTTTCTGACTTGCATGTTTCTTCAGGGCTATTTTTTCGCATTACTTCTTCTCTCTCTTTCTCCCTCTCTCTCTCATTTTCTATCCAATAACACCTTTTCACTTACTTGCTCTCCATACTTAGTTACTTCTCCCTCTCCTCTCTCCTCTTTTTCCACTCCCCGCACTACAGTTACCTTCTCCAGCGATTAAGGCGAGAGTGTCGCGCCGTGCGTCTCTGCACGACGAAAAAAGAGGGGGCTTCTCGTACGACAACGGACGACGGTAATAGGGTTCTGTCGGATGCGATAGTCGAAGCACGAGTGCACTAGTGCAATCACCTAGCGTGACATAAATCATTGTTTTAAATTGTTAAATTTTGCATATTATTTTATGTATTTGATTTTATTTTATGCATATTTATACAAAGCATTACATTATTAAATTTATTTTAAGATTAATTTGATGTAATTTGATGTTTCTTACGTTTAAGAAACATCAATAATGAAATATCAATACTATCAGGTATGTGAATAAGTCTTTCCCGTTTTTTTTTCAAATTTTGAGCCTTTATTGTGAAAAAATGGTTACAAATGAATTATTGAAAGTATTGGCCATCGCTAGCTACAACTTTTTCCCATCTTTCTGGCAACATACGAATCCCGTTGCGAAAAAATTCGACCGGTTTGGCCTCTATCCAGTCATCCACCCATTTTTTGGCTTCCTCGTAGGAATGGAAGTGCTGGTCAGCCAGGCCATGCGTCATCGATCTGAAGAGATGGTAATCAGACGGAGCAACGTCTGGACTATACGGCGGGTGGGGTAGGACTTCCCATTTGAGCGTTTCTAAGTATGTTTTCACCGGCGGTGCAACATGTGGGCGAGCATTGTCATGTTGCAAAATAACTTTGTCGTGCCTGTCGGAGTATTGTGGCCGTTTTTCTCGCAGTGCGCGGCTCAAACGCATCAATTGTCGTCGATAGACCTCGCCTGTGATCCTTTCATTCGGTTTCAGAAGCTCATAGTAAACCACACCTAGCTGGTCCCACCATATACAGAGCATGAGCTTGGCGCCATGAATATTTGGCTTGGCCGTCGATGATGATGCATGGCCGGGTAGTCCCCATGATTTTCTTCACTTCGGATTATCGTAACGTATCCCCTTTTCATCGCCAGTCACGATACGATGCAGAAAACCCTTTCTTTTATGTCGCTGAAGCAGCTGTTCGCAAGTGAAAAAACGCCGTTCGACGTCTCTGAGCTTCAGTTCGTACGGCACCCAATTTCCTTGCTTTTGGATCATTCCTATGGCTTTCAAACGCTTGGAAATTGTTGTTCGGTCAACTCCCAATGCTTCACCAAGTTCTTCTTGCGTTTGACAAGAATCTTCATCAAGCAAAGTCGCCAATTCTCGATCTTCAAAGATTTGCGGCCGCCCGGAACGCTCCTTGTCTTCCACGTCGAAATCACCGCTTTTGAAGCGTCGAAACCATCCGCGAACACTTGAATCATCGACACAACCTTCTCCATAAGCCTCCTGAAGCAATCGATGCGTCTTGGCAGCAGATTTCTTCAAATTGAACCAATAAAGTGAAACTTCCCGCAAATGACGTCGACTCGGCTCAAATTTCGACATTTTCACGATATCAAAAATTTATGATGCGAAAAAATTTTAACTAATGTATTAGTATGGAATTGTTGACATATGAATAAGCTTTGATTATGACATATGTAACCATTGAATACTCGCACAGTATTGGTGGCGCCATCTCTTACAAAAAACGGGAAAGACTTATTCACACTCCTAATAATATTACTCCATACGGCAATAGTTTAGGTTGAATATTTTCAACTGTTATACATATAACTATCATAGGAATGCTTCAATTTCACCGTTACTATAACCTATCTAAGTTTGAGAGAATCTATACTAGCCAACGTTTATATAATTCTTAATGTTTATATAATTCTTAACGTATAAATTTAGTATTCACTAGTACAGTACTTAATGGGCTTTTACATTCTAATAAAATAAATTATATTCTAGATATATGAATTGTCACATTAATGTGTAATCTCCAGTTATTTTTATTTTATAAATAATTTTTACCAATTAATAAGAGTATAATATATAATAATACGAGTCATCACCGAGGTGTGAGGGGCGAGTGGAGAGCGCGGGGTAAGTTCTCCTCCTCACTTTTGTCCTCGAGTGAGATTACTGTTATTTTCCGCGAGATCATAGCATAATTTAGTATAGAGTTTAAGTGAATATCGCGCTAGCTCGATTTGAAGTGTTTCCGACAGAGTCCTTTTAAGGCAGACGAGCCTTCCCTCTTTTCAGGAAGACGAGCTCTGCAAAATTCAGGTAAGGTGTTATATATAGTAATATAGTCGGGACCGGTGAACGGATGAACACCGCGAAGCTGCCGTTATAAAATGACGCCCAATGCGTCGGGCCCGGCGCTGTGCTAGAAGAAGCTTAAATCGGGACAATTCGTTACCGAGTAACATCGCATAGAGAGTATAGACGCGAAATCGTGCGACCAAGTCACGTGAGCAAATGCGTAATGCGCACGCACATGCGCACAGCAAGCATTTGAGCCGTATAGACATCGAGACATGTGCTTTAGTAATCGTGTATATAGTATATAGAATAGTCGAATTCGAAAATAATAAAAAGCTTTTAAGAAGTATAATAGATTAGTACGTTGGATAATTAGGATTAGTTAGGGATAAGTGCGTATTTAATTTAATAGGAATTTGAATAGCCATAGATCAGTTAGTAGTGCAGAAAAAAGGAAATAAAACAAACAATTCACCGAAGCCGCGTGTACAGAGAACGTGCAGCGAAATGAGAAAGAGAATTAGAATTAGAATTGTATTTATTAGAGCCTAAGGACTCGTGGTCCTTCATAGGCCAAAAGAAGAGTGAGAGAGAGAGAGAGAGAGAGAGAGAGAGAGAGAGAGAGAGAGAGAGAGAGAGAGAGAGAGAGAGAATGTGAACAATCAAACAGGGAGATCCCCTCTGAAAACATAACATTTCAGGAAGAAAGACAGAAAAAGGTGAGTGGGAATTTCATTTTCTGTAACAATAGTGCTAGGAACTTTAAGAAAGAGGTAACCTAACCTTCAGGACAGGGATTGTTGTAATCGAATTGACGCTGCATTAAAAATATAATAAAATATTATATTTTAAAGTGATATAATAAAAAAAAAGAAAAAAATATTTTAAATTAATTTTATAGTGAGGGGATACAACAAGGTTTAATAATAAATCATCATAATTTTAATTTTTAATGATCGTTTTAATGATAAATCATCATATGGTTTTATAGCAGCATCTATGCATTTTAAAATGTGCCAATTTGTGTAAAATGCAAATTACTTACCATGCAATATATAGAGTACAGTGTATAAAAATATAGCTGTTGATGGGGTATAATTAAGAAAGATAAAAAATTGAAAAAGCAGATACTTAATTTAAAAATATTGAATTTATGCGTCAATTAGGAAGAATATTAAAGAATTTATATTATATTAAAATAAGAAGTATAAAATAAAGCTACTACATATTGAAACATATGGGCGTATAATTTATAATTATTTATTTTTTTCAAGTCTATAAGGTAAACTGAATTAAGATTTAAAATTACTATAGCACAAAATTAATTTTTATTTGCATTTTAAATAGGAATAACATGTATTTGGAAATAATACAAATTCTAATTTTTGTATTTGTTAAGAATAGTAGATTATTCTAAAACATTATAAGGGATAAAAGGAAAAGTGTATATTTTAAATTAATTATTAAAAAAAAATTGCACAAGATAATTAGTTTTACTATTTAATATACCAAAAAAAGCGTAAATAAGGGAAACACGTCATTTTCCCATCTCTTGACTTATTCATAGCAAAATGATCAGACTACAATCCTGAAAAAAAAATTAGAGTGTTAGATTAAACGCATAATAAGCAATAATAAGTAGTTCGTATTAAGAGGAATAAAATAATAGTTAAGTATTAGATAACAGAATACGTCATTATTTAAATGGGTTAGTACCATATGTAATTCTTGTGCTTAAAAGAACAGTCATACTTAATACCGCATTTATTTTTATAAAATAATTCTAATAGCTTAAAGATACCCAATATTTGAGATTGATAAAAAGTTTTTTTTGATATGTGTACTCTGATTCTGTAATCATTATGAAACAAAAAAATATAATGTATAAAATTATCTTCTTACAAACATCTTCTTATAATATAAACATTCATATATATTGTTTAAGTTTAACCTTTCAGGGAGTTAAAACTTAATTTTTTTTTCAAATCAATAATTATTTTTCTACTTATTTCAATGTATACACAATCAGTTAGTGATCTTAAGTGATCACTTCGAGAAGAATTATATTATGTATTAGAAATTTAGGATGATTGTTCATTTGAGTTTGATAAAGCATTTGTAACACAAATTCTTTGAAAGAAATATCTTTCAAAGAATTTTGTGATTCAAACAGCATATCAGAAGTCAAAGAAAATAATTATATGTTTAATTTTTACTATGAACAAATAAATAATAATTGAATTTTCTGAACTGAAACATATGGGTCATTCAAAAAAAAGCAATCTCAAATTATAATTATAATAGCAAATTGAATATTCATACGTGCAATATAAATTTTCAAAAATAATAAAGTAATAGTATTAATCATAACAAAAAGATAAGCTATTAGAGTCTGTACGATAGAAATTAAGCTATCGAAGAGGAATACATACAATCACTCGTTAGAGAACAAATAATTCAAAATCACATCAAAGGTAGGTTGAGTATAACAATACTTACATGATTAACACAACACTGAATTTATCGGTAAGTATATTAAGTTACAAGTAATAGCCTCAATTATCAGATTACATATAAGTCCAGAAAGTAATAATAAATATTTGGAGCTGTTGAGGAAATATTAAATAAACTAAAATTAGTAAACAGTAATTTATTTGAATTGCTGGAGACTAGGATAGATATAATGATAATGTGATAGTAATGATGTTACCTGTTAATTGAGACATAATATCTGCCTTAGTATATCAAGAGCGAATATCGCATCATAGGCAAGAAACCTTTCTTAGAGCATATTTCCTATATTTTATAACATCACAAAAAAGTGTTGTTGTAGTATCACTGTTACTACTATATTATATTTTCTTCTTTGGATTTTATTTTAATTGAAAAACAAAAAAGATTTAACTATAAAATAAAATTGTCCTACAGCGCGTACAGACTAGGGACGGTTAGATAAACACATCCAATGACTTTGGTTCATGCTAAATAAAAACAAATAAAAAAGGGGTATTGTGTGTTGTTTCTGCCAATACAATACAATACAATCTCGGTACAATAGCAGCGAGACGCGCGCGAAGCAAGCGGTAGTAAAGACGCGTGGAGAGCACTGCGCGGAGTGCACCATACACTCGAGTGAGACGCCTCTAGTAACGACGAGCGGAACTAAGAGGAACATTGGCTCTTTAAGATGCATAGATGCGAGCCGAGAGGACGCGCTCGCGAAGAGTTTAAAACGCATCTTAACAAAGTATCATTAAACTTAATAATTAAAACTTATAATTAAAACTTAATAATAATATAATTAAACTATTATAAATAAGCAAGATAGAAATTGCTATTAAAAAAAATTCTTATTAAAAAATTTATTAACTAAAAATAAATAAATTAATAAGGAATTTTAGTAAATAACAGGAAAGAATTAATAAATAGATAGTTTTATTTTAGATGATAATGCGAAAATTATATAATAAAAGGAGTAATTAATTAAATAACATAATAAAAGGATTCACTAATTAAATAAGAAGAATTAATTAGTTAAAATAATCAAAGGATTAAATGATTAAATAATAAAAATAAATTAGTTAAATAATAAAAATTTAAAACAGAATTAAGTAAGAAGAGTAAATAATTAACTAAAATAGTGTTTAACTATTAGAATGAACATAAACAATACCTTATCTACAGGATTCAATTAAATTAAATTAAATTAACTTTAATAAGTTACTGAAAAAATTACATTGGATTAAATAATAACCTAACAAAAAGAATTAGGTAATAAAGAAAAATTAATTAATAATTTAATTAAGAGTAAATTAACATTGATTATAATATATTAATTTATAATTAACTAATAAAAAACAATTTAACGATTAGAAATTATTGATAAAAACTATAAGACGATACTCAATTATTAAATTAAATAATTGGAGTTACCAAAATTGGACAAAGTTATCAAACTAATCAATTATAATTCAAGGCTTAAGAGTGATTATTAAATTAAAAATAATTAATAATTATTGATAATTATATTAAATAAAATTGAGCCAAAGTAATTACTAAATCACTAGGGAATTAATCTTAGTAATTAAATTAGATAATTCAAAGAGAGTTTTCAAATAAACTAACTAATTGATCGAGCAATGAAATAATAATACGGACTGATTGATAAACATATTAAGAAATGATAAACCAATAGTAAAATAATAATTATTAAATTAATGAATAGAATAATTAGTGAAGTAAATTAAGTAAATTTTTATAAACAATTAAGTAATAAGAATTAAATAGCACAAGTAATAATAGACTAATTGTTGGCAAATTAACCTAAACCAAATAATTTTTTTAAATTATTGAAATAAATTAATTGGTTCCAAATCATTCAGGGAGGATTAGAAGTAACTAAGAAAATTGATAATACATAAATTATTAAGAATTTAAGAAGGAGTAATACTCATCCTTATCTCCGACCATTTCGAAGATACTCATTCTGGATAATAATAATTTATTAAATTGAAATAAATTATTACTAGGATAATGATTATCTTCTGTTCCAAATAACTCAGAAGGATATCAGCTGTTCTATTTAAAATAAACATCACTAGCTAAGGAAATTAATAATTAATTGAACATAATAAACATTACAATAAAATAAAATATTACATTAAATATAAGTATAGAAAGAATTTAAACGATAAGAATTTACGAAGATAAAATAATTAATTGACGTCATGGCATACAACATGGAAAACCACGAGTCGTGGGAGGAACCCAGTTCCTCCGACGAGATAGAAGCTAGTCTCCGAGAAAAATATCAATTTATGAACTTAAGTACCTTACAGGCAGAAGCGGATAGGGTGAAAATTCGTTCTGATGGATCTCCAGCGGATTTGAGAGACAGATTAGTGAGATTTAGTCTGAGAGAACAGCTCGGTGAAGAAGCTTCTCATTGGACACCATCACTCGACGATGCTCCGGGGAAAGAAACAAACTGTACATTAGGGAGCACAGAATCAAGGGAGACGCAAGGAACTCCACCCGTTTATACTGGACCAGCAAGCCCCATGCAAAGGGAAACCTTAAATGTGTTGTGGGAAGCACAGCAGCAGCTGTAGCTGCCACCTACCGAGGTGATCTGACTCAACAGCCCAGTTTGATGGAAAAGGTAGTAGCGGATAATCCCGCTTCTGCTGGAGCAGTACCTAAGAATTTTAAAGACTCGATAGAAGAGTTAATTCTTACACAGCTAAGGAAAATACTCAATGCCGCTTCTCATCCAAAAACGAAGGAAGCGATGACATTCCTCGCAGCACCTAGGAGTAATGGTCACTCTGGGACAACGCAGCAACGAGAATATTTGAGCCAGGCTCAAGGAACCATCACTAGTTGCAATATCGTACATAATTATAATACTTCGCGTAATCTTAATTCTGAACCTAATTATAATACCGCTGGTAATATTAATTCCCGTTTTAATTGCAACATTCCGTGGTTTAATCCGTATATGTTACCACATTGACTGGAACCTAATAGGATGCCGCCCATGCCGTTCATGTATGGATATTACCCCAAACATGGCACCACCGGTACATCTGGTTAAGGTAATGCTCCTCGCGACGAGCACGTGATAAATAGACGACCAGCATCGGCAGTAAGACAATCGCCCCTGTTACGGGAAAGCTAAACCTCGGGCTTGCAAGTTCCAGATTGCATTTAATGGTGGACCGAAGGAGGATGTTAATGAATTCATCCAACATGTAAAACAATGCCAATCAAGTTTAAGACTGGCAGACCGTGACGTCCTACAGATAGCCCCGGTGATCTTCGCCGATGATGCGCTTATATGGCCAAGACCGAACAGTAACCGAACAGTAATGGACATATGTCGCGGAGACGAATGAGGCGTTGCGCCTGCAATAACGTCCATTGGACCACAAGATGAGATTAGCAGATGAGTTCAGAAACAGGATGCAAGGGCCTAAGGAGCCGATTGTAACGTACCTCTCATCTATGAGGGCTATCGCTGATAAATTCGCTTTACCCATGCTGGAATCAGACCAATTGGACTAGATCTATAGAAATTTGCATCCAGAATTTATGGTCAAGATCAATCGCGATCAGTTTGACTGTTACGCGCAATTACAGAAACTGGGTCAGCAAGTCGAGCTGAAGCGAGAACTGATTCCGAAGTAAAACACCCGCCTTCAGCAGAAGAGTCGCTCAGTCCGAGGCTGGCATTCCAGCCAAATTTCTCTTTCTCGTGCGTAAAAATCGCGGCGATAAATGAGGAAAATTTAGACATGGAGGATATGGCGGCTGCCGAACACCAGGGGAATAAAGACAAAACGTAGTCGAATCTCTTGAGACGATCGACATACACAAGGGATCGTGTTGACACAGCCAATCGGGAGAGGCAAACTCCAGAGCACAATAGATATATACAGTGGGAGCGAGGATCGAGACCAGGAATGCCCATAAAAAGAGGCAATGCGCCAAAGGAAGACAGCCAACAAGCCTTCCAAAGCTCAATTAGACCGACTATGATTGCGCAACAGACACAGATGGACTGTTTCCGCTACGGACATCAGGGATGTACCGCTCCGAACTGCCCCAACTGCACATAAGAGCGCTCAAGAGAGTCGGGAAACGGGCCATGAGAGGCCCCTGCGGAGCGAAAAAGACTTCTCAGGCACTAAATTACTGTGCTCCAGTTGACCCGAAACCACACTGCCTGGAATGAATGGCACCGATGGGAGATGGGGGAGAATAGATACTTCGTCCAAATAGAGATAGAAGGCTAGTAATTTCCCGCTCTCATTGATCCCGGTGCGCGAAAAATCATATTTAGGGGCCATCAGCGGATATATAGTTATGCCTAACAGGCAACTGTGCCAGAATGAAGCGGAGGTACAAGTGCGCATGTGCATAGATGGAATGAGGATCAGTGTCCCATTCCAAATATATACGAAACTGCAGTACGATACGTTGCTCGGTATGAATTTGTTAAGGAAGGCCAAGTTGAAGATTGACTTCGGCAAAAACACATGGGCAACGGTTCGTAATGTTCAAATGCCATTTACGAAAAATGGGGTCGAAGTAGTAGTTCGCCTATCAGCCATGGTAGCTATAGGAGTTGGAGCTGAGGTGGCAGACCACCAACGCCAAAGGCTCAAAGAGCTACTACAGATAATTTTGACGGAGGAAGAGACGCTGAGAGAGGCGGATATGACCCCTCACGTGATTGACGTACAGGGGCACCGGTCTATCAAACAGACACTGCGAAGGATTCCGCCACCTCTACTAAATAAGGTATACGCGGAAATCGACAAGCTCCTTCGCGAGGGCATTAAAGAACCCTCGGAGAGCGCCTGGAGCAGCTGTCTGGTTGTAGTACTAAAGGCCGAGGGCAAGATACGATTCTGTATCGATTTCCGCGCAGTTAATGGTATAACAAGGAAGGATGACTACCCTCTTCCAGATATGGATGCCCTGCTGGACAATCTTGGAGAAGCGCGGTACATTTCCAAGATTGATCTGTCACAGGCATATTACCAGATACCATTGGCAGCAGATAGTAGCAGGTGACGGCCTTCGCAATCTCTCAGAAGGGCCTTTTCCAGTACTGCTGCTACCGTACGGATTGACCAATGCGCCAACTAGTTTTCAGCGAGCATGAATAAGGTCTTCGGGCCAGAGTGGTATCCTAAAGTGTTCTTGTACATGGATGATATCATCGTGACCACCAACACCTTTGAGTAATACTTGGACCTGATATACCGTGTGTTTCGAAAACTAAACTATTACTGGTTGCAGGTCAACCGAGAGAAATCAGAATTTTGCTGCCCCGAAGTTAAATACTTGGGGTATATAGTAGATCAGTTGGGCCTCAGAACGGACCCAAACAAGGTTGGGTCCAAAACCCCCGCCAAGAAACTTGAAGCAGTTACGCTCGTTTCTTGGTATGGTGGGATGGTACAGGAGATTTATCCCCACTCTGACAGCCGTATCTCAGCCGGCGCCCAACGGTTATGTAGCCGGTCATACTATAAGATAGTTAATAAAATTAAATAAATTATTATTCAGTCTTATGTAACAGTCGCCTCAGCATTATAGCACGGAGCACCTTCCCTCTTATTAGGAAGACGAGCTCCGCAAAATTCAGGTAAGATTAAGGTATAGTAAAATAATCGGCGCTGGTGGACGGATAAACAGCGCGAGGCTGCAGTTATAATATATATATATATATATATATATATATATATATATATATATATATGTATATATTAATCTCGTTTTGAGGAAGTTATTCTTATCTTGTCTGATAAGAATAACTTATATAATTCTTATAATAATACTTATATTATATATTATAAAGTATACTTATAATAATAAAATATACAATACTCGTAAATCCCGATCGGGTTCATTGCCAAACAGTGCATATGAGTGCTTCGCCGGGCACAAACGCGGCCATCTTGCACGACGGTAGGTACGGGGGGAGAGAACGCAGAGAAAAACACGGCACGCGCTCTTGGGGAACGGGAAACGCTGAGTTTCTACTTCGCAAGTGAAACATAGTACTTGCCCAGGATTTGTCGTCTTCTGAAGCGGACCTCAGTCCCGTTGTCCTCTGTGTGACATGGTGGCAAGCTGTAGCGGCTCGATAGTGAGGCGGCAACAGCATCAGATGACGGCTTATGCGCGATGGCGGTGGGCCGTCGATGGCAAGGCCTCGTTGTCTCACACTTCTGCGGCGGTGATACGGTCGTATGCACGACCAGAATAATCGGGTTCTTCTTTCCTCTTCTTCCTTTTTGGATGGCGCCACTTAGCTTGCATGAGCGCGGTCTTATTTGCGAACGAGTAAGTTGCGTGGGCGTATAACCTCGTGGAACGGTATCTTACGTGCGCACTCGACGAGAGCCAGATCTGATCTCTATTTTGCGTCTCTACTTTGAGACGACATCGCGTTCGATACGTCGAGCGAGATGTCGATACTTTACAAACGTAGTCACAAACTCCCTCTCCCACAATCGCAGTGAGTGCACACCACTGAGTCTTAACTTGTTTCGACTGCCGTACGTGAGATGAAAAAAAAACAAAAGGAAAAAGATTTTACTTGCGAGCACCAGTTCGGGATTCCCTCTAACTTGCTAATATATTAAAGTAAAGAAATGAAAAGAAAAAGAATGCAGCACTATTTTTATGCATCGATATATATACTCGAAATATGCTGTCGATATAAAACCAATCTAAAAGTTCTTAACGATAATTATTCACTTATTAGAAAAAAAATCAAAAGGGATCCTATTCAATTCCTATACTAAAGTTACGACCTATAATTACAAAAAAATTCCTAATAATTTATGTATGCTTATGCTATGAACCTATAGTTAACTACATCTAGTTGTTATTCCTATTTCATTTAACTTATTACCTACAATTACAAAGATTTTTGTTACGGCTCTATATATCAGATTCTTTTTATGCTACGTTTTTGTTATGCTAACCTAGATTAAGAAGAGGTTTTGTAAAAAGAACTACACTTATTCTAACCTAATGCTATGTTTTATAATCTATCTTTAAATTTCTATTGTCTTAAATGCTACGCGCTTAAATCTAATCTTATATAATCTTCGGCGCGTCTTCTTCACTCATCGACTGGGACGTCAGGGCACTTCTGCGATTATCTTCACTTGTAGACTTTGTTGTGGCCATTATCTCCGGAAAGTGATATCCTTCACCAGCTCCGCTGGAAACAGGCAAAATTTGAATATTTGTATTTTCATCCCTTTCATCTGTAACGGTGTTGATCGGGTTGCGGGCAAGTACAGTGAACTTGAGCCATTGTTTGCTCTTTACTCCTACGGGACTTTGCCGTAGTGCGCCTCCCAATCCACACTCATACCGTCACAAGTAGTGACGCGATAAGGGGTATATTTGGGATGGCTTTATTTGTACGCTCTCTGACTATCTGAGTGATGGCTGAGACGATAGGGGACAATTATGTACATGGGCGAAGATTATGAAGCGGTAGGGGACATTTTCTAGCTACGGGATGGGTAAATGTGCTTTGCGTTGGCGCTGTGATCTACTTGCTCATGTAGACAAACGAATCCGGCATAACAATTATTATCGGTTGCGTGATGTGACCAATCACACTCCTGACCTCCTGTATGGTCTGAGCTAGATTTCTTTTTTCAGCCATGGGGTGTTCCAGTGTGTTTTTCGTCCCTTTGCCGTGCTTGCTCATCTTCTTACTGTTATTCCTGCGGTTGTCGCGTCGTCTTCGCCTTCTTTTTAGTCGACCGCAAATCGAGGTCGCTCTCCCCTTCCCTAGACGACGCTGCGACAGATGACCGATGCGAACAAAAAGTATGTATGAACATCTTTTGTCGATCTGCTACACCTATAGCAGAATGTGCCTTTGCGTGGGTGTGGGCAGTCCGAATAACGGTGTCGTTCCTCGTTACAATTTCAACATCGTTTGCTTAAAAGGGACTTGTACATAGTTGACTGGTACTGGGGATGCTCGGATTGAAGGGTAGGGTCGCTTGGGGGGTACAAAATTAGACGGGTGTACTACTGCCAAATCTAAGAGGGTCGGGATAGTTGGTATGTTTTCGGCAATATCCTTTATCGTCACCTGTGTCTGTGGTAGTGCCGGCTCTCTGAAGCCTGTGGCAGTGTATGCTTCTATCACTGTGTTAAAAGGGGTGAATCTAGGCCTGTATTCTAGGCGGCAGGTGTCTGAACAATTGGGGAATTGAGCTGTTGTACGCGACAGGGGGGATTGTGGCTGGGGTTGTCCGAACTTTTTCGATACCGGAGGTTATCTCGTGCTGTTGATATTTGGTGGGAATTATCACTTTTTCGTCCACCTCTTGTTGACTTTGGCTCGCAGATTTTGGGCGGTACTTCCTCTTGCCCGTTTATGGTGTGGCAACCGATCACATAAATCTGCAGCAGTCACCCCATACAGGCGGATCTCGCCTTCTTCCAGAGTGCAGACGTATACGATTGGTACAGCACAGATAACTGTAGCCGGCTATGATTTTTCTGGCCTCTGGTGGATCCGGCGACCCGGATGGTAGAGGAAAGTGCTGATGGAATGTATTTGTTATCCTGACGTATACGGAATAGCGTCCGTTGGTATGTGATGGATGACAATTTCCCTGCGGGATGGCTCTAATGGATCGGTCTTGTGCGAATCATCGCTATCTGAGCTATTGTCAACCGCGATCCTGTCTCCCAAAGCGTCGTAGGTTCTGATAAAGATGTTGTGGATGAGATCTTTGTCTTTCGGTTTTTTTAGGTTGGGGCGTCTCAATGGCTTGTATGGTTCGGTGGGGGGTGAGTGGGCGGATTTTTCCTGCTCTTAAGTATCCAACGAGGGGCTACTAGTATCAAAAAGGGATAAAGCGAATGAGCTTTTGTCGACCGGAATAAAAACCGTCGGTCGCTTCTCGTCGGCGGTGATCTTTTGTATCGAATCGGGACTAAATTCAATGAGATCCCCTTGAGCGTAACCTCCTCCAGCTGATTTATGGCCTCTAGCATTTTGGCCATTGATATCTAATCTGGTGCTGGGCCAGTTTCGGACAGATGGAGATTATATGACCGGGGTATCTGCTTCCCCAGGTTTGCATGATGAGTCGTCATCCATGGACCGACGTAGTCCTCGGCCTCGTTCTACCCCTTTAAACATCGTGAATGGTACCTGTAGGGAAAGATGATGGTTCGTTAGCAGGATGATAGTGTGTCATATTAGAAATGTGTACTTTTGTTCGCCTCCCGCCGATCACATCTTCCAATTCATAAATAACAGCAGAAATTCTCTTTATATCGCGACATGAGACTAGGTATTTCGGTGCCAGCTTCACCGAAAAATAGTCGGAACTGCAGGATAATACGTGATTTCGTCGACATACCAAGTCGTTAGTTTTGAAAACTTCCTATCTTCTGTTTTTATTGTAGTAGTGCTGGCTTTTATTGTAGACGTTCTGCTTATGGCTGGCTTTAGTCAGATTTTTCCTGACTAGTGAGTAGATGTCTGGTAATCGTTTCCTGCTGTTCAACCAGTCTTCTTTTGTCATGGACCTTATAGTTACATTTTTTTTTCGTGTGGATTGCGGTACGTGGATCTTTGCGTCCGAAGTTAAGGAAAGCAGGCGATACCTGCGTACTCGTATGTACCGATATATGAGGTAAATTCTTGAAGGTGGAGATCCCAGTCTCGCTGTTATTCCCCGATGAATATCGAGATCATTGATTTGAGTCTTCTATTGAGTCTCTCCACAGGGTTCGCTTGCGCGTTAAGGAGGGATGAATTTCGGGAGGCAGTTAGGGAGGCATGTAAGGAGCAATTAATTGCTGAATAATGCCCAGTTTTTCAAGCTTGTCTTTAACTTCTTCGCAAATTCGGTACCATTGACGGTTATTAGAAATTTCGGACAGCCCTATTTGAATATTATGAGCTGCTTTAGAGCTTTGATGATGTTTTGTCCAGTGGCCTTATGTAATGGTTTCACCTCTATGCTAAAATTAAAAATTGTACTTATGTCGACTGTTCTGAATTAAATTAATAAATATTTTTATCAGTCTTACAGCCTTTATAATATCATATATTAAAATAAAATAATGACAGTCAGACTGTTCTTATTTATGATCACTTCCGTAGAATCTGAAATAAAACTTATTACTACAATAAATCATATTAGAAAATTAAAAATAAAAATAAAATAAAATTAATAACAAAATAAAATTAAAAATACAATATTAAGTAAAATAAAAAATGAAAAATAATAAAAGTACTTATTCTAGATTAGTAAAGGACAATCTGACTGCCTCCAGCACCTTAAATTTAGGACCACGTCTTGTCCGACGTTTCGAACCGCTACGGTTCATCCTCTGGAACTAAACTGACTGTCATTATTTGAGCTAATGTCTGATATTATAAAAACTGTAAGACCGATAAAAATATTTATTAATTTAATTCACCTCTATGTATTTGGTGAAGGGATCTTCAAAGATCAGCAAATATTCATGCTGCCCTTTGTTCAGAAAAAGAGTCTCATAATGTCGGCTGCCACACTTGTCCACCGGCCTTTGGTATTTCGTTGTTTCATTAGTCCAGATGGTGATCGCTGTGATACTTCGTGAAGTTGGCACTCCGGGCAGTATTTGATGTAGGAATGTACGTCTATTTTCATGCTAGGCCAATAGTAATTTCAGTTGATTTTGTTGAAGATTTTGCCAAAGTGGTCTACTGTGGATGTATTGTGTATTGTGACGGTCTTTCGACGAATTCACTTCTCGAAACTCATCTTGGATGGGTCTAAGTCTATTTCGACGGCTGATGCACATCTTGAACTCCCGTAGTTTTACATGGTAGCGAACGAGTGTGCTCAACTTGAGCTTCCGTTGTTTTACATCGATGCGGACGAATGTCATCTGTTGTTATCGTAGTTTCACGTCGTTGCAGACGAATTCCATCGTTGTCTTCGATGGTATCGACAGTTTTATGTCGTTCCGGACGATCGCACACTTGTTGTTGCGCGTTTTCCGTAGTTTTACGTCTTTGCGGACGATGCTTGTGTATCATGTTACCCATGAACTTCCAGTATGGGTACCTCTCTGGTCGGGCTTTAATATCTCGTAATCTTTTGCTGTACCAAGAGTTATGCTCAGTTGTGACGAGCAGTGTTGTAGGTGTAGTGTCATTAGTAGGTGCACGCGATAAGGCTTCGGGCACCTTATGCAGTGCGCCTTTTCAGTGTACAACTGTCATGTTATATGCCTGCATGGCGGTGGCCCAACGCGTTAAGTGACCTGCGGGGTTTTCGATGGAGTATAGCATTTTAGACTACTATGATTTGCGATAGAAGTAAATTGTTCCCCTAGAAGGAGCCTGTAAATTTTTCCACAGCCCACAGCACCGCCAGGCATTCTTTCTCAGCTACAGTGTAATTTAACTCAGCTTTCGCTAGAGCTCTACTGGCGTATACGATGGGATGTTCTTCCCTGTCGATATTTTAGCTTGTCACTGTCCCTAGTACATAATCGCTTTTGTCGGTCTGCAGTATATATGACCTGTTGGTTTATGGACGTGCTAACAATGGGGCCTCTGTTAGTAATCATTTGAGTTTTTCGAACGCATCTTGTTCATCTTGCCCTCCATTTAATGTACTTCTTCAACAATTACATTAACGGCACTTGGATGTCGGCCAGCGATTGTATAAATCGTGCACAGTAGCCCAACATTCGTAAGAACGCCTGGTGGATGAACATTCGTAAGAACGTCTCTGGTGGTTTCTACTGTTGTATTGTGGAATCGAGTCGTTAGTGGTTGTAGGATAGACTCCACTCTCCTGTTTCCTTACACGTTTCCCGATCGGTTGTCGATTGGTCCACATTGTGGACAGTTCATCGACTTCACGTTGTTTTCTTCACAATTAAAACAATGTATGTTTTCTGTCTGGACACCTATCTGACCAGTGACCTGATCTTTTATATATCCACCACGGTCTGTTATCTTGTTGGCTGTCGGATTTACTGGTTCTATTTCTAGAATTCGACCGAGAAGCATTCTTACGTGGTATTTCCTCGCGTGATATGTTGTTATTGCGGTAGGAGCTGTCTTTGCTTATCTAACGATCTCTTGTTCGCTATCGGGAGAGTTTGTGTTTACTTTTCTGAACTAGTAGAAATTTTCAGAGTGGAGCAATTCCATCTCCTTCGACCACTTTTCCTATTTATAATTTTCTAATATCCTTTCCTATATATAAGCCTATACTCCTGTATAGGTTAGGGTCTTCAATAGCTGCAAGTTAATTTTAAAATATCTTTCCTAGTATCTAGTTGAATGTATTGCTGCGTGTTATTCCCTTATTCCTATATTTACTCTCAGAATAATCGCTATTTACCTTGAGAGGTGGGGAGCATATATGGATTGTGTGTGGTCGATAGGGCCAATTTATAGTGCTAATATTTTTCTCAAAAGTCCTTAATTTTTATTTAATCTTTCTGTAACAAATTTGTACCATTGCTGTAGGTATTCTCGACGCAGTGCACTTTACAAAATGTAAAAATTCATATTGCTTAATCTAAATTTGCTTTTGTTCAAGCCAGTAGCACACAGCTGCATACATGTACAGGTAGACATCCACTTGCGTTGACAGAGATTTCTCCTCAAATTTAAAAGGGAGTTTATATGTGGTAGTTATGTAATCAGCTGAGAAGGGGAACACAAATACACATCTCAGTAATAAAAGAGGGAAAGAAATGCATTCGGTAGGAAATAAGTATTTATATCTGAATGTACATAGATAGTCAGTTATAGCAGCACATTTTTAGAAATAAATAATATGTATTTATTGGAATATATATAATATACTTGCTATATATGTATGAAATTATTATAGTAAATAAGAATATTGGGTGCATGTGACGTATATGTTAAAATAGTTATAAAATCGATTCAATTAAATTTTTCTACGTATGCTTCATATGAACTGTAAGGATAATATTATTTAAAATATGCGTAAAATATATAAATATTGTATAATACCATAAGTATTTGGAATATAATACATATGTTAAGAGGAGGAAAAGGTAGCATATATGATCCATGCTGAAAAATGCGGATATTGTCTATTTTTCAGAAGTAGTTGAGGGAAACATGTGCTGATTCACAATAATTTTCTTGTAACAATTACACACAAGTATAAAATGGCTATCTACTTAGATAGCATGTACTATAAGCACGTGCTATCTTTTAATAGATTATGCTATCCTTTATTATATTTTCAAGATATATATATATATATATATATATATATATATATATATATATATATATATATATAGATTCTAATAATTCTACTAATATCTAAAGACTTTGTTCAACTAATAAGGAAGAGGATATTATTTTCGAAAGAGACAGTTACTGTTATTTACACATTATATTGGTTGCTCAGATTTTAGTTCACCTTGCCTTTAATGGATAAATACATCAACACTGGGGGGAGGGTAGGACATTGGGGTGAGAAAAAAATCATTAATACGATATTCAGGAGAAAAATCTTGTATTCATCTACAACTTGATAAGGCACGGAGGTGAAAGTAAGCAAAGATCAAAGTGAGATTGCTGAAGGCATTGTGAATAATTTTGGACTTAGAGATTCTCATGATTCTTGTTTAATATTTTGAACTCTAGCGCGACGGTAGGTACGGGGGGAGAGGACGTGGGGGAAAGTCGCAACACGCGCACTTGCGGACCCGGAAGAAGCGGAGTTTCTAGTTCATAAATTATACATGGTATTTGCTCAGGAGCTCTCGTTCTCTGGAGCGCGCCTCAGTTCCATTGTCCTCTGGGTGGCTTGGCGGCAAGAAGTAGCGGCACGATAGTGCGGCGGTACAGATAAGCGGTTTCTACGTCGAGCTGACGAATTTCCCAGTTATGATAGTTTGCTATTGCTAGACACTCTCTAACTAGTGGCAACCTAGAAACTGACGCATATATTTCGCTAACTGAATACTCGTTTTTGTCTTTGAAACCTCGTATCACAAGGTGAGCTTTGTATCTTATCTCGTTTTTATCATTTAGTTTGGTTTTAAAAACCCACCTAAGATGTTGGGATCTAAGATATGTAAGATATTGGGATTTTTGTCGTTAGACATCAACACCCTTTTATTCACGGTTTCAAACATATTTTTGTCTACGAGTGATTTTATTTCGCTTTCTATCGCTTCTATCCACTCCTTGTTATTTGGAGAGCTAACAGCTTCACGATAATTAATCGGGTCGTTATTTATGGATGCGATGAGTATGTACCTAGCCTCGTCGTGTAACTCTATCCTGTTATCATTTTTAAAATACATGATATCTATCGCTGATCGTATTTTCTTCTGTCTATCGCGTATCACTATCGGATTATGTTTGATTTGAGATTTGTTTGTTTTCTTCTCCCTCTGAATCTTGCGATTCTGTCGGATTTTTCGCAAAGGCTAGCCTGTTCTTTTCTTTGTCGAACACGTCTCCGTAGACGGTATGTTCAAGTGATTTGAGATCTAGTCTCATACATTTTTCTTTCATTCGGTACGAATATTTTATAACCGGTTTGTGTATAGCCTACAATTATACCTCGAATTCCCGGTAAGCCGAACTTATCGTCTGAATTTCGCGGTTTCTTAAAGAAGCCTAAGCTACCGAACCTTCTAAGCTGTCTCAGGTCTAAGCTAAAGCTACTTCGCAGTTTGGTTAGCGGTATATTCATATCTAATGCTTTGTGCGGACTCCTACTATAGGTATAGACATCTGCATCTACCGCGAAATCCCAATTGCTCAGGGGCAATCCCGAATCGCACATCATTGCGCGTACTTTCATTTCGAGTGTTCTGTTAAACCTTTCTGCAACACCGTTATGTTCCGGAGTATCTGGACATGCGAGTAGCAATTCCACACCTAATTCCGCGAGTTTAGCTATGGTCTCCCTACTAGTAAATTCCGTACCTTGAACTGTACGAAAATAGTAGAATTTTTCGTCCGACCCTATTGCGTTTCTCAGTTTTCTAACGCATGATTCTATGCAGTTTCCTGCTTCGGTCTTGCTTTTAACTGGGTACGTACACGCTACAATCGAATAGTCATCTATTAGTACGATTACGAATTTATGTCCTCCTGGATATGATGCCGTTTGATAGGCCCCATAGTATCACCATGCTTGGGGCAATCCCGAGCAATGTGATTGCCCAACTCATTGCAGTTGTAACACTGTATGAGCGTAGGAGTAAGACAGTCTTTCAAGACATGCCCATATTTGCCGCATGCTCAGCACTTGAGAGCACGGTTGTCCCTACGACCCGCGCTTTCTTTGCTCCTGCGGTAGTGGTTGAATGGTGTTCGATGAGGTCTTTTTACCCCATGTTCAGCGATTAGTTGGTCTCCCCTCAGCTCAGCTGTCGGCTTCGTTGCTTCTTTCTGTAAAATAAAATGTTCTAGTGCCTATAAGTTATTTCTTTGCCTGTTGATTCCAGACTTATGACCTCTGTGCGAATCACTTCAGGCACTGCATCTGTGATTGCTTGCACAAACATATCTCTTTTTCTCTTTTTCAGACAATTTGTCTGCATTAAGCACACTCTCATAAATTCGGACTCTGTCCTCGAATTTATCCCAGAACTCTAGAGTGCGCTCCTTAGAAGGATTGTACTTAATCGTATATAAAGCTCTCCGAGCTCATATACGTTTAGTCTTAGTCTCGAGTCTTTCATGCTCCTTTAATCTCTTAAGTATCTCCCTAGGAGACTTTAATTCTACAATCTTTTGATAATACGTAACATCAATATGATTGATGATTATATCTCGGACTTTGAACATGTCGTCACGAGCTTTCTCATCAACGATAGTTTCTCATCGTTCTCCCCTATCGTCAGAACGTAATTCAACCTTTTAACACGTAATTCCGAGTTAAGATAATCCTAAAAAATATCAAAGCGCATATCATTCGTGAGTCTATATTTTGTGAAAGAGTTATTTTCTTTATTAGAATAATTAACAAGTTTATCAATAACTTTTTCAAGCAAGTGACTATTTGAATCATTACAAACAGAATTATTATTATCAATGTTCAAATTATCAATCTTTTCAGTTAAATTATCAGTCACTTTACTGCAGTTATCATCACCAGAACCGATACAATCATCAGCTAAGCTCGAACTGAGATTATCAGGCAGGACTTCTGCTAGAGGACTGCTCGACTCTGTTCTGAGTAATGCAGGTTATTTGTGAGATTTATTAGCATTTATCACAGATACAAAAATATTAGAATTATTATTAATATTAGAGTCTGATAATCTTACATTGTGTACCAAATCTCCCTCTGAAGCTGTGCCTGGATTGTCTTCGTAATCACGATGGTCCAGTGATGGTTGAGCCTCCTTCTCTTTTGGTTGCGGCGTTGAACCAGTCTCCATATGATTGAGCAGGACTTTAATCATTTCGTCCGCCACGTCCTCGTATGGATTGAAATCTTTGTCATTTAGTGACCGTTGGACTTTCCCTCCAGCTGGCTAAGCATCCTGTCGGCGGGACCCTCGAGAGTTATCGAGGATCTCGACATCTGGGTCCAATGGTTGGATAGTTGACGTCGGCTCCTGCCGGCTTGACGATGGTAAGGCAGGCCGAGCAGCTGCTGCGTCCAGGATAGCTGAGACTAGCTTTTCAGCCAGAGTCATCACGGCATATTCAATTCGTTCGGATGAAAGCCACTGAAAAAGCCACCTCGCCAGGTTGTTTAATTGGCGCTCTTGCAATGCAAAGTTGTGCTCTATCATCCCTTTCATAGTCTCCTCCCACTTATTCATGCGCTCGCTGGTCTGCTGCGCGACAGTATGTATGTCGCACAACACACCTTCGAGCTTGCTATAGTTCTCTGAATCTTTCTCTGGAGCGGTGGTCTGCTCAGGAAAGAATTCAACCAATACGTTGCCAGAAGGCCAAGTTCGGTCTAGGGCCTCGAGGTCCTCAGGGTGCAATAAATGCCCAATTCGCATAAATTTCGTGTCTGAGAACACGATAGCGGTAGTCAACGTTCTCTCTTGCAAGCGGTAGAGATAAACTCTCTGTCCATGATAATACCGCTCGTGGCCGTGCCTTCTCCATACCTTATCAATCGCCCGCCATACCTTCCTGCCCAAGGTAGTACATCCGGCGGCTTCGTTACTTATAGGATTTTGTAATACGTAAGTCCAAGCTAGATTTTACGCTTTGTAGCATGACTACACCACTTTAAGTAGAGATCTTTTTTCTCATTACACGCGTTCAATTCCTGTAGGTATGATATCGATTTTTCTTCTTGGAAAACAACAGTGTTTCTCACAAAATCATCGAAACCCTGAAGAAAGTATTAAGAGCCCCGGAGAGACTTCTCACTCGACTTCTCGCCCTATAAAGTCACCATTAAACGTCGAGAGAATACAGAAATGTATGCACCCCCTCTGTTAAGGCGGTATGGACAGCAGCAAAGGCGCTTGACAAACCAGCAAAATCGTATACTGTCCAGCATACGCAGGGGGAATGCAGTCGCCAGTACTGCTGACCCGTACGAATACGATGGACTTCACACTCCCTCTTACTCTAAGGTTATATGAATAGATAACCTGGTTGATTTATATATACCGCAAGTGGCTCACGCGCGCGTATATATCGCGCCTACGTACTGAATTTACCTATCCCACTTAAGGCATCGGCCCCCTGGTATAAGGATACGGTCCTGGTAGGAACCCGGGGCCCCTTCACGTGAGGGCACGGACCTGGGTGGCACCCAGGGCCCGACTACCTATAACGTCGGTTTAGACTCTATATACCGGGATAGATTCATTTCTATACATGCAATTTTTAAATCATTTTAATCATTATCTCTCATAAAATTCAAATTTTATTATATTAAAAATTTGCACTCAAGCATTTATCATACATGATTTTATCTTTGCATTTCAACTTAATAATCTAATATTAAAATACTTATTAATTTTAAATTAGACTCTTTTCAACTCTTAAAAATCAGCAATTGCAATTTTAGATTTTTGAATAAAAGAAAAAATAGTGAGAAATGCATGAAAGTTCTTTTGCTCAAATCTCGACTCACTATTATTTAACTTTTTAAAACCTTATACACTTTAAATTAATCAGTTTGATAATAAAGAAACTAATTTCAATTAGCCATTTCCTTTGTGCAATGAATGAGCGAATTTTGAACTTACGCATTCAAGCGTTTTCGCACGTTATTGAATTTTTATTGAACTCCATCTCAATTCAATCTCTCGTTTTTGAAAAATGTGGAAAATAGAATCCAGTTAATAAGACTTTGGACAGTCTTATTCTCTTTTACTTCGGAAAAGTGTCCTTCGTGGTTTTCAGAGATGGAGCAACACGTGCTCAACCTTTCTTTCTCGAACAAAGGAAAAACTCACGAACTCGCACTTGAGAATTTGAAAACTATTCTCACTTCACGATTATAAGATTTTCAAATTTCATAAAAATCACTGACCGGCTCAGTGGACATGGGCGGGTCCCGTAACCTATTCAAATCAATGCTTAATAAATAAATATAGCAGAGTTAATAAAAGAAAAACAAAGAATATATATCAGTGATCTAAGCGCTTTATTATACGTCTCAACTATAAAAGGGATTACAACATACTAACTGTCCACCCTACTGAAGGGCGCTCGCGCAGCGCCGTGTACGCACATACACACTGTACAACATGTACAGTTGCTACATATATATCTCTTAGTCTGTATGGATGGGTATCTACTCTAACATATATATATATATATATATATATATATATATATATATATATTGTAACGCGGTAGGTTCGATTGTACGAACTCCCGATCGAATACCGACGCGCGGCCATTCCCGTGCGACCCGCGCGCAACCTACGTAGCTCTTGCTTTTCGCCGTGCGGGGAATCTACACCCGTCGGCAGCGGAGTCTCGGCGCGCCGCAACGCGCCGGCCCGTTACAAAGAAAGAAGTTGGCCCATGAATACGCGGTCTTACTCATCTGACTCATTCGCCGTGCCCGCGGAGACAGGGGATCCTGCGTATCCTGCAATATCGACGCGATGCTATAAAACAGTCAGGGAAAATATGAGTCGATATGGAGAAGGGAAAGAAAGCGCGGAAACAGACGTAGACGTGTTAATGAAGTACGAAAATTATTTAACACCGCAGGCTCTCTTCGTACAATCTCAAAAGTCTCGAAGCTCGCGCGCCTACAACAAACAACTCAAAGACCGCGAGCCGCAATACGCGCGCACACACACACACACACACACACACTCTCTCTCTCTCTCTCTCTCTCTCTCACGCACACTCGTTCGCCCGCCCGCGGGGCGCCTCGCAAAGGCGCACACGAACAGACTCACCTGTTCGAGAAGGGGCGTCCCCCAGGAATATCGGCGTCGACGCCGGATTACGCACACAATCACTCGCGGGCGCAGAACGGCAGCGGTCCGCCTGCACCGTCTGCGCGGATGCCATACGAACGCGAACACTTGTTCAGACGGTACTCGACGATGACATGCGTAGCAGGACCTCCTGCTCGGGTCGATGGCGCTGGCAGCCGCTGGCTCTTACGGGCGGTCCTCACGATCTCGCCTGCACTTACTCCTCGCCAACCTGGGACGCGTCGTTACGCACGGCGTGGGCTTTGGCGCGAGTACTCACTTTCTTTCCTAACGTCTCGAACACGTGCGCGAAGCCCCGAAACCGAAATCTTCTTTTTCTACGTGGCTCGGACGCACGTGGCTTCGTTCTCCTACCTCGAAACGCGACTGGAAAACGAAAAAATACTCTCCTTTCCGCGACGACTCCGCTCCCCCCTCCCCGCTCTGCTCTCCTTCGCCGGCCGGTCAGCCGGTCGCATCGAGGTCGCGCGATGTTTACGTTTAGCGCACGCCGCGGCAGACGAGTCGCATTTCGGCTTATATATATATATATATATATATATATATATATATATATATATATATATATATATATCATACTAATTTACAAAGACAAAGCGTGTTTTTGTTTGTACACGATAACTGAGAAAACTACTGAACCGATTCTTCTGAAATTTGACATATAGATTCTATATTATCTTGTAAAGGACATAGGCTATGTTTTTTATTGAAAATCATTTTACCAGTCAGTTTCACTAGCGGCCACTAGGTGGCGTCTTGAATCATGAAGATCAACTCAAAGTAGTCGTCCGTTTAAAGTATTAATACCAGACCAGCTTAAACGAATGATCATATCCAACTTTGGAATTTGTATCCCAAAGAAGGTATGACGTTAGTTGGTATTACCCTTTTTGTTCGTCAGGTTTATCTGACTCTACTTGCTGATACCTTATGGATATCGTTTTAATTTTGTAAATTTTATTTTCTCTTACCTGGTAAAATCTTTCTCTCCTGCTCTCTCTCTCTCTCTCTCTCTCTCTTTCTCTCTCTTGGCCTTTGAAGTACAACGAGTCCTTAGGCTTCAGTAAATGAAATTCTAATTGTAATTCTCTCTCTCTTTCTCCGTCTTCTATTATAAAATAGTTTTGTATGCCAAATCATACTGAACATAATTTGTGATGAAAAATTATGTTTTTGCTTCTATACGTTATATTGACACCTGAATTCATAATAGGCTATGTTTTTTTGAACAAAAGAAAGGATGGCAAAATAGGGTTCTTTACCAAGAACCTTGTAAGTAGGTATATATATATATATATATATATATATATATATATATATAATACATCGTCACTTTTTCTCAGAAAGACAATATCCAGCATCCGCTTAAAAACTATTCACTACCAACATTTTGCGGTTGAACATGATATCCCGTTGCTTCAGGACGAGTTTTACTGAGAGTTTTATGTTCGGATGATAGAATACGATGTGCAGATGTCTCTGGACGATTTTTATGCGAAATATTGTATTTAGTCAAGAGAAAACGATGTCTACGTATGTAGGAACAATATCTATGGGAAGGTTCGGTGTTGGCACATATGTATTATCTCTAAATAATTAAATATAAATGTATATTATTTAATAGCAATATTAGTTTTATTAGCAATATTATTATTAACGACGACAATATTTAAATAACTAAACGTAATAGCATATATTATTCAATGTTAATATTACTAATAACAATATTTAAATAATTAAATATAATAGCTTATATTATTCAATATTAGTAATGATAATATTTAATATTAATCATGATAGCCTCTGAATATTAACGATATAAATTATGACACTAATAATCATTTTCGTTATCGTATGAAAATTGAAAATATTTTCCTTGCTGAATTTTAAGCAGCTTAAAATCTTCATTTCTCGGTATAATTTTCCTTTACGTATAGAGAGGGCCATAAATTGTGTACAGGCGCGCTTCTCTCTTTCTCCCAACATATCCACAGGGAACACATAATCGGAGGGGAAGGAGGAGAGGCAGTTTGTCGGTCCGGTCCGTATTTCGGACGGGTTTTGTTACTGGTCCGAGCATCTGGTCCGAGTTTTGTTACTCAGGGAAGGCGCAAGCAACTCAGTCTCTTGACCTTCGGTAGAGTCATTGTATATATATCCATCTATATATATTTATATATCTACGCAAATATATATAAACAAATCTCGCTTTTCCCGGGGATTGCATTAAGGAATTTCAAGGACTTAACATATATATATATATATATATATATATATATATATATATATATATATATATATATACATACATCGCTAATATACTCCATAGTGTATTCTAAATTTCTCTTTCCCGACTGTCAGGACAGCGTTGCCATTTTTCGCCTTTTCCTGATTCTCTCTTTCTCTCTCTCTCTCTCTCTCTCTCTCTCTTTCTCTCTCTCTATCTTTCTATGTCTCTCTCTCAATATATATCTTTAGAGATATCTTTCCCAATTCTCAAATTTCACTTATTTTTAATTAATTCTTAAATTTTCCTTGGTTATTGAACCGAAAATACTTTTCGGTAGTTTTACATCTCTTAACTGTATGGCGAGTTAAATTACATAATTGAAAACTAACGCGGTTAGGGCAAACGCTCGCTACATGTCTCGGTGTATGACATAGCTGGCATATAGTCACCGGCAATTTATTCGTAACGCATGTTAAACAATTTGAGGCTTGGTGTCCGAATCTACCGCAAAGTGCGTAAGTTTGTCTTCGTTGTTCAATTGAGGGTTGATCTTCTTGGCAGACATACGCCCTTTTTCGGTCTTCGCTTCCTCGGACTATAAATTTGCGGCTGAGGTCTCTTAGCAAATTTCGCTCGTTGAGATATCTTTCCTCTTATATTACTTTGCTTATGATTAACGTTGAGGTGAGAAACCGTTACACCGATGCTTCTACCAATTCTTTCTTCAAGCCTTTACAAAAGCAAGTGATCGATGTAGCGTCAACTTCTCGATCCATCGCTTCCATTAGAGCCCCTACATGGGCTCTCTCTGCCTCCAAGATTCAACGGTCTAAATCTTTGACGCTTGATTCGGGAATTATATGGCATTCTAATCGTCTCGCTGATATTCGGTTCTCAATTCAACGATTAGTTGTTGAACGGTCCTAGGAGGTGCATATATGGTGTCAAGGTACTCCTTGAAGGCTGCGACTGTCTTAAACGTATGTTCGCGAATCGCCTGTCTGGCCTCTTCTGTTATGCTTGCCTGCTCCTATAGGCGCAGCGGCGCGGAGGAGGGGTGGGCTTACTCCAATAGCTACAGCGGAAGAGGGGCGGCCCTGCTCTACTTAGGCGCGCGGGCGGTATCGTTGACCTCGGTCTGCGCTGGAGGGCCGAAGCACTCGTCGCAGCGGAGGGGAGGGGGCGGGCCGTCGTCATTCATTCTCTCTGCAGGAGCCAGTCAGGTGCGCGCGGGGTGTCTCAAATTATTACTGTTCGATCTCACTGTCCGGACCTAAGAATAACAGTTTTCGCGAAGCAATTTTCTTCCGCCTCCCTTCGTTGTTGTTGGCGGGCGCGTCACGTGCGGACTTGGAGGGAGTATTAGTATTTTCACCTACTCCTACGTTCTGCTCTCCGCATTTCTTTATCGCAGCTTTCTCCATTTTTCTTGATGCTCTGCGGAGTTCCTGGTCCGCGGGACGTTCGCGGGCACCCTGCCGCGTCTAGCGGTATCGTTTTCCCAAACGGCGATACCGCTGAAGTTCCCGTCGGAGAGCGGGAGGGGGTGTTCACCCTTTTCGCGGGTTCAGGCGTCGCCGGGACTGGTCCTGATGGGGCGACGATCGGTGCAGACATCGGTAGTGGGGCGGGTTTGTCGGCGTCCACTTCACCGCTTGTAGACGGCGGGCAATTTCGTCATGCGAGACCGCGATAATGACAGCGGTATATAAACCAGAGAGCGGTTCATTCCAATAGAGCGGGCAGCTTCCCACAAGTGATGGGCGTAATTTGCCGATACAGGTATGATTTGCGCGAGCTTCTCGATCAAGTTTCATGTGTGGGCAAATGCGGGATATCCGAGCTTGACTATTTCGCGTTTCCCTAGGCGTCGGGATTGCAATCCCTTCAGATAAGGTCGTGGAGCGGGCGATAGATGCGCCACACTGTCGCTTCTAACATGTTATCAAGGACGCACTCCAGGTTCGGTTCCTGCTCTCTTGCTCTCTTTTGAGGATCTAGCCGCGAATGAGTAATCGTTTCTCTCGCTGTTGCCTCTTATAGGTCCTATTTTTACGTTGCTTATATGTAAGGCGCGTCCTTTTCATTATAACAAAAAAAGCAAAATTTCTTTAACTTACAAATTAATAAATATTTTTTTATTGGTCTTACAGTCCAATCAATTCCATCCAAAAATAAAATAAAATAAAATAAAAATAAAAATAAAATAAAATAAAAAATAAAAATAATAATAAAAAATAAGAAATAAAAAATAAGAAATAATAAAAATAAAATAAAATAAAAAATAAAAATAATAATAAAAAATAAGAAATAAAAAATAAGAAATAATAAAAATAAAATAAAAAAAATAAAAATTAAAAATAAAAATTAAATTAAAAATTAAATTAAAATTATAATGACAGTCAGACTGTCCTTGTTTACATTCACCCCCGTAGACTAATCTGAAAATAAAATATTAGCTGAAAAAATTCTTTGTTAGTAAAGTGCAGTCTGACTGTCCCCAACACCCTTACCTAATTGAAGACTTGTCCAACGTTTCGAGCTCGCTACGGCTCCTCATCAGGGACAACTGATAGTCCCTGATGAGGAGCCGTAGCGAGCTCGAAACATTTGTATATTTGTATATGGGCAGTCGACAGAAGTACAATTGAATTCTTTAAATTACCTCGATAAATGACACCGAAACTGGCAAAACAAGCAAAACTATATCAATGCAAAAGAAGTAAAAAAAACACCAGATTACATTAAAAAATGCGTACATGCATGGAACGGTAAAATTTCGCGGTCTATATTACGCATCCCGAAGGAATCCCCAAGAATTTTGAAACGTCCCTCCATGCGGGTTAGAGTTACGCGGAGGTCACGAGGGCGATTTACTGCCGCTGATCTCACCGTTTTGCCCCCTGTTTTTCGACCACGCTTTTACTGTTAAAGAAACTTTACTGTTAAAGAAACTTTGAAGAAAACTATGTTATATCTATAAACTTAAATTTATTAATTTAAATGCTAATAGCATGCTGTATTTCAATGAAAAATGTTAAAATAATAATATTATTAATAATAATAGTATTATTTAATAATAATTTAATACAACAATATACAACATGAGTAATGATTAAATATAAAAATATATATTAATAATATAAATATTGTTCATTAATGGGAGTAAAATTAATAATAATTAAATATATCAATATACCAACATTAATACTGATTAAATATAATAATATGTATTATAGTATTAAAATTAATAATATGTATTATCTCTAAATAATTAAATATAAATTTATATATTATTCGATAGTAACAGTGTCTAAATAAAATATAAATGTATATTATTTAATAATAGTAACAATAATAGTTAATATTAATAATGACGCCTCTGAATATTAAGGGTATAAATTACGATACTAATAATAATTTTGGTTATCATATGAAAACTTAAAATATTTTTCCGCTGCGTTTTTCTTACGCGATTTTAAGTAGCTTAAAATCTTCATTTCGCGGATTTTCCTTTAGATATAGAGTGTGCCATAAATTATGCACAGGCGCACTTCTTTTTTTCTCCCAAACTTTCCACTGGGAAGGTTTTATCGGATGGGCGAGGAGCAGAGGGAGCAACTCAGTCTCTTGGCCTTCGGTCGAGTCATTGTGTATATATCCATCTATAGATTAGGTTCTCAAACATCTGCCTTCCGCTTTTTTGCTTTTCATCAATGCTTTCTAAAAAGTGTTACACTGCTCGAGCGGTCTCCCACTCCGGGATCGCTCATTCCTCACCTCACCGCACCGCGTCGCACCGTCAAGTTTCGGCACTCACGGTTTACCGCGCCGCGCTGCACCTACAAACGCGCAGTGTATACTAGTCGCGGAGCACGTGTGAGTTCGCAGACAGAGAGAGAGAGAGAGAGAGAGAGAGAGAGCGTGCGTTCGAGCATCTTCGCATTCACAGCTTTCTCTCTCTCTCTCTACGTGCCAAGTTTTCCGTGCCGAGTGAAATTAAAAACATTTACAATAGATTTTGCGCGAGTATTCTTACTCGTCGCAACAGCTTCGCCTTATAAGTGAATACTCATTATGATTGAAAAAAAATTAAATGTCATTCCGAGATACATAGCATAACCTGTTATTCCTTTATATATGATTATAAATGTATAATGCAGACATATAACTTAATAATTCAAATTTGAAAAAAATCATAAGGAATTTCTTTTAGTATTCTTAGAACATGAAATTTGTAGGATTTTCGTATAATAAAACAGATAGCAGATAATTGTGTGAAAAATAATATTAGTGCTTACCAGAAATTATAAGAAAATATGTATCTGAAATGTCGGAGAAAGGGATTAGAAATAAAAGATTTATGATATAGTCAATCGTTATACGTGAGGCGGTCTTATATAAACATAAGGGAAGGGGCATTTAAGGGACGTGCTCATACAGATAAAACCCGGTATTGAAAAGAGGCTGCATTGGAATAGAGCAGATGGTTATCAGCATCGAAGCTAGAAGGTTGTGTATTATTTTCACGTGCGCTTTCTTAAGTCTTTATGTAAAATCGTTTTCTTTTAACGTTAATACAATAAATCTAGTGTTAAATATACACTGCTAAAAGGTTTCGTATTAATTAATCATTACCCTATGTGCCCGAGTTAACATATTTCTTATCGACCTCAACAAAATTGTAGAATGAGAGAAAAAAATTAATTTAATACAAACTTATTATTTCTAAACTAAAAATAGTAATAATCATTATTACGATCTTATAATTATTATGTGTAGAAAACGAATAACATTGTAAGCAGCTAATTTATAGTATAAAGTATTACAAGCTTTAATAGATAGATCACATATATCACATATATCAAAAATAGTAAAGTCAGATTATATTTTCATTATTTATTCGTGCTTCACTGATAATACACTAGAGCATTAGTGGCTTAATATAATTTTAATAACTCTTATTTTACTTATACTTATAAATATATACGATTAGACTGGGTGAAATAATTTAGCAAATTCTCTATATTCCTATATTAATAATTAAATTGAACACAACTTTACCGACATTCGATCAGTTTTGGTAATTAACTTTAGTCACCATTTAACGTATGAATTTCAGTTTTTATGTGACCTTAAAAAATTTTTTTTTTTTTAAACAACTTATCATGGTCTTTTTAGAGTAAGGACGCAAAATTATCTTATATAACTGAGAATCTTAGTGTATAGTGATAAGATTAATTAATATAAGATAAAAATTTTCTTTGATTTTTTTCCCTTTTTTTTCCTGATTTGATTAATCAAGCCTTTGCCAAATAATGTGTGGCTAGAAACGAAATGATACAAAAATTAGAATTACAACAAGAAAAGTATGTTTTTACAAGATTAATATACTAAATTATAGTTCCCTACGCCTCGTTATGACAATGATGAGTACCATTAAACATGATTTAAGATTTTCACCTAATCTAATAATAAGTTTCTAAGCTTGCCTCTTGAACGAGCTCATGAAATATATAAATAACAAAAAAAAGGATTCTGTCGCATATACTTATTGGCAACTCCTTGTCGTCTTCGAACTGATTTATTGTTGTAAATTTCATCTCTTTTTTTTCTTCATATATATCTCTTTATTATTCTAATAAGTCCTGCATCTTATCCTTTGCATAGGTTAAATTACTAAATAGAATCTTTAATAATCGGCTACATAATTATCAAACATTCGTTTAATTTCATGTGCATTCACCAAATTAAGTCATACTTCATTACCTAAATAAAGAGAATTCAGTTGAGCAAATTACAAAATGTCTAAATGTATATACTTCAACAAATCTTTAATGATCATTCAAGAATTCATAGTTCATAAATGTGAATCCACGGTACTTTACTTTAGCGTTTAAATTTTTCTCATTATTATCCAGATCTTGGAACATCTTATTTGCCAATACCATTGTTAACATCTCACTACTTCTTATTAAAGTAGGAACTAACTCCTTTATTTTTATCCATGGCATTAGCATTATTATTCTTTCGACATTTCTATTAATGTATTCTTTCTGTTCATAACACGTTCAGTATTTTCACTGTGTTCGCGTATCTTTTGACAGTCATTATTGCCCTTTGCAAAATCTTCAAGACTATGCGAAACTTCTTTTCTAAAATTTATTATTTTATTTACAAGCTGTTTCTATTATTGATTGTTAAATGTTTAGGTTGATTATTCTTAAATTACGATATTTATTATTATTTGAACTCACTTCTGGATTTCTTGTTTTATTTATTTGTAATAGGTTTAGACTTTTTCTTTTAATTTCTTTTCTTTTAATATTCTTATTATTCTTATTGCTATTATCTCAGATTTATTATTATTTGATCGGATATTTCAAACTTATTTATAGTTTAGTATTTTTATTATAATAATTTTCATTTTACTTATAAGTATTGTATTATATTATATTACGTATATTCATATACATTATAAATTTGTTTGTTGTATACATTATATTCATATACATTATAAATTTTACTTATAAATTTGATCATTACTTTTGTTATGAGTATTGACATTTTTTTTTCCAAGCTAAAAGCGCTATTCGCGCGACCAGAGGTAAAGGTACTGGGCCACCGAAGGTGCCCACGGACGCGGAGTTGGAGGTGAGCTCGGTTCACTCGAAAGGTCTCAAATGACCTGCTGGACTGCCTTTCTGGAATTGAAACTGATGGATCGAATTTGTACTAGTGATAGTGCTGTCAAACCGTTCAAGCTGTCCATCGGCTGGCTGGAGAAGAAGGTATCTCTCTCTCTCTCTCTCTCTCTCTCTCTCTCTCTCTCTCTCTCTCTCTCTGCCACTTTCTCTCTTCACTTTCGTAGTGCACGTCGCGCACTCTGTCCGCCCGTAGTGCGCTTGTTCGTGATTACGCACGTGTACACTTGGTTTTAAAAATCGAATAAGAAACCACAGATTGTGTCGGGTACAATATACATTATGATAAGGGCAATTTGTCTAGACTCGTGCGCCATCCGCCAAGCGAACAACATTAAGTCGCTACGCACGCGCGACCATGCTTGGTTGGCAACCATGCTTTTGGTCGCCCGACGGCTGGTGATCAGCTGACGAGCCAAAGAACATAAGACAAAGTAATTAATTGTTATGAAAAAAATTAATTGTTAACAATTCTTTTCAGAGTTTCTGAGATTATACACTCAACAAAATTCTTTTTTTTTAAATTGACTGTTATTATTACTTTAGGAATAAATAAATAAAAATTTAGTTATCATATTGAGATATGAAACTTTTTTTATGATAAAGTTGCTATGTCTTAATAATCTCGACGAAATAACCAGTAGAAAACATAATTTATTTTGATTTAAGATGATACCAACATTCAGAATATTTCGAAGTCCTTGATTTAATTTAAGGAATCTAAGATTTAACGATGAAAGGTTTTTACTTTAAACTAACTAAGATAGTATTATTTTTTAGAAATAGAGCTAATAATATTAAAACTAACAACTGACTGGTATTAAATTTACTTATCTATTGTTTGTAAAGCCGCTTGAAAATTTTATTAATAATTTAAAGTTTATGGGCTTTTCTGTATGCTAAAGTTGACATAAAACATATATAAAGAATAATATGGAAAACGTATCGTCATTATGCAAAAATGAAGCTGTATATATAGAGCAATATCCTTCCAAAGATTCCTATTTAATAGTGTAAATCATTGTAATAATTTGTATTTGGCGGATTTGAAACAGAATCAAAGCAAGAGAGAGAAACAGCAAAGAGATTTAGAAGGAAAAAGAAGGCAAGGAAGAATGAGAAAGAAGAAAGAAGGAAAGAGATAACCAGGGAGAACCAGCGCGTGGGAGAAGAAGAGAGTAGAGAGTGGCAGAGGGAAAGGCGACGACGTCCTCCGGGACGCCGGACCAGCAGTGCACCATCGCGCTCTTTCATCTACAGCCTCGCGACCATTACCGGCCCTTCAGCAAAGGCCGAGAGAGAGAGATAACTATGCGCGGTTTAAGGTTTTCCGCTTGCTGGCGAGTGTCTGGTCGGCGGTCGCGGTTACCGAGTCACGGCAGAAAGCCAAAATGGCAAGTGTGCGTCGAGGATGAAATTCCAATTTTTTTGTTTAGTTTTTCTTTCTCTTACTTGTCAATAAAATGAAGTCGGAGGGGAACACAAATAATTATTTCCTCAACAAATTTTTTAACAATAAAGTACGTAAATAAATTTTGGATATATATGGAAATTTCTAATTAATTTTAAAATTCTATTTACTAAAAATTTTATGTGTACTTAATTTCGCCTGTTCAGTGAGAAAAACGAGGTGAGTGAAGCATAATATTTGAATTTATTTGTGTGCGCGAATTTTCAATTCCAAATTAAATTTTTCGAAGGAATATTTCGCTGTATCATAATATATATTGTAACCGTACAAACTGTCGCTTCCGTATATTATTTGAAAACCGAGCGTGTGCGCGTGTGTGAATAAGGCACCGTATGTGCCGAAAGAGTGCGCGCGGAGCGGAGTGAGTGAAGTGAGCAAGAAAGGCAGCAAGAGACTTTTCCTTCTTCGCGCTCCAGCCGTGGGATAGAGTAGTCGAGGTTTTTGATCGGTAGCCTTTCATCTTACTCTCCAAGTCCGGAAAAGTGTGGACATCCGGGAGACACTCGCGTTGTTCGAGTTTGTTAGACTTCTTCCCGATTACGCTTCTCCACGCCCACGCCAAGAGGATAACCGCGTGTGCAGCACACACCGCATCGAGAGGATGCCGCGCAAACCGCGCTAACCACGCCAGCCGCACAAGCTGTGCGAGCCACCATCAGCGAGCGAGAGAGAGAGAGAGAGAGAGAGAGAGAGAGAGAGAGAGGACGCCGCGCAAGCCGCACGAGCCACCAACAGCGAGAGCGAGAGGACGCCGCGTCAGCCGTGCGCCCCAACAGCATCTGCGTCGGTTCAAGGGCAAGTAGTGTGATATTAGGTTAAATGCTATGTGTGCGCCCACCGTCGCCGGTATCGGTTATTCACGTTCTCCTGCCAGGAACCGTATGTGATCTCCCCACATTCCTCTTTCCCCGTCCCGCGTGCGCGATAGTAATTGTATAATTGCGGTCGTACTTATATATATTTAGTGTGCAACGACGTCGCGAAACCCGCTCGCGGTTAGTAACCGTGCCCGTATATATGTTACGTTCAGCTTATGTATGTGTCGCGTAAATAAAGATTGTTCGATATACTTTTAGATGCCTCGTGTTATTATTCTCTATCGTAATCCATTTTCGTTCCCGTAATTCTAGCCGCCACGAGGAACAGCAACAGGACGAGAATCGGGTGAGCACCCGATATGAGTAACCAGGTAAGATTACAATTATGAGGTTACAATATATATATATATATGTGTATTACTTTCAAATTAATTGACACAAAAGTATTTATACTTTACAGTCACACGAAAAAATCATCGTTCTTAAAAGAAGTTATAGCCTAAACTAGTAATAAAATGAAATTTCACTATTACATGCAATTGTTTGCCATTTAAGCAAAAGAAAGACCAATTCGTGTAAGTTTCGAAATTATTATTTATTATTATTATTTAATAAAACGGTTACTTATTAAAAGTGTGCCAACGTACTCACTGATTTATAAAATAAGAATATCTTACTATGAAAATATAATGTATAAATTATTTCGACAGATAAATACGGGCCCGGCTTTAAAAAGTTTACTGAACAGTGCACAAAATTAACTATAATTCCCAGTCGATCGAAAGAAATACATTTAAGTAATTATTGATTTAATATTTACGAATGTTTATGAAACAATATTGAATAATTTATTATATTTTTATGAACGTAAGCGCTTTATTTTATAAAAGACACATAGATATACTATTATATAACATAATCGACCACCTCTATAAATTCATAATTGTTCTTTTGATCCAGTTAAAATACGATACTAAGATGACTTCATTAATGTTTGTTATGATAATTTTTAAATATACATCAATTGTTAATCTATATTATGTTTTGCTGTATTGTATTTTTAAAAATTATTGACACTTAAAAAATTTACATTATTTTTCTTAAATTTTGGTTTTTGACTATGTTCTACTTGACATATCACTTCTAACATTATTATGATCTTGGCTTAAGAGCCAATTAGATTATCATTGAAAAAATCATAATTACTCAAGTCCGCCATTACTTTTTCATATTATTACAATCACTTTCACAGATAGCTTTCCAGTATTTTCACAAGATTCTGTTACTAGTGATTTAATGTAAAGTAGAACGTATTTAAAATGAAAACTGGTTTCCAACTGATTTCCTTCATAAATGATTTCGATTATTACAAATGATAGCGATTGATTTTAAGCGGTTTTCAAATAAGTCGTGTACGAGAGTAGAATAATTTCACAGAGTAAACAGATCCATAGTGAAATTTTATATGGGTAGTATTTGAAAATTGGTATTTTGGAATTAAAAAAATGAAATAATGTAACATCTCCAATTCCCTTGCTCACCTAAATAATTTATAAAGATGGGCCCGCAAGTATGTGTCAAAATAATTTTTAAATTATATATCCATAATAACGTATTCTTACGTTATAAATAAGTTAGTGCATAGGCACAATTTTATTAAGCAACTTTTTTATTGAATCATGATAAGGAAATGATAGTTGCTAATTAATATAAAAATTCCGAATAAATGGTGTGACTTAAAATATAACAACCTACCTGACCATGTAGGTTTCCTTTACAAATTTAATTTCCCTCTATGATTACTAACTCTAATCACATTGACGTCCAAAAAAAATTTAATTTTGTAACATAAGCACTTTGGTGAGAGCTAATTCGTGCTCCGGCTCAACGCGCGTCGGCCCCAATCGCTCAACACGCCATCGGGTTCTTTTCACCCCACCAAAGGCTATGTTCTATTCGTTTTAACTCGCATAAACGAGTGGCTTCGGCTCAACCCGCCTCGGTCCCTAGTCGCTCAACGCACCACTAGGTTCGCTTGTGCAAGATAATTTATTTGTTATTAGTTATAATTATTTATGGTGCGTACTATACTTTGGCCTACGCTCAACACGCCTAGGCCCTTGATCGCTCAACACGCCACCAAGTTTGTTCTAATACACACCGAACTGCGTAATCCAATTCTCACTCTCGCTCAACCCGCCAGAGTTCGAATTGGATTTTATTTTATTTATTTGTATTTTGTTTTCTTTTCGTTGCTCGATGTTAAATTTCTATTTATTTAAGAATAAGAAAATTTATTAACAAAATATAAAAATAATTAACAAAAAAATATAAAAACTAATTAACTTATTTATTTCGGCATTTGTCAACTTAGCCGCCGCTAACGACTTATCTTGGGCTTGCCGTTGCCACCTCCTGTCGCCAGCGGATTACACGAATACGTCAGCGCCCGACTATAAGTGGCAGCCCGTTCTTCTCTCTCTCTCTCTCTCTCTCTCTCTCTTTCTCTCTCTCTTGCCTAGCTCCTCGCGCACCGTCGCCTCGGCGACCCTCGGACTGCGGGCCTTGCGTCTTCGCGTATAGGCGTTGTACGCATGCTATTAATTATTCTACTTTTATTTTTTAATTATTATTTCGTCTTCCTACCACGCGCGCAATTCGGCAGACGATTCTTAGCACCTCGCGAACCGGCCCTCTCCCTCGACGAAATAATTCGGGGCTAAGCCCAGCCGGGCTTATATTTGCAACGGCCGTGCCCGCCGTCATCGTGTTCGAGGCGGACACGTGCACCATTACAATGCATAAAAAGGCAATATCCATCGTCTGCTTAGAAAATATGCTATTCGCATACTAACATTTTGCTTGAATTTCAGTTAGAATCACTACGAAAATATTCACAGTGTTTAATTGAAAAAACGGAAATATATGATATATATATATATATATATATATATATATATATATATATATATATATATATATATATTATATATGCACATTTTAAATACGGTTTCCACTGAGAAATATTGTATTGGCGTGTACGAACGTTTGATTACGATATCCCGTTGCCTCAAAACGATTTCTATAGACGGTTGTGTGTTTAGATGATAGAATGTGATATACAGCTCTCTCTGGGCGATTTCTACAAGGAATATAGTATTTAGTTCATAGAAAACGACGTCCAGGTATGAGGCAATCAACTTCTATGGGATGATTCGTCTTGGGACGGTAAAATACGATATCTAGGTATTTCCGAACACCTTCGACAGGGAATATTGTGTTTAGTCGTTAGGAAGCGATGCTATCTTTCTCGGGACGACTTCTACTGGGACTATCGTATTTAGTTGGTAGGAAACTATGTTTACGTATGTCGGGACTACTTGTACGGGGAGTTTCGTGTTCGGATAATAGAATGCGATTTCCTGGTGTTATGGAACGACTGCTACTGGGAGTTTCGTGTTCGGATGGTAAAAGATAATGTCCAGGTATGACGTGATGACTTCTATGGGGAATATCGTATTTAGTTGGTAGAAAACGATGTTCAGGTCTATCGTGACAACTTCTACGGGCAGTGTCGTGTATAGTTAGTAGGAAACCATGTCCAGGTATGTCAGTACGACTTCTATGAAGAGATGTAAGACCAATGAAAAAATATTTATTAAATTGTATAGAAGCAGTCGACAAAAGTACAATTAAATTATTCTATGAACAGATTCGTATTCTTTCATTCGAACACGCACACTCTCAGTAAAAGTCGTCTCTGGCTATCTGGAAATTGTATTCTACCTCCCCAACATAAAACTCTCTATAGTAGTTGTCCAAACACATTTCCTATAGTCCGCACATGATACTCTCTGTGAACATCACCTTGAGACACTTGGACATCTTCTTCTACCGCTTGAACTCGCAAGTACAATTTTCTATTCAATATATATATATACGCCGAATGGCGGTGATATGTTAGAGCGCTCGTGTGAAACCGCGAGTGTTCGTGTGAGTTCGCGAAACGATACGCGCGAGCCACGAGGGTGCTGGAAGCGCAACGGTACGTATGAAGTTCGGAATGAACTTCACTTGCACTTTCTCTTTCGTCCCCGGACTTTCTACTTTTCGACGCACCTTCTATTCGTACCGCCTGGAATTACAGTTTTCACGTTTTCGTTTCGTTCGTTTCGGACCACATAGTTCAGGTCGCCATTTTAGCTTCCTTCTTTAAGTTTGCCTTGGTGTAAACTTCGTGCGAGCACATCGGAGACGAGGAAAAGATCCGCAGCGACATCCTCGCGGTAACCCTGGACAGTGAGAGTACTAGTGACTACGCGCTACCGTTCGTGTACCGTCGTTAGTCAGCGACGCCATCAGCGGCTACGAGCCGCTGCCACGCGCAACCGCGCGAGCTATCAGCGAGAAGACAGAGAGAGCGCACCCGGTTGCCTTGACACCAGGCGATGACAGCGAGCACCAGCGAGCACCATCGAGCATCGGCGAGCTTTCGGCCAGCGACAGCATCGATGTCGTTGGCGGCAAGTAGCTTTATACTTTTTGTTATAATTATTCATGCGTGCATACAGCTAGGCTCCTGGCCCACCGCGGCGCCCGCTTAATCTCAATTGTCCTGTGTATATCGCGCGTAGCTAAGTAAACTTTATCGTTCTTCCATTTTGTAATTTTATGCCGTAGTAAATGATTTCGCGTGTGAGTCGTATGTAATATATAGTACGTAACCTTATATATATAATGTACCGTCATTCCCACGTGTGTTATATCGAAAGCGTCCCGTTCCGTTTCCCCCGTCACTGAGTATTTTGCACTATTGCGTAGTTTTATAAATAATTAACGTAGCGTCGCGGAACCCGCAACCAGTATACAACGTATGTACCACATTATCGTTGTAGATAGAGTTTTTGTATAAATAAATGTTAATATTGTTATAATCCAATAAAGTCACTCGCGTAGTTCATTTCTCGTTCCCCGTCCCCTTTCCAGCGGAGTGCACAACCAGCAGCGTGGAAGAGTCCACACACACATGCAAGCTAACAGTAAGTAATAACCCGATTTTGGGGTTATAATATATATATATATATTGTATAAAATGGTCGGCAAAATGATAACTTTTTGAAGTGAACTTTATGGATTGAAGCAGCTTTTTATACAGAAGCCGCGATAGGTAAATTACGATCAATTATTTATAGAGATATAGATTTGTATAGAGAGAGTACTTACTTAGATATTATTGAATTGTTTATGAAATAGGTTAAATTATTATCTCGAGACGGGGGATGCTAGTATTTATATAATTTTAAAATCTATTTTCGTTTTTATAATTATTAATAACCTTCATTAATGAGGTTCTACATTGCTTTTTCATATTGTTATTGCAACTAATAATACTATTTTCTACGTCAGCCATGATTTTTTGAATATGGAATTTGTTATTTCAATAAGATATTCCAAATTTTGAACCTTTTGAAAGGATATTTACAATGTCTTTTGGAATGGTAATATTTATTAAATTTTTGAACCAATTTTTATTATTACTATAAGTATTATTTGTTTGAGAGCGTATTATATTTTTTAAATGTTGAAATTTACTTTTCACTTTATCTCTGTTTTCATACTGTATTTTATTAAAGTGTCTGTTTTAATCTAGAAAAAATTCTTTTTAACATTCATTTTCTAAGTATCTATATAAATATTCTTGTATTTATAATAAAGATTTTAATAATCGATCAATTTCATTAACTTTATATCTGATTTCTAAATATGTTGATTTCTTTTGAAATAGAAAATGAAATAGAAAAATCATAAAAGATTCTTTTATCGTAATTCCAAAAAAAGAAAAAAATGTTTAATTCCATCCATGATAAATATAATTATGCAAAGGAATCAGAATTAGACAATAAATTAAGTTTTTGACGCCAACGTTATTAGTTAGTAACTTGGTTAGTATTAGTCAGAGAACTCTCGTAGCTCTGACAAGTCATCAACGAAGTGTGTGGTCTGGAGTCGTCCTGGTGGAACACTACACCCTTTCTGTTGGTCAATTGTGGACGCTTCTGGTCGATAACCTGCTTCAAGCGGTTCAGTTGTTTACAGTAGATGGTAGAGTTAAGCGTCTGGTCATATGGGAGCAGCTCATAGTGGATGATTCCCTTCCAATCCCATCAAACGCACAGCAAAAGCCGGCATGTATATCCCTGGTATCGTTTTCACCGGCTCGGCATCGTCGAAACAATTCCTTTGCGGTTCGATGTGATATCATGCCATTCCCCAAAACACCATTAATCTCACGTTTCTCTAGCGGATTTGTCTTTGCCGAAGGAAAAATGTAAAATAGCGCGAAGTTCGATGTTATTGAACTCCATTTTTACACGTCTATAACTTTTGAACGCAATATTCAAGCTGATCGTGCATAGCCTCCTTTTGTACGTTATGTCAAGACTAATCATAGGATGTATAGTATTTTCATATTTACGAGCTCTCTAGCGCTTTGTACATAGACGCGAAATTCATAAGACAAAAAGGCGAGATACATAAGACAGAAAGACGAAGGGAGATATTTGACAACCTAATATATCATATCATACTTCATATCTGATTGAACTGAAATTGAACATACCTAAACATCGTTTTCTACCAACTAAGTCTCAGTAGAAGTCGTCCCGAGAAAGCTAGCATCGCTTTCCAACGACTAAATATAATACTCCGCGTAGAAGTCGTTTGGAAAGACCTGGATATCATATTTTACCGTTCCAACACGAATCTTCGCATAGAAATGGATTTCCTCATACCTGGACGTCGTTTTCCATCAACGAAATAATCGTACAGCACTTATAATGAATACGCATATCTTTCTGTAAAATATCTAAACCACACTTAGATTAATACCACACCTGAATCAAACAATTGTCGGTAACTCCTTATAAATATACTAGCATCCCCCCTGTCGGCTTCGCCCGAGATACTAATTTAACGAATTTTGTAAACGATTCAATAATATCTAAGTAAAAAGTACTCTCTATATAAAAATCTATGTTACTATACATAATTGACCGTAACGTACCTATCGCCGCTTCTCTATAAAAAGCTGCTTCAATGTAGCATCCATTTAAAAAAGTTGATATTTTATCGACTATTTTATACAATATATATATATATATATGCATATGAAATACGGCTTCAATGCAGAAAATTATACTTTCGAGTTCGAGCAGTAGAAAAAATGTTCAAGTGTCTCGAGACGACGATTACAGAGAGTATCATGTTTGGATTATAGGAAATATCTCGGGACGGCTGCTATAGTGAGTTATGTATTGGGGAGGTAGAATACAATGACCAGATATTCTGACACGACTTTTACTGGTGCATGTGCGTTTTCAAATCATAGAATACGAATCTCTTCATAGAAGTCGTACTTACATAGCTGGACAATTCTCATCATCTATACACGACACTCCTCGTAGAAGTCATTCCAAATCATCCGGAAATCGCATTCTATCATCAAAACATGGAACTCCCCGTAGAAATTGTCCCAACATACCTAAAGATCGTTTCCTACCAACTAAATACAATAGCCCCAGTAGAAACCCTCCCGAGAAAGTTAGCATCGCTTCCTAACGACGAAATGCAATACTCCCCGTCGAAAACGTTTTACGGTCGCAACCCGAATCTTTCCATAGAAGTTGATTTCCTCATACCTAGACGTCGTTTGAACACATCAAAAAGTAGGTAACGTTGTCGTGCTCGTAAAATCTTGCCGATGGATGGTCTGAAACAAAAAAATCAAATAGTTGTATTTTCAGTATGACTCTAGAAGCCGATCTAACTAGAATATTTTATGTACGTGCAAAATCAACAAAATGGCGGCTAAAATACGAAAGAAAAAAAATGGCTTTTTTCCGTCTTTTTTTGTAATATAAATAGAGTTAGAATTAAAATTTTAAGTTGATTGTAGATAGGCCAGTTGATACAAACTAAGGATCTTGATACAAAAATAAGGATCGGTTCAATAGTTTTTTAGTTTTCACGACCACGGTACTTGAAAACGCTGTTTTGAGGAAAACGCGTTTAAAGTTTTTGTAAGTGAAAAATCGTAGAAAAAATTATCTTACGCTCAATCAGCGATGCCTGGATCATACAATATACATTCAACTTGTTCCAGGCGAGTATTTTCATCTAATTTAGCCTGCTGTTTTGGGTTCTGCTCTCCCTCGAAGCCTCAGTCGAGCGGCGTTCTCTCGAACAATGCGCTGTTTAAGAGACTTCTAATATAAACTCTCTATAGTAGTCGTCCCTAGAGCCTGAACATGATACTCTCCGTAATCGTCGTCTCGAGACCTTTGGACATTTTTCTGTACCGCTCAAACTCGACAGTACAATTTTCCCCCGTAGAAGCTGTATTGAGTATGTATATATTAGGTGTACAAACAAGTTTCTGCCGTTTTGAAAAGATGGCGTCATCGATAAGATATCGAAATTGTCAGCTGTAAAATTCGTATATTATATGCTGACATCTGGAAACAGTATAACCTTTTAATACCTCTGACTTTTTGCTAGCATCACTTAGTTTTCATCGTATTAAGATGTCAAGTTTTGATTCAAGTAAGCGTAATTTGCGGGAATTGTTAATTTACTTCTTTCGATACACTAAAACAATCTGCAGCTGAAGCACATCGGCTACTCATAGAAGCATATGGTGAGGTTAATTTAAGTAAGAGAAGTTGTCGGGAGTGATTCCAAAACTTTAAAAGTGGTGATTTTCACGTGGAGGATACAACACGCAGTGGAAGGCCCAAAGTGTATGGTGATACAGAATTGGAAGCTTTACTGTAGGAAGATCCGTGCCAAACGCAAGATGAACTTACACAAGAGTTAGGAGTGACTCAGCAAGCTATTTTATAACGTCTCAAAATCCTGAGTATGGTAGCAGGGAAATTGTGGAAAAAGCAAAGAAATTGTGTTCCTTACGAACTGAAGCTAAGAGACATCGAGCATCGTTTGCGAACAATTGCTCAAAACGCAAAATCGCAAAGGATTTCTACATTGAATCGTGACGGGAAACGAAAAGTGTATTTACTACGACAACCCAAAGCATATGAAGTCATGGGTAAGCCCGGGCATTCCTCTACATCGATGGCCAAGCCAAACATTAATGGCAAAAAGCTAATGCTGTGCATTTCATCGGATCGGATTGGAGCAATTTATTACGAATTACTCCAACACAATCAAACTGTGACCGTGAAACTTCACGAACAACAGCTGATGCAATTGAGTAAAAACTAAAACATTGCAAATAATTAAGCCTATTACTGTAATTGACTTTACTGATAATAATAAGGAAAAACGTTAGCTAAAGAAAAAAAAGAAAAAAGGGGAATTGGATCTTATTGAAGTATGTGATTACGTCGAAGGAAAACTTTATATTTAAAAGTGTTTTTATTTTTGAAAATGTTCTCATATCAAAGAAATAAAATTAATTTGGGGACTTTGCTATTTTCAGAATTGAGATATGTTGTAATTTTGTATTATCATTATTATAAATAAATTAATTAAATTAAGCACATCTGCCATTGTACTGTGTTCTGAAATAAAAATCTGAAGCAGTGTACAGAATAAACGATCCTTTAACGTAAACTGTTTTCTATCCATCAAAAGGCAAATCGCTACTTGCCAGAATTATGTACATTCTTCAATTATGTTTGAAAATAGGGGTGTGCAATGGCGTGGATATAGAAATAGTCAAAATGAAACTATATAAATAACTTTTTATTTGTTTGAATCTGAAAAATTTAAATAAACTGATTTCATAGGCGTTGTGTTTTTAAACGAATAATCGAGCAAAATGATTGTGGCTTAATAAAGCATAGTTGATAATGTAAAGTAATTAAAATAATTACATTTTTTTGTTGTATTATAAATATAATTAGAGTAACTTTTTTTGCGATATCATTGTTGCAATCTTCAAAAAAATTTCTTTTTCTTTTCTCAAAATGAATAAAAACAAAAAACAATAATGTAAAATCAAACTATTAATATAATTAATGATTATTGTCCAATCAGTCAATAGTATGAAGTGAGTTGTAACGATTTCGTTCGTAAGAGTGAGAATAACTTAAGAAAATGTAAAAATTTATTTTAATTTCGGAAAGAGCGATCGCCTCTTCAAAGGATAATGCTAAATAGAATTACTATCAATCTAATTTAGATTCAAAATGTTATATTTATTTGCTCGTTCAATGCATTAATTTTCGTGAAGCGCGATTATTTCCAAATTTATTAACATGAAAAAAGAGAATGTTAAATTTATGGTATCACACATATTAGAATTAATTTATCAGATAAGTTTAATGAAAAAAAAATGGTGGGCTAACATTCATCAAATATTCAATAAATTTTAAATCTTTGTCAATTTCGAAAAGAATTAGGCCTAGTGTTTAAGCTTATCTATGAAATTCATATATTTTATATATAAATTCCTAACACTTTACAATTATTTATAGTTTAGTCCCTGATGAGGAGTCTTAGCGAGCTCGAAACGTTGGATAACCTCATTCAATCTTCAATTGGGTAAAGGTGGTCGGGACAGTCAGCTTGCACTTCACTAATAAAGAATTTTTTCAACAATATATTTATATTTCAGATTAGTCTACGGGGGTGATTTAAAACAAGGACTGTCTGACTATCATTATCAATTTCAATTAATTATATATTGATATGTATTAATATTGATATATATATATATATATATATATATATATATATATATTGATATTACTATGTATTAATTTTAATTGATTTAATTGGATTATAAGACCATTATAAATATTTATTAATTTGCGTATAATATTCTTGCGATTACAAAATGGAGTGACTATAGAGTATAAGTACTCTATTTTGACAGAGATTGACTCCTCGTAAGAAGCCTGAAAAAGGATCCGACTAGAGGCGAACGCTTGTGCAGCTGAGGTGCATGAGGTGGATTACCTCCTTGTTTGGTCGCGCCATACCTTCCGGTGCCTCGACCTCTTCAGACACCTGACCTGTCGTCTTCGTTTCGCATCTAGTAAAACGGTGTAAGTAATAACAGTAAAATTAAGTAAAATGGTAAAGGTAAAACGATAAAATTGCGCCGCGAACGTGGGGCCCGTGACGAGTATGATAAAAATGCTCGTAGAATAGCTAAGCTGCACACCTAATTATTTTCCCGATCCCTTATAGAAAAGCCAGGTGGAAGCGAAATTGCGCAGTGCATGTAGATGTACACACACGGACACTCGACGGCTTCACACATGACAGTGCGCAGAAGAATGCTCAGTGGCTTGGATTTGTCAAATTCAGTGGCAAGCATTAATAATTAAAAATTTTTTTTTCGTTTTTTGTTAGACCTATTTAGTGATTTGATAGGTAATAATTAATTGATTCATTGTGCAGTAATAAACTCATGTGAACCCCTTTACCCTGTATCGTTACCCTTTTATATATATTGTAAAGCAAGCAAAGTAGCGTAGAAAATATTTTCTTTTAATCTTATATTTATAAAATTTTGCACGATATTTATATACATATTCATATCTATTATATGCTAAATGAATTTATACTTATAATGATGAAATTATAAGTAATTTTATATTTATAATCTTGTTTAGATTGCATACAATAATTATATCCGCTATTTTTATCTGAGTTATAAGCACACACGGGGAATAATTTTCTCCTTTTCTTGTGAAATATGCTGGTATTTCAAATCGAAATAACAACAAAGTAAATAAAAGATTTGGAAATTACAAAAACAAAAGTAGACGTCGAGATTAAATACCTCTTAAGATTAATGTGTTTGTTGTGCTCACACCTAAGGTGAATATCATTTTCTGCAAAATTTATATATATTACCATTATTCTATTTAAATATATACATATATATATATATCTTTTTTTCTTTTGTACTTATGCTACATATATATAACATATATTAAACTAATATCTACACCTTGTCAGTCCTTTCACGTCGCTCATGTCCCTAAATATTTATTAAAGTAATATATAAAGTATCGTTTCCTCTCTCATTATGTATGAAACCATATAAATATTTTATCGTTCCTGTCCCTCTTGTAGTTTTGACCATATTACATATGAATTTTGGAAATAATATGATCCTGTGCATTACGTAGAAAATGTTTTTTTTTGAAATATTTAAATTATTAAAAATAAATCATAGCAATTTTTAAAATATTATCAAGTCATCATCAGCATATTCATAAGAAACAAAAATACGTCAATTTCAAAATTAGAATTCATAAGTGAGAGTCTCATCATTGAAAAAACATATATAATAATAAATATATAACAAACAGTGTATGTAGTCTATATTCCCCCCTCCTGTTATCGGTATCCCTTCTACCCCCTTCACCTTTACATGAAATCAACATATAAGAACAGCCACAGTTCAAGAAAAAAGTGGCTCAATTAGCTGAGGAATTTCTCTCCTCCTTCTGGTAGGCATAACCTATACGCTTGTAGTATAGATACATAGGACAATAAATTAAAAGAGAACAATTTTCAGGAAGGAGTTCGAATTTTTTAACTCTCTAAAGTAGAGATAGTTGGAAATAATCACCACAATGGTGGAAATTAATTTCAGACAATATCGGTGAAAATTAAAGATTCTTGTGGAAAAAAGTTATTGGCAGTTTACCTGTAGTCAAGTACAGTCAAGGCTTACTAAGTTGAAAAGAAGCAAATGCCGCAATTTTTTAAAAGCAATTTATTCATCTAATTATTATATTGATTAATATATATAATTAAGATACTAATTTCAACAAATAGCTGCTGGGAGCATGAGAACGAACCCGATTTAAGTAACTTGCTTAAGTATAATAACATTCCCAGATTGCACGTGTTCTTTATTATTTAGCTATTATATCTAAACTATTATATAATCATATTAAATAATATATAAACTATTAAATATTAAATAAGCATATAAGTAATATTAAATAATAGTAAATCATCATATAAAACTATAGTAGAATTAATATTAACAGTATTATATTATATACTGTTAATAATGAAATAATAATGAAAACATTATATAATAATCTAACTAGTGATTATTATAACAAAATTATTGTAATTAACAATTTAACATTAATTAACTTAACCTAAATATAAAATAATTTAGTAAAATAATAGATAAAGCTGACACTAGTAATGATACATCTTTAATGTACCCAAGACAGTCAAGTGATTTCTTATATTTAAAACAATATTTAAACCGGGAGTTAGGCGTGTAATTGGGACCAATCAACATTGATATAATAATAATTACATATATATAAAAAAAAGAGAGAAAATATAATATATATATATATATTTGTAATTACGTTTTAATTATTAACAAGTAAGTCAACTGGAAACTTATTTAAGAAGGAAAACCAGCATTATGAAATTATAGACGTGTTTTTACAATCTTATTCATTCTTATAAAAAAAAAGAAACAGAGAGACAGAAAATTTATTTTTCCTTTCCTTTCTTTTTTTTGGTTGTTCCCCTCGTTCTTACATTTTTTTTTTTTGAATGTGTGTAAGTACACGTTTAGCACCTGATAGAAGAAGATAATTTGGATTGAGCTGAATGAACACTCCCATTTTTGGATTATTATTAACAAAAAAAATCTTATCTTTTCTCTTTCTTCTCAATAATTTTTATTTTAGCCTTTACTGCCAGCTGGAAATACCGTGTTCTATAAGAATTGATAATAGCGTAGTGCCCAATAATTAACAATCATATTGAAAATAATATAGATAATAATAATAAATTAATCTAAAATAAAATATTAATATAATAATAATAATAATAAATAATCATATAAATAATAACAAGAACTGGTACAATATAAACAACCAAAAAATTCCAAAAAATTCTTTTTTGGCATTTATTATTTACAACAAATTTGTGATTGATACTCGATTTTATAAAATAAATTGGTGTTTATTGTAAACAATATAATAATTTTTATAATTTAATTAATTAATTATAAATAATTTTCTAAATAATTATATCTATAATAAATGCCAGTATAATAATATTTTTTTTACTATCTCTCTTCATCGAGATTTAACTCAGCTTTTACACATTACATATTTTATGATCAAGATTATTTAAGCTTTCGTCACTCAACATGCATATTAACTAATCTTTTTATATAAACGAGTATCAAACCTACTGGAAGATTAAAAATCCCTATGATTATTATTGGAGACTGCAATCACTAGAAAGAGAAGGGGACACCATTTTCTTTCTCTCTAGAGAAATATCCTTTTTTACTATCAATAGACATAACCAAGAACACGTCGAGGAACTGTTCTTACATCATTTTTTTAACTGTATATATATCATTACTGTTTTTATATATTAACAGTATATATATCATTACTGTTTTTAATATTAATTTATTATTATTTGAAAATCTCGCCTAGAGAAAATAGAGCTTCCTCAAGAGATTAGTAGTAACCTAGATGTGGAGAGAATAAAACTAGATGGCGTCTACGCGAAATTACAGAAAGATGCGTTGTACACTGACACCGAAAGGCTACACATTCGAATAGACAAGGAGCTAACTATCGTGACAGATAGGATATTGCGCTTCGAAATACGGCGACTTTTCGGACCCAATGCAGTCGAATGGCACGCCGAAGAAGACGAAGCTGCAGCGACCAACCAACAAGACATCGTGGAGTTATCAAAAGTCTTGAGCTCCACTGCACTCGAACACATCCAACACGAAGCAGAAAATAACAATGCTACAGCAAATAAGGATACGATGGAACACCATGTCACTATTACGGCACCGATCTGGCCGAATACCGCTGCATACGTGGGGTACCCGTACGGGCCATGGCCATCACCACCAGCGCACAGCACGAATGTCACTGGGCATAACAACCTTCCCGTTGCTGTTAACAGCTGGTAACGCTTACCTGGAGGATGGCCATACACCCACCCAGCGCTGTTCCAGCATTACACCGCGATGTCACACCCGGGTGTGCCCTACGCAACACCTGGAGCGTAGCCCACGCATAATGCAGTACCAGCAACATTCGACAACACTAATGCGAGCTGACCCTTTGAGAATACGCACTACAAGGAAACACTTACCGGACAGTTGCTGCGCCAGTCGAAACTTCAGTTCATGGGAGCTCCTCGCAAAGGTGTGGAGGAATTTATCGATAGACTGGAGGAAACGATGAACAGCCTAGATATTCCAGCGGCCGATAACTTAAAGTTAATTCCAGGGATACTGGGCGGCTCAGCCTGTATCTGGGCTAGACCCTTATACAAAAACTGAAGTACCCTGGATGAGCTTAAGGCAGCGCTACGCTGTCAATTCCGGTCTATAAATTATGCTTTACTCCTAGAAGAGGGATTGCGTGATAGGACGCAAGGCTCAAACGCGTCCTAATTGATAAGATGGCACCTGCACTAACACTTAAAGCATAGCCTGAGAGGATATACAGAAATCTACATTTGTCTTATATGGGTAAAATTAACAGGAATGACTTCCATGGACGAGCTGCAATTGCTGGATCAGCAAATCAAGCTGAAAAACGAGCTCACAAAGCGGTACAAAGAACCGCCGGCGCTAGACGAATACATGGTGAGCACAGCGGCCTGCTCCCCATCAGAGAGGGCGAATAGGTGATCGACATTGGCGGCAATTGATAATGAAAAACCAACGGCCCCGTAGAAAGCCGTTACTACAAGTGAGTGAATCCGCCACGGCAGAAACGAAGAACGACATCGTACGATTGCATTACCACCACTCTCGGAGAGACACCCGAACAGACAGTTGCATCTCCATAGTCCACACAGAAACAACTGAAAAACGAGCGACAAAGGAGTCCGTCGCCACGGTATCGGTCGCAGTGTCCTCAGCCACACGTCCCAGAAACCCACTCCGTCTCTGCCATACTGACGCGGATACCTCTCTCGAAGTCCACCACGTAACCAAGACTGAGAACAACAAAGAAGAAGATGATTAGATCATAATTACCGCTCGTATAGATCACCTGATAGACGAAATGGAGAGTATCGTTCCCCAGCACGAGCAGACGTATGGCGTTCCAGAGATAGACCGCAGCGTGAGGATGACAGGCCCTGCTGGACCTGCAAAAACCGGAACACTGGGGAGATAGACGCCCTGACAGGCGAAAAGTCTTCTGTTATAACTGTGGCGAAAAAAATGTCACAACACTAAACTCCCCGTTGCAGCCCACGAAAAAGCTCGGGAAACGAATAGGGGACGAGGACAGTGGAGTAGAACTCGCCAATCCCTTTAACACAACTCCACATATCATCAAAGATGAAGATGACTGCCCAAGAGCCAGGGATGTGACAAACACATACCCAAAAATCAAGGCGTCTGAGGAAAGAAAACAGATTCTTCCTAAATATAGAGCTGGTGGGACACATATTTCCGGCGCTTATCGACCCTAGCGGTCGAAAATCATACGTAGGCCCTGGGCCAGGCAAGCTAATAAAATCAGCTATTGAACCTGTACGCTCGTACATGAAGACGAAGTCGACTTGCTGTTGACATTCGACAATCAACAACTTAAAGCATGCTTCAAAGTATCTACTTGCTTGTTGTATGCCCTGATACTCGGCATAGGCATAATTACGTCGGTCAAACTGACCATCAATTTTGCTGACGCTACGTGGCCCACGCCTAAAAACATCGTTAGGCTCTACGTCACACAACAACGTGACTGGCCAGAAGCCAGTTTAAGCTATCGCAGCCGTGAACGGGGTAGCACAATCAATAGACTCGGACAAGCAAGAACTGGACGGAGAGCTACGACAACTCATACCGGAGAATAAAGGATCGCTGCAATTGGCACGAATGCAGCTACACTTTATCGACACCCAAGGTCATCGCCCTATAAAACAGCGTCTGCGACGAATACCAGACAAACTCCTAAAGCAGGCCCAAGCAGAAATTGATAGACTGGTCGAGGAGGGTATTAACGAGTTATCCGAAAGGTCGTGGAGCAACTGCTCGATAATCGTACCTAAAAAGGACGGAAAAATAAGGTTTTGTATTGACTACCGGGCAGTTAACGCCATCACTAAAAAGGACGCCTACCCTCTTCCGCATATGCATGTCCTGCTGGACAACTTACGTGACGTGAGATACCTGACTAAAATAGGTCTCAGTCATGTTTACCATCAAATACCGTTTGCGGAGAGCAGCAAGAGGTCACCGCCTTTGCGGTCTCGTAGAAAGGCCTCTTTCAATATACCACATTACCTTGTGCTAACGAACGCCCCGGTCACCTTCCAGCGCGATATGGACCTTGTTTTCGGGCCAGCGTGGCAACGTCTTCGTCTATAGGAACGATTATCGTCGCTACGAAAACCTTCGAGCAGCGCATTCGCGAAGTGAGAGCGGTACTCACTCGCCTCACCGAGATTGGACTGCAGATAAACACGGAGAAATCCGAATTTTGCTGCCCGGAGATCAAGTACCTAGGGTACATAGTAGACGCGGACGATCTGCACGCTGACCCAGATAAAATTCGCCCAGTGAGCGAATATCCCAGGCCTACCAACCTGAGACAACTAAGGTCCTTTTTAGGCATGGTCGGGTGGTACACTAGGTTCATAAAGCACTTAACGGAAATAAATCTGCCCCTCACTAAACTACTAAAAAAGAACATCAAGTGACACTGTGGATCAGCGCAACAAGAAGTTTGCGACAAGCTCAGGATCTTGTTGACGGAAGCGCCTGTGCTGGCGCGCCCCGTGCAAAATAAGCCATATGTCTTGTAGAACCGATGCGAGTAATTACGCCGTAGGTGCTGTGTTAAGATAAGAACGCCAGTGCGAAGAGCACCCAATTGCATACGCAAGCAGGACTTTAACACCAGCAGAAGTAAACTACACCGTCACTGAAAAGGAGTGCTTAGCCGTCCTGTGGGCAGTAAAAAAATTCCGCGGGTATCTACTCGGCGAGAAGTTTACCGTAATAACGGACCACAGTAGCCTGAAGTGCTTACACACACTGAATGCCAACAGGACGCTTAGCGAGGTGGGCAACGGCAGTCCACGCCTACAATATGGAAATCGTTCACAGAAAGGGAGCACTTCACCACGTGCCAGACGCCCTGTCAAGGCCCCCTTAACATCCCGAATCCTCTACCCTCACAACCCTTGACGTGGACAAATGGTACAAATGAAATGGCAAAGGCACTGGGCCACGACCCGGATGACTGGAAGCTCGTGGTATCCTCTAACAGAGAGCGAGTTCTCCACGAGTGTCATAACTCTCTGCCTCAGGGCACTTTGGAGTAGATACAACTACTCACAAAATCGGCCAGCAATAATACTGGCCGGTATGGAGTGAGACATACACAAACATGTAAAGCACTGTTCTGAGTGTCAAATACACAAGGTATCGCAGACAGGACCCACAGGCTTAATGTCTCAACAAAATGTCGAGGAACCCTGGAGTCACTGCTGCAGATATTATGGGCCCGTTCCCAACCAGCAAGGTACAACATAAATATTAGAAATTAGGAATTATACACCAATTTATCGCACCGTACCACGCGCAGGCAAATCCTGTACAAAGAGTAAACAAGGTCATAAAAACAACGATTTCGATCTTTGTCCAAAATGACCATAAAAACTCAGTCATCTACCTCCCAGCGTTTGCATTTGCAGCAATCACAGCGGTGCACGCTAGCACGCAGACGTCGCCAGCATTTTTAAATTTTAGCCAGAATCCATGAGAAATGCCGATATACCGTCATTCTGAAGGATCAACGCTACAGGTGCAAACCTTAACACCATTGGAACGGCAAGATCGCATAAAGAAATTGCCCGCCATCCACAATCTCATTCAGAAACATCTAAGCGCCGCAGGCCAAAAACAGACCAAATATTACAATAACGGACTCCAACTGAAGACATTTGAGGTCAATGACAGATGTGTAGATGCAACTATGCCCTGTCATCAGCTCCAGACCAATTCTCGGCAAAATTTGCTTCAAAATTTGTAGTTCCTTGCAGAATTAAAAAAAAAATATCCCCCGTCATATTTGAAATAGGCGACATGAGTGACGGGAAAACGACAAAGGCGCACGTATCAAACATCAAAAGATACCACCAATCTAACGACGTTAATTCCGCAACAGGTACCAACAACAAGCAAGATGTATCGACTCAACGGACGAGGCAGAGGACTGCGTCGGTCAGTCATTTCCGACCATGCTAAAAGACCTTGGGATCCGCAAATCCCCACAGCCCTCGCATACGACCCGAATAAAATGTGACCAACCCCCATAGGCATAACCGCACTTGCGGTGCAAATACGCAGGGTTTCCCCCAATTGATTCGGGCCCACCTTCGATATGGGGAAACTGACCGAGTCACTAGAGGAAGTGTAGAAATCTCAGCTGAACCTAATCCAATTTAGCCCCGACACAACGCAAGAGCTCGTCGAAGAAGAACAGGCGATGAAGATCACCCCGATCACCTCAACGGGTCGTTCAGCCTCTCGCTATTGTGTACGAGCGTACCGACCCTAGATGACCCCGAAAATCCCACCCATTCCCAACCCCATATCGAACTTGCCAACCACCCGCAACCCTATACCGAGGAAGAAGACGGCAATGTTTCGGAAACGGCCTCATACAAAACAGGACCACTGGAACCGTCTCGTTCAAAAGTTAGGCTGCAAAAAGATTTCACTCCATACAACCAAATACGATCGGTTAATCCGTTGCCATATAAGCCGGGGCCAAGGTTCACCAGGCGACCACCTCCCAAAAAGCCGCACACGACTATGAGTCTGCAGCCAGTCGTGTACGTGAGCACACCGGAACACGATGACGTAAGGTTGTATTGCGGAGACCGTTGCGCATTCATGCGGTCCGTCGCGACACGACATCTCCGATTGTACAAGAAGCTCACGTGATCGCACAAGATGCTGACGGTACGAGAAAGGAGAAGGTCATTATCCCGTCAAAGTATAAGAGGACGGAAGACAATGACAAAGTCGCAGAGACCTCCCAATCTTTCCCACCTCAAAAGATCACCCCAATACCGCACCCACATACCCACATACCGAACCACGACCAAGACCATCGCATTGAATACAAAAAGGGATTTAATCCATTTAAAATCCCAACGCAAGTTAACCAAGCTAGAGAGACCAGCCCTGTGGCTAGGTTAAATAGCTCGGCGCACGAGCAAACAATAGAAACAGTTATTCCCGCGTAGCCACAAGAAAATCCCAAGACTAATCGATTCCCTTGTCGCCGCACCACGCAATTTCGTTTCGCCCATACAGCCACACCCATCAATCCCCACAACGCCACTCCCAGGTTTGGGAAGTGTACTAAACCGGTCCCTCATGGGTCAAGCAAGGTCAGATGGTACTGGCGAAGGCGAGTCAGCAACGCCATATTGCGGGAACTGCGGTGATAATGATCGCCGCTATTCCGCCAGCCCAAACCCCAGAACCAAGCGGTTTTGCTACAGGTGTGGCAGAGCGAACAACAACACCCGCACTTGGGAGGGGAAAACGATAGATGCGAAACGAAGACGACACGTCAGGTGTCTGAAGAGGTCGAGGTACCGGAAGGTATGGCGCGACCCAAGGAGGTAATGGTCATGTAGCGAACGATGGAGCAAACCTTCATGTAAGCAGCAGCCGCTGTGAGAGCTCAGCAACCGCTGCTGATAATAATCCCGGGAGCAACGGAACAAATAGACCACCCGTTGTTGAGTGCTCACGCTACCTCAGAAGACATGATACTGTGGTGGTACAAATATATAAATGGCGCAGGGAAAGCAAGAGACATGGAAAGGGTAATAAGTTAAACTGGCGTAATAACAATAAAATGGCGCAAGTAAAATAGCGCAAGTAATAACAGTAAAATTAAATAAAATGGCAAATCGGAAGACGATAAAATGGCGCCACTAAGAAGCATAGTTTGGCATCGATAGGTAAAATGGCGCACTCGCCGTGCATTAAGCGCATAAAATAATATTAATATAACAATGGCGCCCAAATATAATACGAAGGACGCCCGATGTATAAATGGCGCGTCCTGTGAGGTGTATAAATGGTGCAGTTAAAGAAAAATTAGTACCCCTAAAGCTTGTTTCCCCGACGGCCATCCCCATGATGATTCTCCCCTTACGTTCCGCGAGAGAAAACGATACCCATGAATCCCCATGGAAAATATATATGAAGTAAACGCGAATCGTGTTAAGGCATGACCAAAAAAAACGGAAATAAAAAGATATGCTAAAGCCGACCCCTCAGCCGAGAAACGGCGATGGCACAGCGTCGGTGAGCGAGGACAAAAGCAACAGTACCAGTTAGAAGAGCGCACAATGGCTCCTATAGTAACTGCGCTACTTGCTAGTCCCACCGACACCGTACCAACCACTGACAATTGGAACGTCACTAACGACGAATTATTTTTTAGCAAAATGCGGCATACAGAGGAAGAAGAGCTGAAACGGAAAAAACAAGGTGAAATCCTTCCGAGAACATCGTAGAATAGAGCGTTAGAAATCAGATTATCATTAGGGTAGGTTATAGGTAAATAATAATTATAGTTTTCTCACGTCATAATAATATACTCAGTACCGTTCTAGGATATATTCAGATATATTCAAAGGCTCTTATTCAGAGAGATATATTGTTCAAAATCATTCTTATGAATAGTTTTCCTATTTCTTTCATCTTTTGATTTTTTATTGAAAATTATAAGTTGTATATGTATCTATGTATATATATATATATATATATATATATATATTTATATATATATATATATATATATATATATATATATATATATATTTATATATATATATATATTTACACTGAGGAGCAAAGAAAAACTCGACGTTTAAAGAACAATTCGGTGAACAATTTATCCAGAACGAGTGTGACATAATTGTTGCATCAGCTCGCAGTAGGTTCCGCGATGCATAATTAGAAATGATACAACAACAACAGGGAATGGGAAAAGGAAATACTATATACACCTACGGAGGCGTCGCACTAGGTACACCGGTGCATGGATGCAATATCAGCGACGGCGAGAACGGGGCCTGTACTCTAATTATATAAAAGCGAAAGCACTTAGCGTTCAAAGCCGGTGCAGATGGGCTGCTGCGGCGTCATCCTTGCTTCGAGTTCTCTCTCGCTGGGGAGAGTTTTCTCTCAACAGGAATGCCGCTGTTAGTCGTCCTTTCTTTGCTTCTGGGTAAACTTCTGCTGTCGGTGCCGGTGTCGGTTCCTCTCAATCTCCAGGGCTGATGATTCTTGCTGCTGACCGGCGGCATAGCTTTGTTGTGTGTTTGCATTCGGCTGTGACAGAAGGAAGATGGCCAGCGTCGTTCAACCTATTTTCACTCTCACTGTTCTTTTCAACACTTAACGCACCCACTCGCAGCTTTTCAGGGTGGCTGAACTTCTACGCGCGCATTCACATAGTGTTCAAAATGGTGAAATGATGGTTCCCGTAGGTAATTTCGGTGGTTACAATATATATATATATATATATATATATATATATATATATTGTAACCATCGTTTTCGAAGATCACAATTAGAAAGTGAGTAAGTATCGATATCTCACTTGATAGATGGGGTGACAGGTCAACGCTACGCAGAGACTCGCCGTGAGCATCAGGACTACTTCTCATCTTGTCGAATGCATACGATAGTAAATGCTCCCCAAGTATATACCGCCGCTTGGCACTTGAGTTTAACAATTGAGTTTGGCAATTTAGTAAATTAAATCTAAATTCCCGTTCTTCACAAATTGTTCAAAACCAATCAATTTAATAAGCAATGATAAACACTGTCCAATCTACCAGACTCTAACATTAAATTCACATTATTTCGATTCCTGGAAATGTGAATACTTTCAAGACTCTCCCGTTTATACTTATTATTAATACCATGTCCCAAAATATCCACATTCACAAAATCAAAAGAATGTAAAAACTAAACAATGCTCTTTTAAACCGGAAGTAATATGTGAGCTACGTAAACTATATTTATGCTCATAAATTCTCTTTTTTAAATATCTTCCTGTTTGTTCAATATAGTATTTATCACAATCCATGCAATTAATCTTGTAAACAACTCCTGATTTTAAGCATAAATCATCCTTATCTTTGCAATTATTAAAAAATCTACTCAAATTATTGCTATTTTTAAAAAAAATTTGAATGTTATATTTCCGAAAATTTCTTTTTATTCTATCAGACAATCCTCGAACATATGGCAAGACAATAATTTTGCCTCTGTTAACATCAATTCCTGCACTATGTCTATTTTCGGTATTATAAATGTCAAACAATCTCTCAGCAATTAATCTATTAATAAATTGAATTGGATACCCATTATTAATGAAAGTCTCTCTTACTATCTGTAAATTATTTTGTCTAAAATCTTTATGTGACAATGTAATTGCTCTGTCAATGACACCTTTTAATGCTCCAATTTTGTTTCCGAATTGCTGGTGTGAATTAATATCTAAAAACCTACCTGACCAAGTAAGCTTTCTGTACCAATTAAGTTTTACTTTTATTATTACAATATTTAATGACATTAATGTCCAGAAAACTTAACTGACTATTAACTTCAACCGCCCTTCTAAATTTAATTCTGTCATGTACAGAATTGAAAACATCCACCATTTCATCCACAAAATCTTCTAGAACAATTGTAAAGATATCATCAACATATCTCTTAAATATCATTGGTTCAAAAAGCAATTTTGACAAGGCTATACTTTCCAAGTTTTCAATAACTAAATTAGCTACAACCGGTGCATGGATTATGATAAATGATAATTGCATGGATTGTGATAAATACTATATTGGACAAACAAGTAGATATTTAAAAAAGAGAATTTATGAGCATAAATATAGTTTACGTAGCTCATATATTACTTCCGGTTTAAAAGAGTATTGTTTAAAGTTTTTACATTCTTTTGATTTTGTGAATGTGGATATTTTGGAACATGGTATTAATAATAAGTATAAACGGGAGAGTTTTGAAAGTATTCACATTTCCAAGAATCGAAATAATGTGAATTTAATGTTAGAGTCTGGTAATCTACCGGACAGTGTTTATCATTCCTTATTAAATTGATTGGTTTTGGACAATTTGTGTAGAGGGAGAATTTATATTTAATTTACTAAATTTGGTGGTGGGGCTGGGTATATATAGATTAGAATGTAAGGTTTACATTAGCCCTGATGAGGAGCCGTAGCGAGTTCGAAACGTTGAACTGGATCTTCAATTTAGGAAGGGTGTTGGGGACAGTCAGATTGCACTTTACTAACAAAATTTTTTTCAGCTAATATTTTATTTTCAGATTAGTTTACGGGGGTGAATGTAAACAAGGACAGTCTGACTGTCATTATAATTTTAATTTAATTTTTAATTTATTTTTTATTTTTAATTTTTATTTTATTTTTTATTTATTTTTATTTTTATTTTTAGATTGAATTGATTGGACTGCAAGACCAATAAAAATTACTTATTAATAATAACTCGTTATTCATTAAATACATTATTTTATTATATACAATTTAATATGCACCACGAAAACTTTGTATGTATCTGAGTATTGCCAGCAAAGTGAATTGCTGTGCTGAATGTGCAAAATAATATTTCCCTCTCCTGAACAATTCTCCTTCGTGGGTTAACCGATAGAACCATATAGATCTTAGAATTAATCTGTTTATAAATTATATAGTTAAGCATTTCATAATTATTAAGAAACAGCGTATTTAGAAAACAGCGTTTTTTAGAAAAAATGCATGTGTGCATGTTACCAAATAATTAATACACGTGAATTTTTATGAGTTCTACATTTTTGCTAGTAAAGGAAGTGAAAACTTAATAGCATACATATGTATATGGTTTATATAAGAAATGCATGCTAAATAAGATACACTGTTCATAATCCTTAGTACAAAAATTTTTGCATTTTTTCTTAAAATTATCATTTTCTCTCAAAGAAGGCCCTTCGCAAAAGAAAATTGAAGGCAAGTAATTTTCAACACCAACGTCCGGTCCCAACAATTTTTCGGCCTGGAAGGAAAACAAAAATACATATTTCTGATATGAAACATTACCACCCTCCTAACGAACCACCATCTTTACCCACAGGTACCTTCCACGATGTACAATGGAGTAGGAAGTGGAATAAGAACAAAGGAAGAAGAATCCCTCTTGCACACGAGCAATCCCTCATCGGATATACAGAAGCAAGAAAATCCCTTCCACCCTCCCCCTATCAGACCATACTAGCCATAATGACGGCCAAACATGAAGGCTATAAAGGAAACTGGCCTAATATACAATCCCTTCAAGAAGCAATACGAAGACCTTGGAGAGCTTCGGCGAAGGCATCGCGATATCTCGCCAACATCTTCCCTGCCACATCTCGCTGTTTGCACCAGCCTGTGGATGTGCCTCACGGTCGGCTGTTGATTCTTTAATTACAACAAATTATATAACTGTTTCTATTCAAACCTTGTTGGTGTTTCGCATGACGCAGAAAAAAAAATTTAATCTAGCTGCGGCTGTGACGGTGCCAGATCCGACTATGTCGCTATCAATCTCTATTCATCTTTGATAAAAGTATGAGTAAGATAAAAGTGCAATTTTTATATTATTTAATTAAAATGGACCAAACGGAATTTAAAGTATATCTCATTCATGCAATCATAGTTGAAAAATAAAGTTCCTTCCTTAAAGTTAATACAACAAGAAATTGGATTTAAAAAAAAAGGTATCGAAATTTTGCAAATTTTTTTTGGTAAACGTCGCCATATTGAATTTTTAAGGAAAACTTCGCAATTCTGATACCAAAAATGGAAAGTAGAGAAAAGAGTACTTCAGAAAAAGTATGTTTGCTTTAAATATATCCATGGAATATATGATAGATTTACGGTTGAAAACAGGATTACGATTTCTCTGTTTTGGACGTTAATGGGTTAATATACAGCACGCATATAAAAGAATACGTGCATATATCTGATGTATATATATTCAAAATATTCTGAGCCACTTTTATGTTGATCGTTTGCTGTGAACTTCTGTAATCTAAATATCTCGTTCAAAGGTGCGCGTACTTGGTTCTTCTTCTCGATGTGTTTTATGTAGTAATGCCAACTCATTTTTCTCGAATGGCTCAACTATACTGAGATAAATTCGAATTCTCGACTTTTTCCTTGTACATATACCATAAACAATAGTTTTGTTTTCATTTTTTCAATTAAATTATTTAAATAATTATTTTTTTGTAAAATTAAATTGCACAGTTGTGCAGTTGAAAAGACGATGATATTAACTTTATTCCCGTTTTTGTATTCTTCTGTTTTCAATATGATATTCTATTCCTTTTTTAACTTTCTAAATTCTGCAGGTTTTAGATGACGATGAAAATGGTTTTAGATATTGTAATCTACCTATAGTAGTGATTTGATTAAAATGTATAGCTAATGATAATAGAGACATAATGTCGAATATAACTCCAGTGAAACTACCAAAAACTGTAAGGGTTAAAACTTATATACTATCACAAAGATTGAGCAGCCGAAGTATTTTGGCAGTAGAGAAAAATAATAATCAAATAAAGTCATATATGCATTTGTAGAATATTATTTGTCATGAAGTAATTTTTACATCAATATTCTGTTTCATAAAACTTAAATTTAAATGTTAGTCTAATCAATATGTGGATGTATAATACCCAACTCAAAATTAAGAACAAATTTAAAGCATCGGTATAATATCATTAGTAAACGCTAGATGAAAAAAAAATTCTGACAAGAAATGCTAGTGTTTGTCTGGTATACGAGAGACTCAAAAATGTACGAAGTCAAATAATACTTATGCTGAAATAGAAATCTTGAGAAAAAGATATGATATGGAGAGAGATGCAAAGAGTGTACACGAAAAACTACGATGAGTGAAGCAATCGATGTTGAAACCTTCATCAACTATTGAATTCCACTCCATGGAATGAATATGCACGATAGCATGTGCCGTGATTAAAATGTCGTGAACAGAAAACAACGTGCTTATGATTTTGCAACATGAATGGAATGTATGTCTAATATAATAGAAATTATTTTTATTTGTTGTATATTTTAATTTCGTTTTATGTCTCGTTATATTTCATCCAATGTTTTCTTTTGTGTTAAGTTTTTCATATATTTAAAATACATGTTATTACCTAAATATTTCAGCTTCTATTCAATTGTTAACAGTAGATACATTCAATTTATTGTACAGGCATATTAAATTCTGTACAAAATATCGAATTTTATTGAAGATTGCTAATATCACAGCAATATTGCAGAAATAATGCATATATTTTTCATAATGCTACAGCCTATCTTAATATTGCGATCAATATTCCGTTGTGTTATATCACAGGGTAATATCGTAGCAATATTCCAGGAATATTGCTCTGTGCATTGAAATATGACAGAAAAATATCACAACATAATCATTGTATCGTACGGAATATCCAAATGCATACAGGTTTCTATTCTACATACCATTAATGCATACCATTAATGAATCTTGTAATATTGCTAACTATAATGCTAACGGCAAATGCAAACCATTAACAAATCTTATAATATTGCGTTGGACGCTTGCTATAGGATATTCAATGATTCAATGATACACATTCAATAGTGTCGCTATGATGTTACTGATATTGGGTGTACAAGTAAGTTTTCAGCGCTTTTTTCCTAAATGTGAGGTTTGATTATGAAAATAGGGTTACATGTCCTTTATTCAAAGTACCATCCAGCGAAAGCTTTATAACCTTTTTCCATTTTTTTGGCAATTTATGAATATCGAACCAAAAAAATTTCTCGTCTTTCGAGCCCAAAAACTTTCCAAGCCAATTTTGATTCCATCCACTGAACTTAAACATATTTTAATATGAGCACTCTGCATTGATCAAAACAAGTGATAGTCAGACCGTACCATGTCTAAACTGTAAGACGGGTGAGGCAGAATTTCCCATCCACTATCCTCTAAATAGTTTTTGACCGAAGCCGCAACATGTGACAGAGCGTTAGGAAGAATGACGGATTCATGTACAGTTTTATATTCTGCCCGTTTTTCCTACGTCGATGATCTGATTTTTAATTTCGTTATATAATGGGACATGAATTAACTAATTATTTAGTCAATTATTAGAATAGTGTTTTGAATATTTCAAATGTAATATTTATACGTTATTTCTCTATTTGGATATAACATAAAATTTTACTATATTTTTGGATGCACCTCTCTTTATGATTATTTAATCAATGATCAGAGTAATAAAAAGCCATAATACATGTAAGTTAAAGTAATAGTGTTCATTAAAAGTGGTCATTAAATTATAGTATTAACTAGAGTCGTGAAGATACATGTAAATAAAAGGCTATCATAATATAAAAGTAGTATATGCGTATGATATTAGTAAGAACTAGCCTTTTTTTTGTTTGTAACCAGGGTCTTCAAGAAACTGTGCATCATGTTATTATATTTTGGTATGCAAATGCTTGTGAGACTCGTTAATATAATTCTCTGAGTTATTAATAGTAATAACAATAGACAAGAATGTCATGTATTGTAAACTATCTTATATCGAAATGTTTTTATTATCGATTATAATCTACCTTGACACTATTATTAGATAAAATAACCCGTGATATGTAGAGGCCACAAATTACAATGTTGGTCAGAATTAAAAATATAAATCTCAAAATAACTGAACATCGTACTGTATCATTCGAATACGAAACTTTCCAATGTAATCGTCATGACACACCTAGACATCGGATTCTATAAAAAATCTTCATATCTGCTTCTACTTTGTAAATACAAAACTACATGTGGAAGTCATCTAGAAACATTTGGACAGATTTTACCGTGGAAATCCGAAACGACCCGTGAAAGTTGTCTCGACACACCTTGTCTTCGGTTTCTACCGAAGAGAAAGCTCTCTAGAAAAGTCCCCTCGCTGCAATTGGACATGGTATTGTACTGTCAAATGAAACTGCACGCAGAAGGAATCCCCTTCAATCTGGACATCTGTTATAACTCCAAGAGCGCAAATTCACCGTAGCAGTCGTCCAGAGAAATCTGGACTTCGTATTTTACCTTCTGAACACGATCTCCCCTCAGACATTGTCTCAGACCATCTGTATATATGCTTTTATCTCTAAGCTCACCGTGCAAGTCGCTCCAAAACACCTGAAGAACTGTTTCAAGTGTGCGCAAACCAAACTACTCGAAGAAGTCAACGGACCGTTTATGTATACTGTCCGAACGGTAAAATCTCCGTGGAATACATCCCAAGATACCTTGATATTTGTTTCTACTATCGGTACATGAAGCTTCCCGGGAAAAACGTCCGAAAATACCTAAACATCGTATTCTATTGTTTCAAAGTGAAACTACACATCGAAGGAATACCTTTAAATCTGAACATATTTTCCTACTGTGCGAGCGCAAAATTCACGGTAGAAGTCATCCCTATACCACTGGCCATCGTCTTCTACTATCCCACAAAACTCCCCTCCGAAGTCATCACTAGATACTTGTATATATGCTGCTATTGTACGAACATTAAACTCTCCGTGGAAGTCATCCAGAGAAATCTGTACATCGTATTTTGACATTCTAACACGAAACTCGCCGAAGGAGTCGATCCACGACAAATGTACATCTATTTCTACCGTGCGAATATTATACTCTCTATGAAAGTCATTCCGAGATACATTGTGTTCTTCCTTCCAAATACGAAACTAATTATATAAGTCGTCCTAAGACACCTGAACATCGATTTCTATAGTCCTAAACTAACCTCTCCAGAGAAGTTGGCCCATAACACCCGAACGTCTGTTTTTACCATGTAAACATAAGACTTCCCGTCGAATTTGTCCCGAGACATCTGGAAATTTATTTCTACTCTGCCAACACAACACAATTCTTGCCATGGATTTACCCCGAGACACATATTCGACCGACCGAATACGACATTATGATTTATAGAGGCCGACTATATTGCATATCTATAACGAAATAAAAGTTTGCTTGATATGGCTATTAGGCTACTTCATTTAATTATTTACTGCGAGATATAACGCACATCTAGCTCGTATTTATCGGAGAGACAAAATTAAATAACTAGAAATATAATGAATACGGAGTAAAAAAAATTCATTTCATAATGATTTTCATATAGTAATTTAATTTAATATAGTAAGTTTTTTACTTAAAAATGTTATTGAATCGTAGTATAATGGAACTTTTTTTAACGGTAATAACAAGCAGAATGATGGTTTAATATTGATAAAATAATTGGCTCGATCTCACAATGGTTCGAGTACTGTAGTAATCCTATTTGCCTTCGGAGCTCGACCGCATTCCTTGATAATATATGGTGCTAATCTTAATTATCTATATACTTCTACATTATTATCACTGTCTTTATAATGATATTTAGTTTGTACACATTAGACTTAATTAGAACATACGAGGAGTGGTCAAAAAGGAAAATGCATTTTCTAATTTTTCGGACAGCGTTTTCTCGTGCTGGGGAATTATACTCTCGATCTCGTCTATCAGACGATCTGTACGATCGGTAATTATGATCGTCGCTGCTAGGTGATCGGATTGCCGCTCAGGTGTTCTTTTTATTTATCGTTCTCAGTGGTGATTACGTAGTGGGCTTCGAGAGGGGTTACTTTGTCGGTATAGCGGGGACGGAGAGGGGTTTCTGGGACATGATGCTGATACGGGTGTGGGCTATCTAGGTGAGGGGAGTGGTTTTCTATAGTAAGGGGAGGGTGACCGATACCATGGCGACGGACTCCTTTGTTGCCTGCTCTCTTCTGCTCATTTTTCGGTTTTTTCCCTGTTGATTATGGGAATCGGACTGTCTCGTTGGGTGTCTCTCCGAGAGTGGTAGGAATGCGATCGTACGATGTCGTTCTTGGTTTCTGCCGGCGCGGATGGCTCACTTATAGTAACGGTTTTCTACGGGGCCGTTGGTTTTTCATTATCGATTACCGCCAATCTGAATCGCCTATTCGTCCTCTCTTACGAGGAGCAGGCCGCTGTGCTCACCATGCATTGGTCTTGGGCCGGCGGTTCATTGTACCGCTTTTCGAGCTCGTTTTTCTACTCGATTTGTTGATCCAGCAATTGCAGCTCGTCGATGGACCGGAAGTAATTTCTGTTAATTTTATTCATATACGACGGATGTAGATTTCTGTATATCCTGTCGAGCTGTGCTTCGAGTGTTAGTGCAGGTACCATCTTGTCTATTAGGACGCCCCTGAGGTATGAACCTATGGGCTCTTTTGAGCCTTGTGTTCTATCACGCAATTCTTTTTCTAGCCGTAGAGTATAATCTATAGGCCGGAATTGACAACGCAGCGTTGCCTTAAATTCATCCAGGTACTCCACTGTTTGTATAAGGGCCTAGCCCAGATACGGGCTGAGCCGCCCAGTATCCGTGGAATTATTTTTAAGATATTGGCCTCTGGAATATCTAGGCTGTTCATCGTTTTCTCCAGTCTATCGATAAATTCCTCCACGTCTTTGCGAGGAGCTTCCATGAACTGAACTTTCGACTGGCGCAGCAACTGTCCGATACGTGTTTCCTTGTAGTACGTATTCTCAAAGGGTCGGCTCGTATTAGTGTTGTCGAATGTTGCTGGTACTGCATTATGCGCGGGCTACGCTCTAGGTATTGCGTAGAGCATACCCGGGTGTGACATCGCAGTGTAATGCTGGAACAGCGCCGGGTGAACGTATGGTCATCCTCCAGGCAGGTGTTGCCAGCTATTAACAGCAGCGGGAAGGTGGTTATCCCCAGTGACATTCGTGCTGTGCGCTGGTGGTGATGGCCATGGCCCGTACGGGTATCTCACGTATGGAGGGGTATTTGGCCAGATCGGTGCCGTAATAGTGACATGGTGTTCCATCGTATCCTTATTTGCTGTAGCATTGTTATTTTCTGCTTCGTGTTGGATGCGTTCGAGTGCAGTGGAGCTCAAGACTTTTGATAACTCCACGATGTCTTGTTGGTTGGTCGCTGCAGCTTCGTCTTCTTCGGCGTGCCATTCGACTGCATTGGGTCCGAAAAGTCGCCGTATTTCGAAGCGCAATATCCTATCTGTCACGATAGTTAGCTCCTTGTCTATTCGAATGTGTAGCCTTTCGGTTTCAGTGTGCAACGCATCTTTCTGTAATTTCGCGTAGACCCTACTGAGTCTTACTCTCTCGTTATCTATATTACTTCTAATCTCTTGAGGAAGCTCCATTTTTCCTAGGCGTGATTCTTAAAATGGGACGAAAGAAAATTTAAAAACAATAATGGTATATATACAGTTACAAAAAACAATGTAAGAATAGTTACTCGACGTGTTCTTGGTTGTGTCTGCTAATAGTAAAATTATTTCTCTGGAGAGAAATAAAATGGCGTCCCCGTCCTTTCTAGTGATTGCAATCTCCAACAATAATCATAGAGATTCTTACTCTTCCAGTAAGTTTGATGCTCGTCTATATATAAAAAGAATTGGTCGATATGGGTGCTGAGTGGCGAAAGCTTAAATAATCTTGATTATAAAATATGTTGGGTGTTACGGCTGAGTTAAATTTTGAAGAAGAGAGTTAATAAAAAGAAATATTATTATACTGTAATTTATTATAAATTTGATTATTTATAAAATTAATTATAATTGATTAATTAAATTATAAAAATTATTATATTATGTAGAATAAATACCGATTTATTTTATAAAATCGAGTATCAATCACAAATTTGTTGAAAAGAATAAATGCCAAAAAAAAAGAAATATAACAAATTTGTATTTAATTTACTAAATTTGGTAGTGGGGATGGGTATATATAGATTAGAATATAAGGTTTAGTTTAGTCCCTGATGACGAGCCATAGCGAGCTTGAAGCGTTGGACAAGTCTTCAATTAGGTAAGGGTGTTGGAGACAGTCAGACTGCACTTTACTAACAAAGAATTTTTTCATCTAATATTTTATTTTCAGATTAGTCTTCGGGGGTTAACGTAAACAAGGACAGTCTGACTGTAATTATAATTTTAATTTAATTTTTAATTTAATTTTTATTTTTAATTTTTATTTTATTTTTATTTATTCTTATTTTTATTTTTATTTTTATTTTTATTTTATTTTTAGATTAAATTGATTGGACTGTAAGACCAATAAAAAAATATTTATTAATTTTAATACATAAATGCAAAAGATTTAATTGAAGTGAAATCGACTGGGTTGTATGCCAATGTAATTTTGATCAATCGAATCTATTAATATTAGAATCGATAAAAATATTTTATAATCACTTGCACAGAATTTATATCTTGCCTATTAAAATTCATTAGATCTGTAAATACAAAAGAATTAATTAAAGATAAATCTACTATAAATTGTAGCTAATGCTACTATAAGTAGGAGCCCGATGTGATTTTTGCTAATTCAAAATAATTCAGACGGGGATCTATGCAATACTATAAAAATGAATTAAATGGTTTTTTACTAATTTCGAATTAAAATGCATGAGGTTCATCTATTTATAAGATTATATTAAAATAAAATTAAAAATTGTGCGCAGGCTGTTGGTAATTCTAATCAATACAATTTGGAAATAATAGATATGTTTTATAATCAATTAAATTGTTTTTATAGCTGTCCAATTAATTAATTGCTTAGTCCTTGAAGATTTTTATTATCTTTACTATTTTTCATTTTTAATCTAATTTTATTTTTAGTAATAATTTCTATTTCACAGTCTTCGGGGTAATCATAAACAACGACAGTCTGACTGTTATTATTTTATTATAATATAGTATAGTAGTACTGTCAGAGTTGTCTATGCCAAATTTCACGCAATTTTCTTCATTTGTCATATAGCTTAACTTGACAAGCTTCTGTTTTGTCAAAAAAGAAAAGTTGTCTCTTCGGTTTTTATAATGGTTGAAATGATTCAAAAAAAAATGTAGCATTAAATTTTGTGCACGAAATGAAATATCGGTTTTTCAGCAAACTCTAAAGACTGCTTCGGGGACACTTTGATTCGATTGAAGAAATATAAGCCGAATCGAAGAAGGAGTTGATGGCTATTCTGTAATACGAGTATAAAAAATGTTTAGAAAATTGGAAAAAGCGTTCGAAAAGGCATAATATTGAATCCGGAGAAATTATTTTGAGGGAATGAATTAGATTTCGACTAATAAATAAAGATTTCAAAAGTTATAAATAAACTCATATTTGTACACAGCAGCACATAAGAGGAGCAGAAAATATTAGTATCATAACATAAAAAAGTTTTCATGTTCTTTTCTTTATCGTATGACGTATCCATGTATGCATTGTTTGCTTTTTTATATTGATTAGAGTGCTGGCTTATTGCACCTTAGATTCCTGATTCAATGAATAACAATACATCCGTATCTGTAGCCAATTCAATATACGTCATTTTAAAAGCTGCTGCAATTATCAATCCTGAAGTTGTGTAAAAGTGCTTATACGACATAAGCTTTAATTGATATTTTTCTGAAATGTCAATTAAAGCTGTCAAGTTTTCAATCAGCAATTGAAACACTGTCAGCCAAAAAAATGACAACAATTTTTAAGTAAAAGTGGGAATATTCTCTTAAAGTTCTTATATTGAATCTATCCCATACTTTGATAACATACTTATAGACTTCATCAGTAATGTGAGTCCGTTAATTCATTAGAAAATTCATCTTTTTGTAGCAATGTTTTATATGATAATTTCTCAATCCATCTATAAAATCGTAGATAAATATACGATTTCATCTAAAAAGATGAATATTTAATCCATTTGATTGAACCTCTTTTTTTAATGGTACCTTTTCTAGATATTATAGTGCTTTTTTTAAAGCTAATAATAAAGACGGCCTTGAATCTGTACATTTTAATATATCGCAGTTATTCATAAACTTTGTGAATAAAATATATTTTTCTTTGTTGTACTTAAGAAACTCGATTTTTCTTCAACGTGGACTTCTACATGGAAGAATTATTTAATCTTTTTGAACTTATACCTTTTGAGATATATGACAAGCACTCTGTCTCTGAGAAGAGATTTATCTGAATATTTCTGTAAATAATTAATGAATATTAATGGCGTATATTAATGACGTAATTGTCACAGTTTGGGATCTTCTATGATAAGACAAAGCACATGTGGGAATCCGCAAAATGAAATTGTTAAGTAACTTACTGTTATAGAAGTTTTCTTGTTGAAGCTGTTTAATTTCTCTTTTCCATTTTCGGTATCTTTGGAAAGCATTTGGAAGCATTCATTAAATAAAATCATTCCTTAAATTAAATATCATTCCTTAAATAAAATATAATTCATCGGCGGATTTTCAACTAATTTCACTTATTTCCTTTCTTATAAAGAATTTAGAAAAGTTTCTTTGACCGTAAAAGAATCCCTATCTGTAGAGGGGGACTATAAAATCCGTTAGCCCTTTATCAGGTTTTTTTTGCATCCATAAACTAAGTTGTTTTTTAGTACTATGTTGTTTCCACTTTGATTGTCTAATGAGCCAATTTTAGGATATGCACGTATTTAGTAGAAGGTTTCCAATTAATCTTATGAGCGTTGATTTCGAAATTAAAAATAATCCAATCTATGTCGTATGTTTTTAGAAAACTCTCAGTTTGAACGATGAGAGTTACATGTAACAACAATGTAACTTATTAACATTATATTTTTTTTCTAAAAAAAGTTTTCCATTAAAAAGTAATAAACAAATTTCAACGCACTAAAATGTAAAAATTCTTCACTGATGCAGAAGAATTTGCCTTGTGCTACAATATTTCTAAGATTTACATTCTAATGTGGAAAATAATGTTTCTATAATGAATTTATTATGAAAATACTGGGATTATAAACAAATTACTAGTATTTGAGTATCGATGAAATGGAACTTACCCTGGCAACGTTGAAGTAGACATTCTATTTCTTCACGCTGTTTTCTAGGAAATACTTTTAATAGAATATCAATAGGTGACCGTTGGTAGTAAGGGATGTTATGCTGTAGATTATAATGTGATTTTGTATCTTGATCTACTTTAAAATTTTCATGCACACCGTGATAATTGGTCTGACTAGCATTTTGATAAAATATTGGAGAACCATAATAAGAATTGGATGTCATTCCATAAAAATTGGTATAAGGGGTAAATTGCTGCATCGTTACTGATGGCTAGAAATAATTAATATGCAAATTTATAGTAAAATTTCCTTAATTATCTTCTATAGATAAATTAACTTCATATAAAAACCTAAAATGAGTACAGAAAATTAAAAAAATTTTGTATTCTTTATGCATATGTATTAATGTTATAGATTGTAAATATACTTAAAAAAATTTATAAAATTAGCTATTATCATAAACACGTATTTAATATAATTATATAACCTGCACAGGATATGATATAATATGTGGTATATACCAAATGAAATGGGAAAAAGGGACATTTTTAAAAGGAATAATAAGCAATAAAATAATATTTAGTCAATTCCTCTAACAGTTGAGTTACTAAGGGTGAACAGTAGTGTTTCGAAACGTCGGACGTCAAAGCAAAATTTAAATTTTAAGTGGTGGAAGTAGTCAAGTTGTCCTTTGCGAACATAGAATATAGTTTATTATTTTTATTATTTATATATTATTTTATTTGGGGGGTGATAATAAACAAGAACAGTCTGATTGTTATTATTTTAGTGTAATATATTACAGTAAAAAGACTGCAAGATCAATAAAAATATTCATTAAATTAAATCAATTCAGAATAGTCGACAGAAGTACAATTTCTAATTTTAATAAATTCGTATTATATGTTTGTTTGTAAAGGGTTTGTGGCAGTCTTTGCATGCTTGGTCGTTAAAGCATTTGGAATTAGTATCTGATCTTACCGCACAAGAATTTTTAGCTGCGTTTCGGAGGTTTACTGCTCGTCGAGGTCTCTCTAAAGTTATTTACAATGATAATGACAGAACCTTTCTGGGTAGTGAAGCTGAAATTCAGCGTCTAGAACTTCTGCTTCAGAACAAATAATTGCGTCTACTCTGGCACAAGATCAGGTGGAATGGCATTGTATTCCTCCCAGAGCCCCTAATTTTGGTGGCATTTGGATAGCTAACGTGAAATCTTCCAAAAGACATTTTTACAGAGTTATCGGCGAAAATTGTCGTTCGAGTTATTTTCAACTCTCTTGTCTGATATTGAGGTGTGTTTAAATTTTATACCATTCAGCGCACTTAGTTCAGATGCTGCCGATGTGAGTGTAATCACTCCAGGTCATTTTCTCATTGTTGGTTCACTTGTAACATTCCCTGAGCCGTTTTGTGAAATTGATGAATCTCAAACTCTCTGCTCCAAATGGAGGTTGACGCAGCTGATGAGAAATCATTTTTAGCAGAGATGGCAAAAGCAATATCTTGGTCAGTTACAACAGAGAACCAAGTGGCTTAAGCCTAATTATTCTCTTCAAAGATAACTTGCTTCCTCCAACAAAATGGCCATTAGGACGTAGTACCACCTTATATCCTGGTAATGATCAGTTGACGAGAGTAGTGACCTTGCGTACTGCTACTTCTGAATATAAGGAATCAGTCAGCAAATTAATTTTGCTTCCAATTCATGCCAATACATCAGATAATCTATTGATATTACAGTCAAACTAATAGATGTTTATGAATTAGAACGCCAGTCGTTTATTTTTTGCGTATCGTACGAAATTATTCGTTCGAGGTGGGCGGTATGTTCACACTGCTTACATTATAATGGTATGTTTCAAGTCTTATATGCCTGGTAACTGGCATTCAATTTTCCCTTACTGAACTAGACAACGAAATATCAATATAAGTTCCAATACTATAGATAAGGAGTAGCCTTTTATGCCTTCGCTTTCTACCCGCAATCAAGTTTGGAAACTTAGAACTATAAGTAAGGCATGCTTCCGCGCTGGAGGCGAGATTTTTGAGAGATATTGCCGAGATTCTCCACAGATTTTTCAGTGATTTTTTCGAGTGCAACTAGTCTGCTGTTAAATTCACTTATTCTACTTCCTTGTGAGAATATCGAACTATAGACTTGGAGAAGTCGACTTAACCCACCGATATTGCTCTTGGAAGGTGTTGAAGTCCTACTTGACTTATACACTTCCAAATAACGAAGTGGCACAGCAAATGTTATTAGGTTTACAACTTTGCTTCCACCATTTTTTCAGAATATCGAGGCTTTATTGTAAAAAACTGGTTATACATTTATAATTCAAAGTGTTGTCCATTGCGAAATCCCGCGTCAAAAAACTGGTCATCTTTTGAAGCGATCTATGAATCGATTCAATTTTTTACTTCTTCATCAGATCGGAAGTGCTGGTCAGCCAGGCCGTGTGCCATTGATCGAAACACGTGGAGCAACATCTGGAGAATATGATGGTAGGCGTAAAAATTCCCATATCAACGATTCCAAGTATGTTTTGACCACTTTAGCAACATGGGGTCGAGTATTGTCATGCTGTAAAATCACTTTTTCATGTCTACCATCGTATTGCGGCCGTTTGTTTTTCAATGTTCGACTCAAACACCTTAATTGCATTCGATAACGATCGCCTGTGATTATATTAGTTGGTTTTAACAACTCATAATACACTACATCGTGCTAGACCCACCGAATACTGAGCATAACCTTGAAACCGTGAAGATTCGATTTGGCGATCGACGTGAAAGCATGGTTGGGATATCCTCATGATTTTCTGCGCTCCATTTTTCGTTCCTGCATCACTTGCAATATTCCAGCCAATTCTTGTTGCATTTGACACGAGGCTTGATCCAGTGATGCTTTCAATTCTGACACAGGCCTCACTATAGGTATTTGAGAGAATTCGATGAATTTCAGCCGCAGATTTCTTTATACTAAAGCAAAAAATTCAAACCACCCGTAAATGATGAGAATTTGGCTCGTAAGCTGACATGTTTAATCGAGAATAACTTTATTATGCAGACACAAATCGACTAATATTTCGATGACGTTATGCTTACAGATACCTAAGCTTATTTTATGACATCTGCAATCTATTTATTTCGAATACGATTTACCGCTACAGCCATCTATTGCAAAGTTGTGTACCTAATATTGTACATATTATAAAAAATAATAAACTCGATCAATTTTTGTATATCTATGTTTAATTGCACATTTGCGACTATTTTTTTCGTAAAAAATGCTTTTTTCCTCAACAGCTGTATGATAACTCTTTCTGAAAATTTGAAATTTAATATTCTACTAAAATATGTCTCGGTCATTAAAAAAATCATTTATTTCAATGCTTTCATATATAGTTGTGTATTTACATATACGGGCTTTTTCGAATATAGTTTGATTGTTTTGGCATGTAGTCAAAAATACATGGATCAAGCATGGAGCAGGTTAGCGCGTGGTGGAAGAAACTTCTACTGGACGGCATAGTATAATAAAAAATGAACAGTGTGCCATATGTAAATTTTTTTGGTGAGTAGAACGTAATTCGACAACTGAAAAGGATAATGGTAAAAGCTTTTGTAACTAGCACTACTGTTGGATCCTAAACTCCAGCGAATGTACGATTACTGTATTATAAACCTACTATAACACTTCTGAAGATGAATAATATTATGTGTCAAGCCTTTTGTAACGAAACGCTTCACACTGAAAAAAAGTGTGGAAAGCATCGTCTCTGGGGCGCTACAGTGGGTACAATCTGGATCCCCTACTTTCTCCATCTTATGCAAATAGAATCTGAACCGATCATGCCAAATAAGAATTGAGTGAGGATGAAATTAATCTCTCTATACAACCTTTGGAATTATAGCTTTATCCGATGGATAATACGAGCCATCCATCGACTGCAGTGATGCATATCGCTACGACTCTATCATTCAGTAATTATGTCAGTTCTGGCTCATGCGCTGCTTCTAGTCTGCCGAGAATGTTCTTGTCCTGATGAAAAATTTTCTTCCCTTTTACTTGGAACTTAATGGGGATAACATATGCAATAAACATCACCGACTCGAAATCGTCCGATAGGAGTTGACAATCCTAAGTATTCCTATTCACTGTACTGTTTTCATTCTCATTCTACACTTTTGGAGATCAATAGATCGGCCTCTACTTCTATTTCATATAACATGATAGATATTCTAATGAGCAGACGCCGCTTGCAGGATACGGGGTTATCAATGTTGGTCATGAGTCTTCTAAGATGCACAGTCATTTGAGTAGCCTTCTGCGTCAGTTTTTTTATTTGGTGGCAGAAGATCAACTTGGGATCAAGTACCACCCCATAGTACCTATCGGCAACTTTAATACAGACAGTTGTGTCCCTAACTTGCATAATTCGCACTGTTGGAACGCTCCTCCTAGTCAGAAGTACAATCTCTTTCATTGCCAGTTCTAGCCTAGTGTCCTCTATCCATTTCATCATGCGACGTATCACCTGATTTGATCACATCAGCGCAGCATCATAGCTGCTACAACATCTGTGTATCCAAATAGGAAGGTGTTTTCAGACATATACGCTCGTACGATTCCGTCATATGGTGTGTTCCACATCGTGGCTCCAGCACAAACTCCTAAGCCATCCCAACAGTTAACTTCTTCCTCTTCTGGCTGTTGGATGCCGCTTAACCGGATAGCAGTCTGTCAAGTAGTCGCCCGTTAAAACGAAGTATATAGGACAGCATTTGGTAACCTCAGTCCATTGCCCCTAAGACACTAAACTATCTAACAATGTTCATGGTATTTTGAACATCGACAGTAACAGCTTTCTCACGAAAAAGAAGATGAAAAGAACAAAATAGCCGTAAGTTTCTAAGTTTCTAAGTTTTGAAAGTAAGTCTAAATTTAAATTTCTCATTGATTTAATTCCTTTAGAAATTGAAAATTATTAGAGATTAATATCAGAAATTTAACCTTTACAAATTTAAGTCTTTAAGAATTTACGCTTCCTGTTAATATTCATTATAAAATTAAGCTTCTTTAAAATTTAGATGCTCTATAGAGTCAAGCTGCTCTTTGATTTCATATGTCATTGATTTCATATATGGCTGCCATTTGTCATATCATTAAGTTATTTATAGATTTCGCATAATTTTTAGACTAAAAACACAGTTATAGCAGTTTTTATAGTGATAAAATCACTCTTCGGCGCAAGAACAATTATTGATTTAAGAAAATGGTGATCAATTAAACCTTAGTAGGCATCAATATTGTCAGAATACACACAGCCGGAGTAAGAAGGATACTTATGACTTGAAGACTAGAATACCTAAGACTGAGATAAAATAACTATCTTTGGAAATTAGAACTTTAATATATAGGAACTAAGTATCAATCTCAATCCCGAACTAGTGCAGGCTAATGATAAATTCTATTTTTTGTTTTATCATTCCTTCGTTTTCATTCTTCTAATCCACACAATTTATTCTTATTTTATTTTATCTACGCGTATTGGCTCAATGGTGTTTTTTTTGCATTCGAAGTGCAAAGAAACTTCTAGTAAGTTGCCAATGTTACAAATTATCTAATTTATTTTTAGGGACATATCCTTCACACAAATAGTTAATATGGAATCATACCTTATAAGGAATCAACCCTCCTCTAAAGAGTTCACGATAATTACCAACAATTAAATATCAAAATTGCATAGTTACTTATTCTTATGCATAGCTGGAATAAATAAGTATTGCCTTTGGAATATTTCTAAATAATAAATAAAATATAAATAATTTTATTTAATTCAAGATCTATATTTTCGACCAATAACAAATGTGTACATTCTTTACGTTGTAGACTAAATAAATTATTTTACTTCGGTAAGTCAATATATTTTATATAATAACATAAGAGAATCAAGCTCACAATATGAAGAATGTTTAATAAATTTTATTAAGCTACTTCGAAGGTGATAGAAACATTATATTCAAAACACAGTAAAAAAATTAATTGTTTTCTTTAATTGTGCTTATACGACATCCAATTTGTGGTACTCATGGTATTGTATAAGTAAAATTTTCTGAAACCACGCTCTACTACTAAATCATTGATTGAGCATTGAATAAGCAACCTATTTTAACGAAAGCAAACGAAAAATCATGCTGATCATACGTAAAGGTATTTCCTTGCATGTTTTTCATCGTCAGAAAATAAGAAAATATTATATACAAGTGTAGAATGACGACTAATTGAACTTACTATCTAATTCTGAATATTTGTTGGAATCTTCAATGTAAATGTTCTTCACATATTTCTTTTTTCGAAAGTACTAGATGTCTCAACCGAAATTGCACGAAGCGAATATTGTAACTTTGTCAGTAATACGAACACTAAAGAATCTATTTTTCTAAGTCTTTTATTTTAATCTATTCTAATCTAAGTCTTTTATTTTCAGTAGTATGTTAGTGAATACGAGTTTCATTTACAATTATAAATCGACCCAAATATTCGTTCGAGTTCTGCTTATACAGTGCCAAATTCTCTACAGAAACAGCTTTCCGCAATAAATCTTTATTTAGTGCTACTGAAAAGGCGACTTAAACATGATTAATCTTCAGCATTTTCTTTGACATCTGAAAGTACTCCAATGATTCTAATATACGTGAAGGCGATAAGCATTCATTATTCTACATTTGCTTTAAAAAATTAGAAATTTTAGTATCAGTTTTTAAATGAAAATAGTTCAGTTTTATGCGAAATTTGTCAACACTCCCTTTATCTATTGTAACATCGCTCGCTTTTCGGTGCAATAAAAACAGCCCCTATACAAACAAAGGAACAAACTAGACTGATTTGCCTATTGGTACGGTAAGCAATTCATTCGAACGAGTAAAATTCAGTTAGAAAAATCTGAAAAGTTTATAAAATGGAAAAAGTAACAAATAAATCATTGAGATATTTCCACGCAAAAGTACATTTCTATATTTGTCTTGTTGAATACAGTTATATATTTGCTTATATTATTAATTCAATGTTTTTTCACTTTCTAGCCTAGATTGAAACCCTTTGAATCGAAAAGTGTCGGAAATTTTTCCTAGAAGGGTTTTCCATCAAATGTTAAAAAAATATAGATTCCTGAAAAGGAAATAGTTTTAACTATTATATCCGATATATAAATAATTATGTAGGTAATTTAAAGTTTCTTTATCAATTTTATTATCCTTCAATTTGATATCGAAGTTGCAATTACATAGAAAAATATGTTTACTCAAAACGAAATGTTCTCCCTACAGAGTCATTCAATTCAATGCATATAAGGTTTAAACAAAAGACTGCACTTAATATAATTTGTTGACATACTAGTTAAATACAAATATATTTTTCAATTTTCTAAACATTCGTTAAACTACTTACTAAAAGTTGTGTCGATGTACAATCTTGTTTTAAAAATTTATTATCTATTGATTCAAAACAATTTCGTGGATTATATTCTTTTGAACATTTGGGAGATCTTTTGAGACTTAGATTTTCTGGACCACCAGAGTTTTCTTGAAAGTTATTGTCTATTTTTATTATAGAAGGATAAGAATGATTTAAAGACTCATGCTCGCTACTGTAAACATTAAAGTGTTTTATATTTTTGGTTATTTCATCGTGATTGCAATTTACTGAGATTTTTGATATCTCTGAAGTTTTTGATAGTTTTGCATTTGATATTGAACTAGATCTTGAACAAGAAGACGATCTAGATGATGTCCTTGATGTAAGGATATAATTAGTAGGACAGTTATCATAATTATTTCTCATGATTTGGCGTTTCTTATGCTCCACCCCAGTTACAATACTTTCACTATCTTGGTAAATGTTTTTATTCTTTTCAGGAATTGCTGTAATATTTAAAAGATATATTACATAATTATATTATATTTTAAAAATATTTAATAGTAAAATCAGATAGTTAACAAAGTATAATCAGTATTCACAGTAAATGTGATAACAATATTTAAACGTAGTTTAAGTATTAATTATTCAAAAAAAAATTTATATTATAATACTTTGCATATTTGACATAAATCTTAGAAATATTTACCTTAATAAATATTTTATCGGTCTTACAGTTTTGATAAAATCATATTCTATGATAATATAATGACAGTCAGACTGTCCTAATTAAAAAAAATTTAATTTAATTGAAAATAAAAATAAAATAATCTATATTTTATGTTATTATAGGACAACCTACTTAATATGATGGTTCACCTTCCAGGGCTAAACTAAAATAAAGACCTCATATGCCATTATATATACGCAACCCCACTCGTAAATCCATTTATATAATATTTATAGAGCCCCTGCCAATGTAAAATAAAATTTTATTTTAATTATAATCTTAGATTAATAACCGATTCTTCAATTAATAAGTGTTCTTCAAGCTATTTGATTCTAATATTAAATTTGCATTATTGCGATTTGTCCAAATATAAGTACGTTAAAGAGTTTCTCTGTACATTTTATGTAAATTATAGATTCATTTTTTAATGGATATGTGCCTCGTTGCGGGAGTCCTTATAGAGCAACTTATATCTTGTTTTGAATATTAGAATGAATGGCTTATAAGTAAGGCCATTATAAGCTGCATCATCAACGATATGAGGAGTGAGAAGAACGACGAATTCATGATGAAATTCAGTTTTGATGAATCATAAACTCTATGCACAAAGACTGGCATAAGTTTATTTAAAGCACATTTAATTTCAACACATCGGCAGTACAACGTGACGCGCTGATGCACATAAGACTCCCACTCTTTCCGGGTTACCTTCCTCTACTGCTTCATTTACTTCAATTATGTATTTTGTATAAGATTTACTATCTTTTCAAAACGTATACCTACTAGTTTCAAAATGTATACATACAGAAACAAAAATATAGTAGAACCAAATGTAAATATACAGTCACATATTCCATGCAATACTCTGACATAATGTTAACTAAATGTATAATTCTAAATGTGATGAAAAATTGTTCTAATTTATATTTTTTTATTAGAATATCTTTTCTTTATATTATTTAACGTCGCTCTATTTATGTTTCCAAATATCGGTGCTAATCAGCGGCGGTGGTCTCCGATGTATTTTTCAACAAAGCACATATAAATTATTATTGCGATGTTTGTGTCCATCGGCCTAGACGGGGATCACCAGCTACTAGTCCTTCGCTCTAGCGATCGTGCCATCGTAAGCCTCTATTAGAAATATCAGAAATATTTACATTATCTAAATAAATTAATAATTTACATTAATAGTAAATTTATATTTATATTAAAACAATTGAATTGTACTTTTGTCGACTGCCCATATACAAATTAATAAATATTTTTTTTTTTTTTTTTTATTGGTCTTACAGTCCAATCAAACGTTGGACAAGTCTTCAATTAGGTAAGGGTGTTGGGGACAGTCAGACTGCACTTTACTAACAAAGAATTTTTTCAGCTAATATTTTATTTTCAGATTAGTCTACGGGAGTGAATGTAACCAAGGACAGTTTGACTGTCATTATAATTTTAATTTAATTTTTAATTTAATTTTTATTTTTAATTTTTATTTTATTTTTATTTTATTGCAATATTTATTGCAAGTACAAAAATCAGTTACCTTATAATATAGCCTCCAGAATGTCGCCACGTTGTATCCAATTTAAAGAACATTGTATCTAATGAATATCGATTTAAAGCGTTAAAACGATGCTTTTCAGTTCATTACTGAAACGGTTGTCTATATACGGAGCACAATATTTATTCCTAGCAGATGGATAGTTGACTTAATTTGCATGAACTCTTTTATCAGTTTCAGAAGCTTCAGATAGAGAAAAATGATGGGCATACTAGGAAATGTAGAAACACATATATGTAATAAAAAGATAATAAAGTAATTCAAATACCTAAATCTCTGTTATAATCAGTGAAGACAGTTATTTTTAATTGATTTAGTTACCACGTTTCTGAATTGTGAAAAAAGATATAGTTTATAGATTTCAAAAGATATAGGTTTCGCTTATTGGACGAATGTGCTCCAAAACTTTTCGTTAATTGCTTAACTTTTCTTTTAATTGCAAATCAGCACATCATTGCAAGATTATTTGGAACTCTAATTTATAGTGCGTTCCGAACCACTGTTTATTGCACTGTGTTTTTCTGGACTAGAGTTGCTAACCAGTATATAGGCTGGTTGTATATTTATTGTGGTTTTATATTTACAGTTTTGTAGACCAGTGTATAGAGCTGGTCTACTTGTATAAGAAAATAATATCTTTGTGTATATATGTATATATTGTATTATTGTTAGTATATAAGTAGAGTGTAATAGATTGATTGTCAATTCACAGCTGTCAGTTCCCCACCTACCTATTCAGGTTCCTCTGTGATCTCTGCTTCGAGCAGATTTTCTATCGCTGCAGTCGATTGCTTTACCTGAAAGAGTTCCTTAACTAGTTCTTCAAGTGCCGTTAGGTCGCTTGGCTCTATAGAGTTCGATAGAGATAGTATTTTCTCTTTGGAACCCGATACTAATTTCGTCATAGGTAGGTAAGAATGTGTCAGTCTACCTTTTTTTCGAATTATCCCAGGTTTCCTGGCAGTCATCGACGTATCTTTCCGATATCTCTTGCGCGTCACGACGTTGGTCCTTAAGTGACGCTGTATTGTTACGGTTTGCATACAATTCCATTCTACGTCTGCATTCCAACACGATGGCGATTTTGTCCGCTATCACTGCTAGAGCTTCTGTCAAGGTGGTCATGCACACATCGGTAATGATTCCATTAATGATAATTAATAAACGCATGGCTTTGTGTACTTGCCAACTTTCGTTGCTGTTCAACAAACATGAAATCCTGCCAGCCTGCTGCTGCCTATACAGTGATAGGTGTGTACAGCCCGGTATAGATAGTACTAAGCGCCTGAAATTTGAGGTCCCATTACCATTTTACCAGGCGTCCGATCCTGTTAATCAAATCCACAGATTTGGATTGTAGCGCTTTCAAATGACAGCCGATTTTCGGAAAAGATATTCGCCAAAGAGGTTATCAAAGTATAGTACGCTTTTTAATCTCTTCACCCTCGAGCTGCCGATCTTAATCAGAGGGGGGACTTTCGGGTGAAGGTGCCTCTCATTTCACATTTTTGAGAGGTCGGCCTCAGTTTATTGAGCCGAAACCAGAATTCCAATTCTTAAATGTAACTCTGGTCTATCCTTTCGATCTCCTGGCGCGAGTCTCCCTCCACCAGAAGTGCAATGGCATTGGCGTAAGCAATGACCTCACACGCTAGTCTTAAGAGCTGCCAAAGAAGAGGATCAAAGACATGGATGCACACAAGTCGGCCAAGTATGGATCTCTGCGGGCAGCCCTTATTAACCTCAAGTCATAGTTCCCCGAAGCCATATCGTATGAGGAATCGACGGCCATATTAGTTTCTACCGACTCCTGGGGCATGTTTTTCTTTTCAATTCTGTTAGCACACCAGGCCACCAGACAGTATCAAAGGCGACTTTTATGTCCAGAAAGGTTACAACCGCATATTTTCTACTCAATTTACTCACGAATTTACGCAACTGAACAATAGCGTCCTCTGTGAATCGCTCTCTCCTAAAGCTAAATATTCTTGGAGATCATTCGTTCTGGATGATCCTATTTAGCTTGTTCAGTATAAGACCTTCTAGGGCTTTGCCTAATATATGACAGTAAGCATATGGGTTTGTAGGAGGCATCGTCTTCAGGCTCCTTATCTTTCCCTTTTCTAATTGTGATCTTCCAGTTATTAGGGAAGACGGAAATCTCAGCCCCGAGTTGTAGATGTTGATCAAATCTTGCCTAGTAGTAGGTAAAGCTGCTCGAATTATGGTCAAGTCGAAGTTGTCTGGGCCAAGGGCCTTACCGAGCTTCCTTTTGGTTATGACCTGATCCAACCCGGTTAGGTTGAATTTGATCTTGGTTCCCATAGGTAGATGTATGATGGCCATTGTTCTTATGTTTGGCTGCTCTGGCGTCTCGCTTTCTTTCTTGTCCGGAGTGAAGAGGGTGTTCTTTTCACTGCAGTTTGCGGTGCTCACCCAATCCGTCGTATAAGTGTTATTTTCCGAACGTTGCAGGCAACTTTCTTGATGGACAGTTTACTTGCTTGTAGACGGTAAGATATGCCCCAAGGATTCTGATTATCCTTCATTCTTACAAAGTCTTGCCATTTTATCTCTTTATTCGCGGGAGTCTACGGACTTATTGGTTACTGGTCACTTTGTGTTGTTCTTTGAGGTGCTCCTGTATAACGCGATCACGCTTTTTCTGGAAAACTCGAGGGGCTCGAGCCTTTGCAGCCCTCTTCATCTTATCTAATTCAGGGTTCCACCAGGGAACTTTCCTAGTAGCTACCCTACTTTTCGGTATGACAACATTACACGCCTTCCTCAAAGGAGGAGGATTGTTAACGAGCGAACTCTTTCTATGGTCTCCATCTTGGAACCGGGCATTTCTTTCGGGACCGGCGTTAGTTGCGTTCTATTATTTCTCTAATATAGCACAGAAGGTATCCCAGTCCGCTTTGAGTGTGCAGTATCGCTTCAGTTTCTGCCCAATGTTTGCAGCATCTGTGCATGCAGATGTCCAGTCCTCTCTAACAGACCATCCTGTGATGAGTGCTTTGAGATACATGGAGACGAGAGTTACGTCTACATTTCATTCTCCAACTTAGTTGTTGATGGTAGCGATACTCTCTGGCACATTGGGACCCTGAGGTTCGACTGTGCTATAAAATTCTCAAGCTCCTCCCCTTTGCGGTCGTTGCGATCAGATCCCCATATGGGGGACCTGTCATTGGAATAAACTCCGATATGCACCATCCGCCCCTGAAATACATGCAGCACCTTATTGATCTGTATCAGCTGCAACCCTATTTGGTAGCTCAACTGGAAATATCCACTGACCATATACATAGTTAAAGTACGCATGCTCATCTCTGCCACCGCAATGTATGAGTTGGTGATATGCGTCAATTACTGTCACTTCAGGATTGAGAACTGCTATCGCCGCCCAAGAGATATGCCCTTCCTGATATACCACTCTTGTGCGTAGTCTAAACCCCTCTATTCTGCCACTGCGCTGCTATGGCTCCTGGAGAATCAGAATATCTACTCCACACTGCACACATTTTGATTTTATCTTAAGAGTGGCCCTGCGCACTTTTCTAGTATTTAGGCGCGCAAAGCGCAAAAGAGTTCCTCTGTGATTTGTTTGTGCATTACTGGCCATCGTCCGTCGAGTTATTTATTCTCTCCATGGTAGCTTTGTACGCACGCCATTTGGTGTCCATGGCACCGTGATTATGAAGCTTCTTGGCAGTTTTGCAATTTACGCATTTTGGTTGCTGCTCCTTATATGAGCAATGATTGCTACCACGGTTGTTCAGGACGCAATAGGAGCAGCCTTGTTCATTTTTACAGAATTTGGAGACATATTCCTAGCCTAGCCACTTATAGCACCTGGTTACCCTAACATAATCTTGTATCCTGCAAGGGAGCCATTCCACGAAACCGGAGAAGCACAGAAATTCACGCATCTTAGGCGTGACTTCAACCAGCCAGTTCCAAGTGCTACCGCCCCACTTTTCAGTCTTGAAGCAAGGTTTAGAGAAGCCAGCAAATTCTTCTTCGGGTAGGGCCAGTCTATAGTTTTGTCCATATACAGCTGATACTAGATCACTTGTAGTGATATCCCCAGTGACAGCATATACTATGATCTACAGCTACATCAGTGCCGGTATTTCCAGCTCAAAGATCTCCCTGATGTTTTCAAAGGCTTCTATCTTTTCCAGGTTGGCTTCTGATGCAGTCTCTACAAGAAAACACCTCCTGGTTTCCATTAGCTTATTTATTTGAACCATCGCCTTCCTAGTGTTGAAGATCTTCTGCAAGACCTCCGTAGCGACTGCGGTAGTAGACATACTCTCTTCACCCCTAGGCTTGAGGAAAACCACCTTTGGAGGGGGTCTGATTGTAATTTTTGCTATCTCAGCCTTGGGACAGTGAGCTTCTTGCTGCTGTCCGGTGCTGTTTTCATCATGTTATTGTTCTGGCTCGTCTTTGCAATGGCTTCTGTGTAAGTTTGTGGCACACTTCTTGTCCCTTTGTAAGCTATTTCACATAGGGTTACCGACCGGTACTCGGCACTTGCACATTTTTTGGTCATTTCCTATATTGGAAACAATTATTGCCTTTAGACTTTTCAGTCCCTCTTCTTTAGACTCTCTGTCATTGAAGGTACGCAAGGCTGCTTTTATTATCTCAAAATGGTCCGCAGCAAATGACGGGACCATCATACACTCTGTAATGTTGTTGTTGGTCGTACTTGGAACAGGTTCTTTTTGCTCGAAGGGACATGGTTTTGCTTCATTTGCATGTCTATTCGATGGTATTTGGTCGGTTTACTCTTTTCAGCAGTTGCTTGGATGATTACGACTTTGGCCTTTGCGGTGGCCCCTATACGTTTTCTATTTCTTTTGTGGAGGTTTTTCTGTCCACTTTTGTCTCTAGTTCAGCTTTATTGGGCTCTCTCTCTTTCCCATTACACCTCTCCCTAAGCTTATTTCCTACAATCCTCTCTTTTTCTAAGAAAACCACTCCTACTTTCCTTTTATTTGTGTTTGTTTTGGATTTATCCATCCTGCCCGTACCTCTACCTACTGAGATCGCCTTACAGCGACTCGTTCGGTGGACCAAGTGATATTTGAACGGGCAGTATATAAATTTCTACTGGTAGCTGACGGGCTCCTCATCATCTTCCCCAGACCCATGCATCCTCTATCGCAATTGCCATCCAATGTAGGATTTGGGGGTTTAGGTAATATATAGAAAACAAGGACCCTTCCGCAAACGGTGCCACTCTTGCTATCATTACGTCGTAGGTCAAGAAACCGGTCGCTTCCTTTACTCTGGCAGGTACTCGGCAAGGGCAGTGGATATTAGTTCAACTTTTGGAGGCATTGTCTTGATATCAATCCTCCTCTGGAATCGCTAAGATAACAGCGAAGCTATCGAATGGATAGCGACAATGTTAAGCGACTAAGTATTGACAGTGCGTGTATGGCCTATTTTCTATAGCGGCTGAAAGGTGTGTGTGCTGAGCAAGTTTGATCCATTCCTCGCTCCATCCGTAGATTGGCCGGCTGCCAAGCGTGTATAAGTAGCTCGTATTTGTCGAGAATTTCCTAATTGTGTTAATCGGGAAAATAAAATATTTAAACAAATTCTAAGGAAACCCTTTTTATCTCTATTCTTTATTGGTCTTGGAGGTTTTCGAATTAGCAAAGATACTCTTCCACCAATAGGCAGTTACGCAATAATAAAATAAAATAAAATGAAAAATTCTCGCGTTGTATCACAATAGAAAATGGCTACGATGCGCGAAACAAAAATGATACGTCGTGCGATAATTGCGTCAAACAAATTTTAATGGAAACGTGTACAATCTATCGCGATTACTTAATAAAGTTATATAATTAAATACGATTAATTTGTTAATTTCGTAGAGTCGACAGGGAAAATGAAGAAGGGAGGAAAAATAAGGTTCTGGATAAGGAATCCGATTTGAAGGAAAAATATCGAGAGTAGCAAATGGAAGGTCTGCTCTGGAACGGAGAAAGAAGTCGAGTGAAGAATATACGTGGAGCTCTTGTGCGAGTAGCTGACTCTTTAAGATGCTCGCTCTGATTGGAAGAGAGTATTCGCCTCACTTACACAGTAGTCAAATAGTTGACGGTCGCTGTCGCGTTCGACATGCATTCAAAATATACATTCTTTTATATACCCTTAACGCAACGTATGATATATCGATCGGAGGTCGCAACTGACTTTCTGATTCTGTTTACTTGTTACCTATTTGTTCTACTAAATAATTTAGCCAATAATTGCGTTTTTCTCAGAAACGCCTCCGTAAAAATCGTCTAATCACTCCAATCTACAATATTTGCATTTCTTTAGTCCAATTCTCATTTACAATAACATGTAAAATTAAAATCTACGCAAATTCACAAATCGTAATATGCCTTTTATTTTGATAAAATTTGAGAAAAAAAGTCAGATTTTTTTGGCACATGATATAACACTATATTATAATAGGTAAAGAAAGCAGGAGATGGGGAACAATTCTTTTCATCGTTTTCATTCATTATATTTGAGCAGAGTGATGTTTAGTCACGATAAAAATTTGATATGGATGTGAGACGAGGCGCCGTTGATGACTATGAATATCTATTGTTGTAGCAAACAGGTAGGTGCCCCTTATACTGTATACTGTAAGTCAGGTGTTTTTGTTTGCCGGTTCCATCAATTATCAGTCATCCTTTTCATCCTCTCAGTTTTCGGTGAGTATAATGTCGTTACGTTGGGAAAAGGGAGTGACTGCGGAAAACCAGAGCAAAATTGTTCTATTTTCAAAGAGGTTCACTTCGCGGAAGAAGGCTGAGAGTAGGTGCGTGTAGAGGCAAACACTCGCGCAGCTGAGGTGGACCGAATCAATTATTAGGAGTGTGAATAAGTCTTTCCCGTTTTTTGTAAGAGATGGCGCCACCAATACTGTGCGAGTATTCAATGGTTACATATGTCATAATCAAAGCTTATTGATATGTCAACAATTCCATACTAACACATTAGTTAAAATTTTTTCGCATCATAAATTTTTGATATCGTGAAAATGTCGAAATTTGAGCCGAGTCGACGTCATTTGCGGGAAGTTTCACTTTATTGGTTCAATTTGAAGAAATCTGCTGCCGAGACGCATCGATTGCTTCAGGAGGCTTATGGAGAAGGTTGTGTCGATGATTCAAGTGTTCGCGGATGGTTTCGACGCTTCAAAAGCGGTGATTTCGACGTGGAAGACAAGGAGCGTTCCGGGCGGCCGCAAATCTTTGAAGATCGAGAATTGGCGACTTTGCTTGATGAAGATTCTTGTCAAACGCAAGAAGAACTTGCTGAAGCATTGGGAGTTGACCGAACAACCATTTCCAAGCGTTTGAAAGCCATGGGAATGATCTAAAAGCAAGGAAATTGGGTGCCGTACGAACTGAAGCTGAGAGACGTCGAACGGCGTTTTTTCACTTGCGAACAGCTGCTTCAGCGACATAAAAGAAAGGGTTTTCTGCATCGTATCGTGACTGGTGATGAAAAGTGGATACGTTACGATAATCCGAAGCGAAGAAAATCATGGGGACTACCCGGCCATGCATCATCATCGACGGCCAAGCCAAATATTCATGGCGCCAAGCTCATGCTCTGTATATGGTGGGACCAGCTAGGTGTGGTTTACTATGGTTTACTACTGAAACCGAATGAAAGGATCACAGGCGAGGTCTATCGACAACAATTGATGCGTTTGAGCCGCGCACTGCGAGAAAAACGGCCACAATACTCCGACAGGCACGACAAAGTTATTTTGCAACATGACAATGCTCGCCCACATGTTGCACCGCCGGTGAAAACATACTTAGAAACGCTCAAATGGGAAGTCCTACCCCACCCGCCGTATAGTCCAGATGTTGCTCCGTCTGATTACCATCTCTTCAGATCGATGACGCATGGCCTGGCTGACCAGCACTTCCATTCCTACGAGGAAGCCAAAAAATGGGTGGATGACTGGATAGAGGCCAAACCGGTCGAATTTTTTCGCAACGGGATTCGTATGTTGCCAGAAAGATGGGAAAAAGTTGTAGCTAGCGATGGCCAATACTTTCAATAATTCATTTGTAACCATTTTTTCACAATAAAGGCTCAAAATTTGAAAAAAAAACTGGAAAGACTTATTCACATACCTGATAAGTTTAGGAGAAAGAAAAAGTTTTCTTCGAAGAAAAACCTTCGTCTTTCTTGACGTACAATGCGTCTTCTTTCTTGCCTCCTACGTTGTGCTGTTGGTGACCTTCTGTGAAATAGTATTCTATACCCTATGAGGGTAATTGCTTCCATTCCAAATACTATTTCCGCCCCGGTCTGTTCATCTACTACTGCGAAGTGGCTGTTCAATTCTCGGCCGTAACACGTAAAGGTTACTTGAAGTGTATATGATGATGTCACGTTTTGATTTACCGATGGACACGTCGGTACATATTATTGTTGTATTTCCTGCAATCCATGGGTGATGGAGGCACCTCTTTGTCGTAGTATTTCACCAATTCTCGGTGAGATTATTGTTGTTAACGAGGCTGTACTTATTAATGCCCTTGTATGCCACCCATATCACTCAATGGTCACACTTAATTCTAAAAATCGGTGGTATAGTTCCACTTTGAGCGGATGGCGTTCCATGGTGGACTCTGTGCCTTTAGATGATTTACTGTGTTTATATTCGTTTTCAAGATGGAAAATCATCTGATGTTTCATCTAATTCTTGTTTTATTGCTTTTAAATCGCTCACATGTATGTGCTTGATTTCCCCGTCTTTATCGTCTTTTAAGTCGTAAATAACGGGAGAAATTTTACGTATCACGGTAAATGGTCCCTCGAATTTAGGCGCTAATTTTGCGTTGAATACTGCCTGTTTATTGGATAGGTAATGTGTTCTCTTTAAAACTTTTTCCCCAATCCTAGGCGTCCATATTCGGCTTCTCAGGTCGTACTAGTGTTTCTGTCTCTGAAAATTGCGCGTCAATTGTATTCGTGCGAGGTCTAAAGCTTCCTGTATTTGATTGAATGGGTTTTTCCTATGGACCTGTACTGGGTGTTTATTCGTCGTAGTTTTAATTCCTGGTGGGCATAATTCTCGGCTATAATTCAAATAGGTGGGTGTATAACCGGTAGATTTGCAATGAGCTGTGTTATATCCGAAAGCTATATCGGGTAGAAATCGATCCCATGATGTCTGGTTTTCGCCTACATATTGTGAAATCACCGTTTTTATTACTCGGTTTGCCCGTTCTACAGAGTTACACTGCGGTGTATACGGAGGTGAGCGTCGGTGTATGAATTTCGAATCTTTTAATAATGTTAAAATATTTTTGCTTATGAACTGTCGTCCATTATCGGATATGATCGTTTTAGAGCACCATGTCGTAGAATTATTTGCTCGCGAACTGCAATAGACACAGCTTCTCCTGTAACTTTACGCAGCGGTCGTAGTTCAATCCATTTTGTCATTTTGTCTTGCATAACTAAGAGCCAAATATTTAATTTTGCCGAACGAGGTAGTGGTCCGATTAAGTCGACAGATACTATTTCCCAAGGTTCTTTGACTTGGGTTGCGTGCATCATGCCCGCAGGTGCTTGCTGCGATGTTTTATATTGTTGGCATATATTACAATTTCTTACATATTTAGCAGCCATTCTGAGAATGCCTGGCCACTAAAATAATTTTTCTAGGCGTGTAAGTGTCTTTGCAACACCCAGATGTCCCGCAGTCGGATCATTATGCATTTTTTCTAGTACGTCATTTTGCTCACGTTTTGGAGCACATTTTTCCCATTATGTCGATTCATCTATCTCATTAAAATCAAGTGCATGTAATATAAGTTTGTATAGTTTATTATTCTCTATATAGTAGTCGGGATTATTTTCTGGGTGGGCTTTGACTGTTGTTATATATTTCATATACCAGTCTTCCTCGGGTGTGTTTATATTACAAATTTCTACGGGCTGTCGAGACAGTGTGTCGGCGAGCAGCTTATCATTGCCTGGCCGATATTTAATTTCAAAATCGTATTGACTAAGTTCCAGGGCCCATCTGGCTAAACGTCCTGATAGATTTTCTATCTTGTTTAACCATTTTAAAGACTGGTGATCGCTCAGTACAATAAAATGGTACCCTTCTAGATAGTCCTGGAGTTTCCAGATGCCCCATTTTATGGCCAAAAACTCAAGCTCAGTTGCAGAATAATATTTTTCTGCTGGCGTGAGAGTGCAACTAGCATAAGCAATAATACGTTCCGCTTTTTCGTACGGTTGGGTAAGGGCGGCTCTTAATCCTTTTGTGCTTGCATCAGTCTGGAGAATGAATGGTTTTTCCCAGTCTAAGCTGGCAAGGATCGGTGCTTTTATTAATAATGTTTTAATGTCATCAAATGCTTTTTGCTGCGTTTCTCTCCATTCCCATTTCGTATTGTTTCTGTTATTGCCTGTTTTCTATTACTAATTTGTAGATCGAGATTTCTTACTTCTCCCGGTGACAAGTAGAAATTTTGCAGTTCCGTTTCCAGTTCCTCTAATGTGTTTACGCTTGCTGCATAATTTCGATGCCACAGTTGTGAATCACCTCGGAGTAACTCGGGATATCCTTGCAAAATGTGTTCGTCTGCATATCTATATGCCTTTTGTAATTCTCTTACAAGTTCGAGAAATGTATATAAATCTTTCCCATCAAAATGGCAATTCCACTTTCTCATTTGGTCGAGAACTTTCGTAGTTGGATTTGTCGTTTCTCCGGTGTGAATTGCTGTGTTAAAAATTTAGTTATTTTCCCTTGCCATTTTATTTATTGGCGATAATGTATCAGTTGTAGGGGACGAGGTACCTGGCCTCATTTCGCAGTCGTTGTAATTCTACTTCTAATGTTTCTAATTCTTCGGTTCTATCCACATCTTCTTTGTATTCAGGAGCATCAGCTGGTTTATTACTATATCCTTCCGGATGTGTTCCTACGTACGATACCAATCGTGATTTTAATAGATGTACACTGCCTTCACTATCTACGTTTATTTTTGTCAATTCATATATCAACTGATCTTTAGTGAGACGGTATATCCATGATACCCAGGGGTAGACATTTTTCTTAAACAAAGTTTTAATTTATAAAAGAAATTTAGTTTTTAGTCTTACACTTTCAATTCTAACGTTGTAGCTCAAGTTATTCACCGGATTTTTATATCACGTCTCTGTTCGGGCGTCATGTAACATTCCGTCTCCTTCCTTCTTAATTTTTTTTTACCAAGTTTTATTTAATTATTACGGGAAATTTATGGGGTTTAGGGTACGTGATTCGGAAGGAGGAACGTATCAGGACGGGTTTTCGGGTGAATAACTTGAGACTCGTGCTTTTTTATGTTAAAAAAAAAACAAAATATATTATCTAATAAATTATACAAAGAAAATAATAATAATAATAATTCCTATTCTATCAAGATCTCGCTGTAGATATCCTGACACAAAGAAAAAAAATAACGATTCGCAAATTAATTACCCGCGCCTTCAATTTTTTTTATATTATAGCTAGTAGTTAATCGGCTTATCTAAATTTCTACGAATTCACATGGCCTTGACCCAGTAAGTTTCTCGCTTTATTTACTACATTAGCTTAAACAGTTCCTCTTTCTATTTGTTATATTTATATAAGCGGTCCGTCTATTTACACGGAGTTTCTGTCGTGCTATCGTAATAAATCCTTTTCTCTTTTTTAGATCGCGCGGTTTAGCCAGTGATATAAAAAAGTTCGGTGTTTTACTTAGGAATAAGCGTTTATTATTCCTGAGCAATACTCCATTTTCTTTCGACTTATTTTACAGAATTTAATTCGTATATTTATAATAGTAAGTCAATCACCGTTATGATGACTTGCAAATTTTCAGTCGCCGGTCGGTCTGGTATTAATCAGAGGTGTGCCTCGTGATTATTAGCCGTCTGGTAGTTTAATTCGACGAAAAGGAGCGCCTTTTCCCCGAATTAAATTAATTTAATTATACTTTTGTCTCCCGGCGGCTTTTCTGAATTATTTTTTAGGTGAAAAAAGAATTACTTTTTCAGAAGTCAGGAGCGCCCGTTCTTCTGGGTCGGTAATCTTTTACTTTTTTCTTACGAGTAACGGTGTTTTTCCTTTGGCCTCGCGAAAGAGTTTTCACCCAAGAAAATACAGAATTTGTCGGTCGGTAGATGACAGTTCCTTTCGTCACTCGGGAGGTATCCTTCCTCGACGAGTGCCGAAAACGAACCGTGCTCTAGGCAAAATTTAGCGTACTTTTATACATGGTAAAAGTACGTTAACAAAAATCTGATTGGTTATTATTTATTTTAAAATACGGTAATATTGTTCTTATTGGTTAAATTAATTTATTCTACCTATTCTACTCTATGTTGTGATTGTTTGTTTATTTATAGAAATCGTTTCGTGTATATATCTGTTATTATGATTTGTATATAATACTCTTAAAATTATAATAATTCTCGTCACGGTAACAGCCTAATTTATCCTGCTTTTTTCCCCGTTACAAAAGCATTTCAGACAAAGTGCGTTTTTTAAAATTATTGTCAATATCTAATAATATTAGATATTGACAATTATAATATTATTATTATCTATTTACATTATCCCAAATAAAAGTGTGTGAATAATCTTTACAATGTATATTAATAACAGCGTCAGAATTTTTTTATGTTCGTTAATACAATCTTTTAACTTTCGCTTAGTTTCTCCTATATATATATTGCATCACAATTTTTACAATTAATATTATATACTACTCCAGTTATTCCCAATTTTTTTGTTTTATCTTTTCCTTATTTAATGATATTATTGAGTTTATTATTAATAATTGGCACTGTTTAAATATTAAATTTTTATAACAGTTTTTAAAAAAGGGATTAATAAAAGGTAACGGTATAATAGTTAAACTAGATCCATTATTATTTTGATTATAAACCATATTAAAATTATTATTATTTTTTTTTACTATGGTTATGTCTAATATAATTTTTTCTAATATAATGTTAATTGTAAAATTCAGAAGGGTGACCATTTTTTTGTAAAAAATTTTTTACTATGTCAATGTTTTTATTATGAAAACTATTGTGTGATAATAGTTCGATAATAATAAAGCGATAATAATAGTTCGCTAAAATAAGTGTGATAATAGTTCGATAATAATAGTGTGATAATAATAAAGCTCTGTCAAACAATTTAAAAATAATGTTTCTTTTTTGTTGAATGTCGTGATTAGAAGTAAATTGTAAAATTTGATTCGAAGCAGTTGGTTTTTGGTACCAATCAATAATAAGGTATTCAATTTTTCTAATAATAGTAATATCTAAAAAATGTAATGTTTTTTTATTTTCAATTGCATGTGTGAATTTTAAATTTTTATTATAATTATTGAAAATATTCCATACTATGGTCATAATCTCTTTTTTGACACAAATTAGTGTATCATCGACATAACTACAATATATTAAAGGTACACAATTATGATCATTTTTTTTAAATTTTAAGATACTATTTTTAAATCATCCATGACCAAATTAGCCAACAATGGAGAAATTAGAGAACGCATAGGTGATCCAAAAATATGTTTGTAAATTATATTATTAAAACTAAAAAAAGTATTGTCAAAATGAAATTTGGTGTAAGTAATAATATCATGGAATGCTATTTGTTGACACCGACTATGAATCGAATGGACTCTTTTTTCCAGAACCGGAATTACTAATGAGCATGCTATGCTAGTGTGCGAATGGAACTGACGGTATGTGTTCAAAGTAGAATACCAACCGCCGCATAGCGCAGGTAGCCGACAAGGTACGGCGCGTTAGGACCACTTCGATCTAATGAAGACATCTGCAACCGACGCACCTCTAGAAATGACTCAAGGAATGACGGCAAGGAAGAGAGGGGGAAAACCCGCACTGGGATAAAGAGGAGGAGAAACGTTGGAAACGGGGACTTGCTGGGAAAGGTTTTGGAAGAGTGGTCGGATTGACGTAGTGAACAACCTATTTCGTTTTTATATTAGGTATACTTTTATTTTAATAAAGTGTTTTCTATTAATTCAAAAATCCTCTTTCTGCATTCACTTTCAAATTATTAAATATTTTTTTCATTGGTCTTATCCAATCAAATCAATCGAAAACAGTACGCAACAATATCAATACATATCCACATTAACATCAATACATCAATGCACAAAAATAATAAAAAATAAAAATTAAATTAAAAATTATAATGTCAATTAGACTGTCCTTGTTTACAGTCACCCCCGTATACTAATCTGAAAATAAAATTCGCTGAAATTTTTTTTTTGTTAGTAAAGTGCAGTCTGACTTTGCTCAACATCCTTACCTAATTGAAGATCCAGTACAACGTTTCGAGTTCGTTGCGGCTCCTTATTATTAAACAACCTACTCAAATTATTGCTACTTTTAAAGAAAATTTGAATGTTATATTTCCGAAAATTTCTTTTAATTATTTCAGATAATCCTCTAACATATGGTAAGACAATAATTTTGCCTCTGTTAACATCAACTCGTGCATTATGACTATTTTCGATATTATAAATGTCAAACAATCTGTCAGCAAGTTTCTCTTACTATCTGTAAATTATTTTGTCTAAAATCTTTATGTGATCATTTTATTGCTCTGTCAATGACACCTTTTAATGCTCCAATTTGGTTTCTGAATTGGTGGTGTGAATTAAAATCTAAAAACCTACCTGACCAAGTAGTCATTCTGTACCAATTAAGGTTCACCTTATTATTACTACATGTAATGACATTAATGTCCAGAAAACTTAACTGACTATCAACCTCAGCCTCCCGTGTAAATTTAATTCTCTCATGTACAGAATTAAAAACATCATTTCATCCACAAAAACTTCCGGAACAATTGTAAAGATATCATCAACATATCTCTTAAATATCATTGGTTCAAAAAGCAATTTTGACAAGGCTATACTTTCCAACTTTTTCATAACTAAATTAGCTATAACCGGTGACAAGGGCGACCCCATTGGACATCCGTATTTTTGTTCATAAAATTTATTATCAAATGAAAAAATTGTGTTATTAAAAACAAATTAATTGCTTGAATAAATTCATTCATTGTTAATTTTGTATGCAAATTAATTTCATTTCACTTTTCCTGTATAATATCATTTAACAACTCTAAAGGTACATTTGTAAACAAAGATACTACATCCAATGAAATCATCTTGTAGTTTTTCGGAATAACAATATCTTTCATTTCATTGTAAAAACACCAACTATCCTTAATATAAGAACTACTTCTTCCAACTATCTTAACCAATATATTAGACAAAAATCTAGTAATATTATAAGTTGGGATTTAGAGAAGATATTATTATTCTAAATGTCAGATTTTCTTTATGAGTCATAGGAAGTCCATAACATTTTGCTACAGTACCATTTTCATATTTTAAATATTTACATGTAGTATCATTTATATATTCATTTCTTTTCCAATTATTTAATAACTCTTTCAAATTATTTTGCAGCTTAATGATGTGTGGATTACCAATTTTTAAATAAGTACTATCATCATTTAATATGTTATTTATACTATTTATGTAATCAATTTTATTGGAAGCTACAGTTATATTACCTTTGTCGGCCTTTTGGAAGATTACGGTTATTTCTCAAAAAATTCTTTCCGATAATTAATTCATATATAAAATTACTGTTTAAAAAATTATCAAATTTATTTTCTCTTTTAAAATTACTAATGACATTAACCAAAGATGCCCTACATTCCTTTTTCACTTAAATCAAAATCATTTTCACTTAAATCATCATTTAAACCAAAAAGATTACTTTCAACCTCCGCGATGATTTCTTTGATCGGGAGAGTATTTTTACAATATTATATTTCATGTGTGGCACCTTTAGACATGATGTTTACTACTTCATTTGATATCTCCTTATCAATTAGATTCCTAAACCAATTTTTATTGTTTGCATCGTTAATCTGATTGCTTTGAAATTTTTTTTTATTTCTTAAACATTCAAATTTCCTTTTGAATGGTTGTATATTAATATATTTTGTTTTAATAAAGTGCTTGTTCTGGCCAAGAAAAAATTCATGTAAATCATTTCGTTATATATTTTGATATAAATAATATTCAATCTATAATAAATATCTATTTAAGGAATGAATCTGAATATTTAAATCTCTAATTTCCAAATTAAGTAATTTATTTTCGAAAAAGAAAATATTTTTCTTTACATCATAACAAACACTATTACTATAAACCTGCATAAAATATTCATCATGAAATCTATTATTAATGTGAACAGGAAATATATTTGAATTCTTGCATCTAATAAGGAATGTAAGTTTTTCTTTAAGAATTACAATTTTTAAAATTAATTTTTATTCATTTTGAACAATAATCTTTAATAATACTACCATATTTACAATAAATTTCGCTAAAATAAATCATGACAGTCCCATTAATTTAAGTTAAATAGACCTCTAATTGAAAATAATTTAATTTTACTTTTGTCGACTGCTTATATTAATTAAATATTTTTTCATTGGTCTTACAGTCCAAAATGACAGTCAGGCTGTCCTCGTTTACAGTCGCCCCCGTAGACTAATCTGAAAAAAAAATATTAGCTGAAAAAAATTTTTTTGTTAATAAAGTGCAGTCTGACTGTCCCCAACACCCTTACTTAATTGAAAATCCAGTCCAACGTTTCGAGCTCGCTACGGCTCCTTATCAGGGACTAAAGTAAATTTGATTGGACTGTAAGATCAATGAAAAAATATTTAATAATTCCCTTATACATCCTTACCCCTATATATCCTGATTCCTACAATTTTGGGGGTTCAGCTGGGATCCAGGCCATTGGTAGACGACCAACAGCGCAGTCAACGGATACATCATCGGCAAGTGGCCGATATACAGGATAGACTCCGGCGGAGTCAACGGCGTGAACAGCATTGGCCGACAGCCAGTGTGAGCATCCAACCACGCTGTGGCGTCCCACGAAGAAGTAAGGACGACGCCAAAGAGATGTTTGCGAACACCGTGGCAGCTGCGCTGATAAAGAAGCATCTTATCCTGAAAAGGATACAACAAACGCGGGCTCCAAAAACTGATGCAAGCTAAAAGGTCAGCTGAGAGAGCAGTGACGTTCGCACCCAGAAGGGCTCGTACGGAAATAGCAGATTCGAGCATAATGAACACTATACAGGAAGGAGTTGCGCAAAGAGCCGAAGCATAGCCGACAGTACAGCAGTAGATTGCCGACTTTTGCGTGACAAAGGAGGATGCTGAACGGGCCATGCTGTAATTGGAGGCATCACGGCAGCTCAGTTATGTCGAGGGTAGACGAAGCCAGGGATCTCGATGGTAAACGCTTCACAGAACAGTTATGGAGCAATTGCAGGAACCGATTCAGTAACTGCAACCTTTAGCTGGGCAGCAGCGATCGTTTCAGAGCCAGAATACAGCAGTTGCATAAGAACGTACTAGCCGGTAGTAGGAAAACGTCGTTCGCTGCAGAATGCGCGATCATGGGGCATCGGAGAACAAGAACTAATGCAACAGTTTTTAGGAGCATTATGTCATGCAAATACTATTCGCCCAAGAGTTTCCTTCAAAGACGAAGCCCACGCTCTGGGGAAATTTTCTGGCGAAGATGAAACCCAGCTGGGCGTTGCGTAGATCGCCATGGTCGAAGAGGTGACCGTCGTCAATGAATGGACCGACCGCAAAATATGTCTCGCAGCTACACGAGCACTTACGGGAGCGGCGGAGAAGTGGATGGCTTCTCAATGCCGAGCTCATACCTGCATAGAAGTGAAACAGTGTTTGGGGAGTGCGTTTGAACTTGATTTGAAACTTCACCGGATACTAGAGGTACTACGCCAGGGAAAGCCGGGATGTGATGAGGCGCTCAGTCAAGACGCACTGCGGATACGTACCATTGGCAGCAGAGCAGGCATCGCAGAGAGACTTATGATAAAATATCTAGTCGATGGAATACCCGGTGAGGGAATATAGAAAGTGTCGTTATACGCGTGTACGAATTTCGATGAGCTACAGATCGCTATAGCGGTGTACGATACAGCGAGAAGCGCTTCAAAATAGCCACCCCGGACGGAAGGAGGAAGTTCCGAGGAAACCTTTCCAGTGAAACGAAAGAAGACAACATCTGGCAAAAGGAAGTACGTGCTTTAACGGGGAAGATGGGACATATGGGAAAGGATTATCCCGACAAGCAGAAAGGCGTTGTCTGCTACAAGTGCCAGCAGCCAGGCCATCTTTTTAAGGATTCTGAGAAGAGAGTCAACTCAGGAGGTAGCGAAACGATCAAGCAGATCAGCAAGGATAGAAGAGGTCGTCACCACAACCACGCCGAAGCTATCGTCGGAGGGATCTCCGTTATGGAATTCGTAGATTCTGGCGCGTCAGTTAATGCAATACGGGAAGACTTGTGGAACGAGGCGAATAGTGTGTCCAACAGTAGAATACCGATGATAGAATACATCGGTGAGCTGGACGGCTTCGGAAAAACATTTGTGCGACCGAAAGGGCGAGCAGTGTTATATACAGTATTAAATGGTGTTGAATATAGAGATCGGAGAGCCACTAAGGGACGTTGCGAGAGTCGTTCTTGAATACGACAAGACCGTTGTCGAGCCACTACCAAGTACTGCGTACGTGAACGCAATCAAGGAAGAACTCGACTCACTAAACATCGCTCTACAAGGAGTCGGAAAGCCCTTTTACGAAGAAGCAGAGGCGCTGGTGGAAAATTACCAGCCACGCGCGTCAGAGGAGGTGTCGATCAAAATGTCTATCATATTAAAAGATGAAACGCTCATATCCCGAACGCCGCGGCGTCTCGCGCCGAAGGAAATGGCCGAAGTAGACCGATAAGTTGAAGAGTGGCTATACAAAGGCGTCATTTCTTCCAGCTGTTCAGAATTTGCAAGTGCCGTGGTACTCGTGAGAAAGATGGACGGCACACCGTGCGTCTGCATCGATAACAAACCACTAAACAAAATGATAGTCAAAGAAAGAGTGCCGATGACGAATATCGACGATGTTTTAGATGAATTAGGAGGTGCTCAAGTCTTTTCTACAATCGATCTGAAAAACGGATTCTTCCAGGTTAAGTCGTCCTTTGTGACGACTCCTGCCGCGTTTCTTCGTTACATACCATATGTGTTCGGGAATCTAATCAACAAAAAATCATGCTGGTGTTCATGGACGATGGTGTCGTGAAAGGAAGTTCCGAACGCGAGGCTCTCGATTACCTAAAACAAATGCTGGTGACGGTTTCAAGATATGGGCTTAAAATCAATTGGAAAAAGCGCCAATTATTACGAAGGAAAATAGAATTTCTCAGTCATATTGTTGAAAATGATAATATCGAGTCATCACCGGGTAAAACGGAGGCGTTGCTTAACTAACCGGAAGCAAGAATGCCAAAACAAGTACAGCGTTTTTTAGATTTCAACTTTTTTAGCTCTTAGTTTCTTAGATCAACGATTTTAGTATAACTGCTATTACACAAACCATTACAAATGTCCATAAGATTGCAGAACACATTTACTCCACTTCTACCGATGCCCAATAATCTCATAAAAAGAACTATTTGACGATTTATTTCGAAACAAGTATGAATAAATGGACCTGAATTCACTTCTCTACTACCGCACCGACACGTTACGATAATTTTAAATCCGAGGCCTCGATGACTGCCATCGTTAAATGTCACTCCTGTTTTACAATTTCAATAAAGTAACATTTCAGACAAAGCTAGGCTGCAGTGAGAAGCTTCTTTGCACTCGCATTGGTTTCTGCTGTCTCCTCGTCCGCAGCCGTAAATTGGTTGCCGTGAAAACGTTTTTTTCGAGGATTTGATGCTCGGGAAGTCCTGCTTTTCTCTCCATTTGGATAACTTTGGCATTTTGGCTCTGAAACTTCAACTGTATGCACCGAACGTTCGATCAAGACTGACAGAGTAACTGACACCGCGTTTATTTTCTATAATTCGATATAGTTTTATATACTTGCTCTGTAACGATCTTTTCACTCGAAACATCTGCTCCAATACAATTAAAGGTAGGACCGACGTACACCTTAACGAATATAAAGAAAATAACAATTCTGAGGCTCTCATTAATATACATTGTAAAGATTATTTACGCACTTTGCATTGGGGTAATGTAAATATATTAGATATTGACAATAATTTTAAAAAACGCACTTTGTCTGAAATGCTTTTTATACAACGTAATATTAAACACGCTGTTAATAAAAAAGAAGACACGCTATTTCTTAGTAAAATCTGCTCGGACATAATCTCATTTCTATAATTTTAGAATATATTTCTACTTAAATTTTATAATTAGTTCTTGATTTATTATGCTTATGTGATCATTATTGAGTTATCAACATTGAAATTGTCAATATTAAAAATTTTATCAGTTTGACTTAGAACGTCTTAGCGTTTGCTTGTAAAGTTAATCGTAAGTATTGATTCATTTATTGTACGGTATTTCTCACTGTTATATAATTTTAATATGTAATTATTTGTATATTATTTTTATTAAAACACCTGAAGAGGTTGACAATACCTGTCGACGAAATGTTGTGACATAAAAACACTTTGAGTTTTTTAGTAGCCCGCAACTGGTCGAAATAATTATATTTATATACATATAAATATTGATAGAGATTTTGAAAATATCATTTTTACTTATGAAGGTTCTATAAGGGCACGTTATGTCCTCACGCGAGCCTGATCAGCTTGTACTAATAGGTTTGTTCAGCGAACCGTAAAACACGGAATATAGGTGTATCTTTGGAGTTGCTTCTCAAAGCAGGGATTTGTCACTTTGCACCTCTTAAATGTGGAGAAAATTATAAAAATCTATAAAAAATCTTTACTGTTTAAATAGAGATTGGATTCTGCAGGAGGACCAAGATCCTTAACACCGCAACAAGCTTTATACTGAGTGCAAGTATCAATCTGTCACAGTGACAGTCACCCGATGTAAACCTCATTGCAAATGTATGGGCATATATTAAACTGAAGCTTCGTGGGACACGCTCGCACAATTTGAAGCAGATGTCTTACCAAATTCGTTGCATCTGGAGATCATTGGCACTAGAAGAAGCTGTCAAATTAGTAGGAAGCATGCCTCGGATATACCAAGCAATTATGGCCGCCGCTGGTGACTGGACACATTGACCAAATTGCATCATCGTTTTAATGTGTACAATGTATATATAAATATGAAGCTTTCATCAAATAAATGATTTTTTAAATTAAGACAACCACTCTCTTATTTGATGGAATTGTTTTATATACATAAGGAGACTCTCCACCTCTTGAAATGACCACTCTCTACAATTGGCTAATAGAAGAAAAATAAATATAGATTTATAATTTTAATATAAATAGTACATGTCACGAAAATGGCAACAGAAACTCTTCTACTCTTCTCGATCGAGTTATTACTGATGATGAAAGTAGGTTCTTTCAATATGGCTTCGAAATTAAACGACAAAGCCAAGAATGGCTATTTTTGAAATGATTCTGAATAAATGTATTAATTATATATAAAAATTGCAAAAACGTCTGCAGTAATAAATACTGTGAAAAGCTAACGAAAATCATTTGTGTACAAGCAGAGAAGCGCTTTTCCAATCTTCCATGCATTTTGTCTCGTAAAAGAAGAACTAAAACTCGGTTCAAACTTCGCCGCTGCATTCAAATTACACAGGGCTAATAGACTAATATATTTTTGGTGAGGGAATCTAGCAAAAAACGCACTGTAATTAGTTAGTCCAATTTCCTTCCATAGCATAATTGTTTTTCATAAGCGCAATGCTCCGATTTTTGAATAAAAGGATTTGAAAAAAGCATGAATCGTCCATTTCTCCGGAAGCAGCACAAGTGGTAAATTCTCGACTACTAGCTATTCCCAATCACTCCCAGAAATTAGCAAGACAAAGCGTAGATCTCCACGCTAAGGATATTTTGACAATCTCTATCGTATCTGGATATAGGCAAGTATCTGAACTCTTATTACCATTCAGTTTGTTTATAAAGTTCAACCTTAAGAAGCTTACCGTATTCCAGTAACAAAATCCAATCTATTGTAAAAGTAAATACTACTTAATAATAAAAGGATAAATCATGACGCGCTATATCGTTTAGTGGAATTAAATTAAATAATTAAGGAATATAACATTTGAATAATAAAACATCGTTAATAATTTTAACTTATTCTTTAAAATTCAAAAGTATTTGTTGCACATTTTTTACAATAAAAATCGATCTCATACTTAACCATCGTTGGGATTAATATTGCCGATGCTTCACATCGTAAAATTTGTGGAATCGTTCAAGGGTTTAAAATATTATATTCCTTAATTAAATACTACCTTAATTAAATTTCTTTTGTTCTACCTATCTTTATTCATATTCAAACATTAGGCATGACGTAAAGAGCTCTTTTCCCACGAAGATTTCACCTTCCATTCATAATATTCATTTAACTCCATAGATATAATTTTCCTTTTTTCTAATCTTAGCAATATACAATTGAGGTCAATAAGCAATACTTTGACCGATCCACAATTAACCTGTACACGATTTCTCCATTAAGTTCTATCCCAACTAGAGTAGGCGAAAAGGAGGCAAAATAAGTGTACGGTTGGAGTTATGGATTCTTTCATCACATACCAAAAATTGAATAGGGGCTCTTCCGGGATCGATAATCAAAATGAAACTTATATCTCATAAAATCGCATAGACACGATTTTTCGTATTCGAAAATTATCCAAATTTATGATTAAGAAAACATAATATTACTAATTTTGCAACTTTTTATAAACCAATTACGGAATTGTACAAGTTCAAATCGTTGTACTCAGTATATACAAAATTGCGAGTTTTTCTCATCGAAATACTAATATTTCTTATTTTGGCAACCTATTCTGAAAAAGTTATCAAATTTTTATTATCGAAACATAAAGATCACTAATTTAGCGACATAATTGAAAATATCTTACTAATTCCAATCACTATCTTCAAAATTGGTCGAATTTTTCGATGTTTTATTAACGGAACATAAAAATTACAAATAGGGCTTAATATAAGCAAAGTATAAAAATACAAATCATTATATTCAAAATTTACCCAATCGTACGTTTTATTATTATCGAACCATAACCGTTACTAGTATTAGCAACCTATTATAAACAAATTATCGATTTTTCCAATTTCAAATTGTCGCCTGTGTAAAAATATGCGGTTGAATGTTTACGATTTTTCTCCGCTGATTCCATGAATTGCGGGGCAATCCGACCCGAACATACGCACGACACTTTTAATCAGCAAATTAATCTAACTGCGTTTAGGTTAAATAGAAGTGATGAGTCATGTATATATAATATATAAGCTTTATTAATTATGCATATATATACAGCTTTTGCAGCTACACTCGGCCGCTGCCACTAAAAGACTAAGTAAAATAGCGGACGCTCCTGCGATCTCTCCATATAATTACCCCACTTACGGTGCCGAGGGCCCTGACGACGCATACACATTCGGGCTAGTCCCCACAAAATCATTATTGTAAAAATTTACCAAATCTTTCGATTTTTTGTATCGAAAGATAAAATTTACTTATTATGCACGAATTATTGAATTTTACTAATTAAATTAAATTAAATTAATTTACTAATTAATTAAAAACACTCAATTTACCTAATTTTTCGATGTAATATCATGGGAAAATAAAAATTATTTATTTTGGCAGCTTATTATTAACAAATTTTAGAAATTTAAATCAATATAAACAAAACTTAATAAATCCGACCATTTATTATTATCGAAGCATAAACATTACTAATTTTGGCAACCTACTATACATAATTTATCGAATTTTTCAAATTATTATACTTAAAATTTATCAAATATGCTTTTGTTATGAAAACATTAAAATTACTCAGTTGGCGACATAATATAAAAATATTTTATAATTTTTAATCATTATACTCAAAATTTACTAAATATTTATATTTTTCCTTATCGAAACATTAAAGTGACTAATCTTGACAACGTCTTGTAATCAAATTATCGAATTTTACAATTTCAAATCTTCATACTCAAAATTTACACAATCGTTCTATGTATTATTATCGATATTTAAATATTACTAAGTTTGCGACTTAATATAAAAATATTTCACAATTGTGAGGTTGGGGACTACCGATCTTGATCCGTGCAGGTTCCCCTCACCACTACCTCGTTTGAAGTTACCGGTAGTCTTCTCGGACGGAGTATCGGGGAAAAAGGAAACAGGGACAGGGCCTGCGGGTACTTTCAGGGGAACGGGACGATAGCCAAACAAAGAATGCTGCAGTGTCGGTAGCCGCTCCCGTTCTCCTTTAGAAGAACGGGCGAGAGCCAGGTTATCGGTAGCCACTGTGTCGATAACCATCCCGTTCTTTTTCAGAAGAACGGAACGAGAGTCAGGTTATAGATAGCCGCAATACAGGTAACCGCTCCCGTTCTCTTTCAGGAGAACAGGACGAGAGCCTCACGACTGACTCGAAATTTCCGGGCCGAATGAGACTGCCCTCCGTTAGTCTCCCAGAATGAGCGCACGTAAACCGATATCGCAGTCTATTCCGGATAGAAAGAGAGTACTTCTTAAATGTCTTTATTAACGTACGCAATACGACAATAAATATAATCGTGCTTATTATTAACCTTTTAACGTCTAAGATAATAAAAAGGCAATTGCCGTACTCACGGTTTCTCTATACGAAGGTCCGCTTTTCGAATGTCTGTAATGGAAGGCAGTTGAGCGTAAAAGGAACGTAAAAAAATTTTGGGCCTTTCACAGGCTTATTTCGCGCTATACTATTAACGTGTATATTTGGCCACGCTACAATCCCCCCCTCGGTAATCGAAGGGGTTAGGACGGCGACTACCTGGCACTCCTCCACGCCGACGTCATCTGATTCTCGTGAATGTTATGAATTTCGATTCAGGTTTCTAATTAGAGAGGGTGAATGTTAGGATTAAGGATACGGTAGCCACTTAATATGTCAATGGATAAGTTGATTCCAAAATAGAACAGTTTATACCAATGTCGTACGACTAGTTTATATTATACAAAAAAATTTTACAATACATTAATATTTAAAAAGAAAATAAAACTCGTTGTCCGTTAATTCTGTACGGGATCAATGGCCACGGATATTCTTCTGCCCTTTTTCCTCAATAAGCACAATGGTAACCCGTGCCTTTACATAAGGTCCCTCCCGTACCCATTTTTCACAGCACAGTGAGCATTTCTTGATGGAGACCCCACGCCATCCGCAACGGTAACAAAACGTGGCTTGCCTAGGCAATGGACCCCGTAGCGGTGAGATGGATCGCCGCATTTATAAAAGCCCGCTAGTCGCGGGAGGACTTCTATTCTACATCCACCCACTTCATACCATCCTACCGCTGAATTCGGCACTTCCTAACTGCTGAAAGGCAGATAAATGACTTCCTGTCGTTGCGAGGGGTGGATTAGTGGTAGGGATCGGCTATTACTCGTCCCACTGGCCTCCTTGGCTTCCGCATACGTCTGAGTAGACCTTTGTGATTCAGCCGTCGTAGCTAGCTCAGTCTGCGCTGTCCTCTCTTTTTTGTAGTAGTGGAATTCGTATGTGTACGTGTCCTTCGTAACTCTAAATTAGTTTTAGTATAAGCATCATCGCTCGTCTCTAACGGCGTTATCGTAATGTGACGAGAGAAATGGTGGGAGGCGGAGGTGGTTGGTTACTTTTACCAATACAAAAGGTCCTGGGAAGTAGTAGGATCGCGATTCTACAATCCGTATAAGTCATCTCTTTATTTCATTAAGGACTTCAGCGACGCCCGAATTCTCTTCCAGGAACGCCGCCAGAGCCTCCGTATACGGGCGAAGAGGTTCGTAAACCCAACAGGTTTGGTCAACTTGCTGTTCGGCATAAAAATCTCCTAGTATTGTCGAGGCTCTAGAATCAACCTCCATCGTGTCTAACGCTTCCTGCCTTTCCTGCAGTGTGGTCTCGTGACTCGCTTTTGCGCTTGCGGGCAAGTCCCCTTCCAAATCTCCTTTTTAAATGATGCGATATTCATGTAAACGAATTCGCAAACGATAACCAGTTCGGGCGAGTTCGCACTCGAGTTTTCACCCAATGATGGCATCGATTGTACCTCCACCGATGAATCTAAATTTACCGAGACCTTCACGAAATCCACGTTTCTATCTTCCTCCATTTCCAAGTCGGACTGTAATAGACGGTCTTCTTCGAAAGCATCCATTTTAATTTATTTTTTTTTTTGTATGTGACGGTAGCTTGGGCAAAATTCGATAATATATATATGTGAGTCGACGAGAGCCTGTGATGTAAGGTACGGTAGCCTTGTTGTCCAAGGGAATCCTAGGAAGATTTAGGGTTCTAAGTATCGTTTTAAATCAAACAAGTGAATATTAAATAATATATTTCCCATGGTTTCGCTAATATCATAAATTGCTGGTGAAATTACTTTGCATGTTTCGTATAGCCCTTTTAATTTGTGTATTAATTGTGCGGAAAAATTTCTTGATGTATCTGATAGAAATCTATTTCTAAGTAAAACCTTATCCTTAACTTTAAAGCTTACATTTTTATGACAACCATTGTAATATTTCGCCTGTCTATTGTGCGCTATTTTTATGTTATAAATTATTTCTATTAACTTTTAACCCATTCTTCTTCATTTTGAGGTATCAATTTTGCTTCTGAATCAATTTCTTCCTTTGAAGATAAAAGCGCTATTGGTTCCCTGCCGAAATTGAGGAATCCGCGTGCGTATTGGGTTGTGTTTCCCATTAATTGCATTAATCCATTGCATTGCCGTTGGGAGTAATGTTCATTGCTGTGGCGACGTTCACATTTGTATATTTCCATATTTTGACAGCGGATGTTCCACGTGCGGTTTGTAAAATTTATGATCATTTGGAAACTCATGAGCATCTCTACACCTAATATAATTTGGAAATCTTCGATTGGAATAATGTATGCTTCTATATCCTTTGTTCGGTCTTTAGTGCTTATTGGTAACATGATTTTTTCATTGACTTGGACTATAGTGCCTAACGGTTATTTTACATAATTATTTATCGCTTTCTTTATAGTTAGATCGTTTTTTTTGAGCCCTGTAACGTAATGTTGGGCCGATATAAGTTTTCAACGCTCGGGAATCCACTAATGCTTGTATTTTGTATGCTAATGTTACTCTTGTTACGTAAATTAAATATGACGTCTTTTTTATTAGGTAGGACGTATAGGTTTCCGTTCGTTCTATTGAGTTGTACATTTGGTTTTTCGGGTGAATAATTATTTTCTTTATTTGATTTCACGTTATTTGTAAGGTGATGTAATCTTTGAAAATATTTTGTGCTTTTATCTGAATTCCGTTGATATGTGTTTTGTTACCTATTTCTTCAAAATTCGTTATTTTGTTAACGCTGAGTGATCCTGGAGCATGTATGGAGTGTATTAAGACTGAAACGCTATACTCTGTGTTTTTATTTTACGTTTCCCGTGTATTCAGCGCAGTTCATTCGTGTGTCATTAAGTAAAATACATTTTTGACAATAAGTTTCGTGCGGATTGCAATTTGTGCAAGTGAATGTAATGCAGCCTGTTTTGTTGTATTTGTGGCAAATCAGCCTTTTCGGTTCTTTGCAATGTCTTGCTAAGTCTCCTTCTAAATTTCAGTTGTAGCACTTTCCATTCAAATTCTGTGAAGCATTTAGTGTTTCTCTGAAAGCTTTTATATCTGGTGTACATACAGTTTTGTTTCGTATTTTTGGTTCTTGAGTGCAATTGTTACTATATGTTCTATTTCCGTTATTGCTTCTGTTACTTGTGCTAATTGTGCCAGAGTGTCGGGTGTGGTATCATAATCGTTTACGTATAGGTTATCTAGTCTATTTCTTTCAAAATCATATAAGGAGTCTTGTATCAGTTTTAAATTTGCCAAATTTGCGCGTGTGTTACAGAAGTTTCCGTATTCGGGGCATGCCAATGCCGGAAAAAATGATTCGTTTGAATGTGGTAGCAGTTGCATGTCCTTTGTTATTTACATTGTTTTCTCTACCTGCATTGCAATTTATTTTAATTCTTGAAATGTATTTATTTCCTAGATGTTAATTTTTAACCCTATTTTGGGTACCATGTTCCTGAAAGCTTAATCGACTTTTCTTCTTTCGCCTAAAGTTGGAGCGAGTCACTCGAACATTGTTTGTATACAGATAAAAAATCAGGCACTGGTTCCGTATTTACTTGTGTATGATTGTGCGCTTCTTGTTATAGCGCATATTCGAAAACCGTATCTGCGAACCGTGTACGCCATCGTTGTAGGAATTGTTCAAAAGTATTCTCATTATATGAATTATTTCGGTACCAATATAAGGCTACACTTTCTAGAAAGAATAGTAAAATTCCGAATAACTCTCTTTCGGGGATCCTTCTCGTCCTTCTTTGATACGTTTGAGGAATTCTTCGCTATTTTCATTTTTCTTATCCGAGAATATTAGGTTCCATTTGCACATAAATTCGTATACGTTTAAGGTAGTTGGTCTGCTATTTTATCTATCTTTATCGTTCCCTAAGTTATATGGTTCGCAGTCAAAATCTCTATTGAATTGTGTGTGGTTCGAATTTTTATAACTTGGTGCGATATGGTTTGTATTTTTCTTATTTACCAATATATATTCGGTATATTGTCTGTGAGAATTGGGATATAGTATGGTTTGGTATTTGGATTGTGAAGTTCTGTCTCATAACCCGAAGGTGAATATTTATTTTTGTTGATATTTGTGTACTCGTGATCTTGATAGGTAGTCGGTTCGTCGGTTGCATTTAGACGGTAACCTTGTGTATGGTTGCCCTTCTCTCGCAATAATTTTGTTCAGATTATAATGTATTTGTTTATTTACGAGTACTCTATTGTATTGCTTTAAAGGATCAACTTTATTATTTCGCAGAAATATTCCCGTGTATTGTTATGCTATGTTCGTATAATAATAATAACTCATCGCAGGCGTTGATTCGATCCAGAAGGTTTTTTTTTACGTCAAATCATGCGGCATCCAAACATCAAGCTTTTTTTGTATTCAGCCTTCTGTAGATGGTTTAAAATGATTTGGTGATTAACTCTCATGTCCTGGGCTATGTTACGCGATGCCTCATGCCGGTCTAACTCGATAAATTCCATGATTTGATTAGTATTCGTCGTCACAGGTCTTCCGCTGGCTGGCTTATCTATGGTGTCGTTTTCACCGGCTCTGAATCGTCGAAACCATTCCTCTACGGTTCAAAGTGATAGCGTGCCATCCCCCAAAATACCAGTAATCTCACAGAACGTTTCTGTAGCGGATTTGCCTTTGACGAAGAAAAACTTTAAAATAGCGCGAATTTCGGCGTTAGTGAATTACATGTTTACGCGTTTATAACTTTTGAACGCAATATTCAAACTAATCATGCATAGCGTCGTTTTGTAAGTTATGTCAAGAACTTTTAAATGATATATAATATTGGCAGATACAAGCTCTGTAGCGCATTGTACATAGCCACGAAATTCATAAAACCAAAAGGCGGGAGGGAGATATCTTTTGTCCTATAAGACGCACACGCTTGATTATTCGTGACCAACTGGACCGCTTGAAGCAGGCTATTGTGCAGAAGCGTGCACAATTGGCCAACAGGAAGGGTATAGTGTTCCACCAGGACAGCGCCAAACCACATACTTCGTTGATGACTCGTCAGAAGCTACGGAATTTCGGATGAGAGATTTTATCGCAACCACCATATAGCTCGGACATAGCGCCAAGTGATTACCACCTGTCCCTGCCCATATCCAACGCCCTTGGTGGTGTAAAGTTGGACTCAAAAGAGGCTTCTGAAAAGTGAGTGTCCGAGTCCTTCGCAAATAAAGAGAGGGATTTCTACGAGGGGTATTATGAGGTTGCCGTTTAGATAGAAACAGATTATCGAACAAAACGGTGCATATTTGAAGTAAATCCGACCACTGTAAAACTTTTTATAAAGCATTAAATGAAGAGCAAAAAAAGCGGAAGGGTGATATTTGACAACCTAATAACAAGTTATAATAAGAATGAAATAATAATTAATTTAGTATTCGCTTCTTTCCGCCTCTTTATATTTTATAATAATAATAATAATAATTAAATATTATAATTGCGCATAACAATTACGATTATTTTAACAATAATTAATCATATCTTTTGTGCTATAAGACGTTCGCATGGGAGCGCGGGACATCTTTTGTACGCTCGCTGCCCCCCCCCCCCTATATTGTTTTGAAGATTGCGCGTTTGACCGCTAATCGCGTGCATTGACCGATTATTTTAATTTTGGAAACTTAATTATGTCAAATATTCAAATTTTGCGCGTATTAGGCTCTTTCGGGAATACAGCCTGATCGCCGCAATGTAACAAGTTTAAATTATGTTCTTTTAGCCCAGATATACCATTCATGCTTCGTAAGCTATATTGATGTTGATATATTCTTTGTTTAGGTACTTCCCGTTTGTCCAATATAATATTTGTCACAATCTTTATAATTTATTTTGTATACCACTTCTGTTTTCAAATATTTATCATCCTTATCGTTGAAATTATTAAATAGCTTTCTAATATTATGATTGTTTCTAAAGTAAACTTGGATATTCTGCTTTTTATATATACTTTTAAGTCTTTCGGATAATCCTTTTACATATGGTAATACCACAACATATGATAATACTTAGCTTTTTTTTAGTTTGATCTTCTATTTCCACGGCCTGAGTTTTCCCTTTCTCGCAATTTATTGTATTTAATTTTATTACATTTCCAGGGGCTCATCGTCAATAATATAAAATTAATAATTTTTAAATAATTTAGAAGCGCCTAATCTTATTTAAAAATTATTTTACGGTCTTATTAATTAATTATAAATTTGTTATAGTATTTAGTAATACTTATAAGTAATTATACGTAAATAATTATACGTAATTCTATTAATGTTAATTCCTTATTTACTTTTCTGGTATATATTATTTTCCTTCGACATGTCTCTCTACAATTTAGATACGGAGTAATGTCGCGCCTTTCCCTATAACAGTTTAATTATACAGATTTTCCTATCTTGACGATTTATCGAAACTCTACTACTATTCTGCGTTAATCTAGATGTATTAATTCGAGAAGCGCCTCGTTATTAATATCTCGTTAATTTTACCTCTGACACAGTGGCGCCTTTTCTCAGAGATAAAATCTGACTTTTAACCTTTTAACTTTTTGACGGATTTTATAATTTCTCGGTGGTCGGTGTGTATTAATTCGAGGAACGCCTCGTCATTAATATACATGTAATTTTATCTCTGACAAAGGAGCGCCTTATCTTAGAGCTAAAATCTGACTTTTAATTTTTTACAGATATAACGGAATGCTCTACAGAATTTCATATATTATTCCGAGGAACACCTCGTCAATAATATATTTTCGAATTATATCTGACAAAGGAGCGCATTTTTCCTTTTTCGTTGGCCTTCTCGAGTGCATAACGTCCTGTTATGCGAACGCAAAGTACGTTATTTCATTTTAAATTATAATTTTCTCGATTCTTATTGGTTGTTTATTTATTGACTGATCGCTGTTACTACCTAGCTATATTATTATACAATATAAGTAGTTTAGCTTTTATTTAATATTAAACTATGCGCATTATTTATTCACTATACTATATCTATATATTTATAATATATATTATTCGCTGCTGAGTAACGCACGTTACACTTTTATTGCACTAAATGTTTCCTTAGGGTCTGTATTCGAAGGTTCTAGCGTAGCTATCGCTGCGCTATATTATTATCCAATATATTTTGTGTTATTATATACGAATTACCTTTGCCAGAGGGTTTTGACATATCTATATTGTTTTCTTCAAACAATATATCCGCTAATTGTTTTTTGTAACTCTTTTAAGTTACCCGCACCGATATGCCCTGTACTTAGTAATTTCAGTCTTTGAATTTCCCTCAAGCTTAAAGTAAAAATGTTTTCGGTGATTAAGGCTTCGGTTGCCATTTTGTAGTATAGGGTTTTATCAGTGCTTAAATAATATCATATACGAGGGTGGATTGATAAGTTTCCGACTTGACCAAGAGATGGCGCCACTAGGCGTACCTTGAGGTAGCGTTATATAGTACCATCCTTTGAAAGCTTGTAGCTATAGTTTGAGTCCGATCGCCATTTTAGTTTAGGTTTGAGAGCACAATGAAGAAGACGCCTCTGTGTTTTTTTTCGTAAAAATGGAAAAACTGGAAAATCGTGCTGTCATCAAATTAATTTATTTGAAGCGGTTAACGACGAAGGAAATTAAAGAACATATGGACTCAACACTGGGGACATCCTCCCCATCATATTCAAATATTAAGCAGTGGGTTTCCGAGTTTAAAAAGGGTCGTGTGATCACCTTTGATGAGCCTCGCTCAGGACGCCCCATTGAGGTCACAACTCCAGATATGATCGAAAAAATCCATCAAATAGTGCTGAAAGACCGCAGATTAAAAGTGCATGAAATAGCTAAGACCTGTAAGATGTCATATGAACGTGTATAATATATGTTCAGAAATAAAAAAAATACTTAAAAACGTTGTTTTTCTTGGTCAGGCCGGAAACTTATCAATACATCCTCGTATATCCGCATACATTGTTGCAGTCTGTTTTTGAAAAATTCTTATAAATTATCTCAAATGTTTATGACTAAAAACGTTGTATAATAATACTTATGGTATTATACAATGAATAATATATTGCAAAAATATAAATTCTTAAATAAATAAATTTCTAAATAAATGGAACTATACTCGTATCGAGATACAAGGGGAAAGATAAGGTGCGGAAATTTATGGAGATGAAGACGTATTGAGTGATGTGAGAAGAACGACTTCTAACGATTTTTGTTGGTGCGAATCATCTACTGCTTTCTTTTTTCTTCACATAAATTCTTGTATTTTTTAAAGATTATTCCTGTTTACCCTTAATTATCCTGTAGACTTAATTTAATTGACAACGCTAGGTCAAATTACTATTTTCCTGTAATCTAATAAATACTTCTTTATTTATTATTACGGTTTTCGATTTTTCGACTTTTAAACTACCTATATTCTTATTCATTAATGATTTAAAACCACTTACGTATTAATAAAATACGAGAACAATAACTAAAATCGTTAATAAAAGTTTAACCTAGTAATACTAGTATAACTTTAAAAAAAACGCATTCAAAGTTTACGCACTTAGATGGTTGGTCGCCATTTATAACAATTGTCCTGATCTGGCCTGGCGACAAACGGAAAGCACACCGCTGTCAGACGCATGCACGTCGGGGTCTAAACCCTTTTTTCTTGTGAGTCCTGTTCAGCACTCTCAAATGATCTCGGTAAGCTATAAAGTTATGAGGAGGGTTCGAGGTGGGTAACTATAGAATACGCCATTTACGTCAAGATAAAAAAATTTTTATTACTATCCAGTGAGTAATCTACACATTCGGTAGTGTTTACATTCAGTAACCTATGCGTCAGATAGCCTTTAATTCCGGTAACCTATATATTAGGTAGCGCATCAATAATACCTGTTTTAATGCCTTGCCGTCGGGCTCGTATCCTAAATCTACGCCCTTATATTCTATTTAAAGCTAATTAAAAGAGGTAAAGCCAGGAGTCTACGTTAGCGGTATCTATGACACTCGCGGACAACCGCGAAAACGTGGCCGTGACCGCCGATCAACTGAGCCACATCAGCCCCTGGCGCTAGAAAACTGACCGGGTAGTGCCCCGGTTCAGCCCCGGGAGATTCGCCTGTCGCACTTCCTCAGGTCATCCAGATCTAGTGACGCCCGATTCCGTGCCCCCTTCCGAAGTTACTCGCTATTCTGACCTTAAATCTATGATCTTGGTGAATCTTTTGTTTCGTGTTTACAACCAAATTGCGGACAGACCGCGCCGCTCGCATCTTTCGTCCTATACCACCCTCTACGGGATGCCGTTAACCGGCAAATTAAGAGCATATTTACGATAGCTTATTTACGGTAGACTTAGGCGCTAAGATCTCCGTTTTACCGTGCTCGTATAAATCGGACGCGCAGACGAGTAGATTTAAACTCTACGCTGTGAACGTTTTATCTATTGATATATGCTGTCTGAAAATATTAAACTTAGACTTTGACTACGGGTGGCCTATGTCATGAAATTTCATTATAGTGAGCGTTGAAAACTGAATTACCGGGAGCGATTTCCGACCGTAAACTGCGGCACTTTGACGCATCATGTAACAGGAATACTAAGCAAGTGCCCATCGAAACTCATAGTGAACTTTACTGTGCATACTGTAGATGCATCGGGAACAGATTCTACCATAAACGGGAAGTTTCCGAAAGTAATAGATTCGAGTAAGATGGTATTCAAACTACCGGTCTCTCAGTAAGCGAACGCGCGCACAGACTCTCACCGATGAAAATTCGCGCCGCAAAAAAGTACTTTGATGATATGCTGTCGTAGGGTATATTCTCGAGATGCAAAAGAATCCACACAACCTCGTACGACCCTGTCGCAAACAGCATTGTAGAATGTTGGTACCGACACTTGAAATCCGTGCTCTATACAGAACCATGTTAAAAATACCCGGAGCATTCTATCTCAATATCGGCAGTGCGTTCCGACGCAACCTCAAAGAGTACGAAAAAGAGCAAAATGTAAGCTCTGGCTTCATGCGAGCACCTCCGATACCGATTGTGCAACAGCTGTTGGGATGAATCGAGGTATTAGAACCGATCACCGCACCGCTCGCAGCGAGCGAGTTTATGAATCTGTTCCGCGCGCTGGAATATTCGGAGCAACTTGCAAACGCATACACTTTCATGCATGTAAAGAACGTTACCGCGGATCCTCAGAAATGAACAATAATATTTAGAAAAATATTGAAATAGAAGCGAACGCGATCGAATGCGTACTCTGTGCACAGAGCAGACGTGTACCCGGGAAGAAGCTCACGTTCGAATTTTTGGACACGGCGGACACCAAAACACCGGTGGAGGTTACCAAGATGGTGTCCAACGCCTGCATGATAAAAAACCTAGTTCTGGGCCCAGTTCGCGACACTGTTGATAACTTCCTCCGTGTGGGAAGAGTCGATCACCTGTTAGTCATTAACAATGTACACTGCCAGGCGGTAAGCGTAACGGCTGAAAAATTCACGAATTCAATGAGAGATTCATTCTCACCATGGCACGACACAACCGATAGTTCTCCACCCTCCTAGAGAAATGTCAACTGTTGTGCGCGATTAGTATTACAAACACCTTGCAATATATTGCCATAACATACAGCAAGGTGGTAGATATTGTTTCACCGTCCCTTCAAGTGCAATTAGACGACTTTTCTACGCCGTACAAAAATCGCAAATTTGGGGTGGGGAGAGTGAAAAGTACTAATTTTGCGCCTTATTATAACAAATTAACAAAATTTCAAATTCAAATAATTACAATACTTTAATTGTGCTTATGTCAACTGTTTTTAATAATATGAAAAAATTGTTTTTATTAGTAAAGTATAATTTAACTGTCCTGACCACCTTTAACCAATTGAAGTTACTGCTGCTGTGATCCGACGTTTCGAACCGCTACTATGCATCCTCAAGAATCAAAAAATTGAAAAACCCAGCATGCTATTTTATATAATTCATCCCCCCCACCAAACTATAAAATTTAATAACATGAATATACAATCCCCGCTTCACATAAAACGTTCAAAATGAACTAATTTAATATAAAAATGATAAATGTTATCTAATTTAGTTGACTCTAAACTTAAATTCACATTAATTTGTTGAAATGTTAGTTGTTTGAAATGCGAATACCTTCAAGACTTTCCGTTTTGTACATAATCTTAATACCATGCTCTAAAATATCCACATTCGCAAAATCAAAAGAATCTAAAAACTTTCAAAAATATGCTTTTAAACCAGAAGTATTATGTGAACTACGTATACTATATTTATGTTCATCAATTCTCCTTTTTAAATACCTACTGGTTTGTCTAATGTACCATTCATTACAATCTATACAATTATTTTGGTATACAACACCTATTCAACATGATTATGAGGTTTATAAACCAACGTTTCCGAATCAGTTTCAAGCGTCGCCGGTGAGCCGGAAGGGGATAGGGATAGTATGTTGCTCCTGCATTACCTTGCGCTCGTATGAATACCGTAGTGCGGTAAAAACGCTCTAAGTTGTTCAGAACATTCTACCTCCTCGGCGGCAAGCGTCTAGATGACTTTAGACTATTCGAGCACTCTCTCGCTCATCATCCTTCGACCTGTACGGTGCGTTTTCTCACGGAGAATATATTCGCTAAGCGTTAACTTGGGAAGCTTTTTTTGTTCCGTGCGATTCTGTGTGCGGCCTGTGATCTTCTTGTACATAAAATTGTATATAAACGTTTAGAATAGAATCGTTTAATCAAAAACAAAATTAATTCTCCTTCACCTCGCGAATATTTCCAATTAAAACTTCGAGCCTTTTCCGAACAACACCAGATTTTAAACATTAGTCAGGTTTATCTTTGCAATTATTAAATAACTTACTTAAATTGTGAATATTTTGAAAGATAAATGTTACATTTCCGAAAATTTCTTTTCATTCTTTCTGACAATCCTCTAACATTGGAATACAATAATAGAGCCTTTATTAACATCAACTCTTATGTTATGTCTATTTTCTGTATTATAAATCTTAAACAATCTCTCAGCAATTAATTCATTAACAAATTCAATTGGATATCTATTATTAATGAAAGTTTCTCTTATTATCTGTAAATTATTCGGTCTAAAATCTTTATGTGACAATTTTATTGCTCTGTCAATAACACCTTTCAGTGGTTCAATTTTGTTTCCAAATTGGTAGTGTGAATTAAAATCTACAAACCTACCTGACCAAGTAGGCTTTCTATAACAATTAGGCTCCACTTTATTATTACTATATCTAATAACATTGATATCCAAAAACTTCTGGAACAATTGTAGAGATATCATCAACATCTCTTAAATATAATTGGTTGGAAAACTAATTTGGATAAAGCAATATTTTCTAATTTTTCCATAACTAAATTGGCTATAACTGATGACAGAGGTGTCATATAATATAAGATTTATATTCTATATGAAATTTATTCGAAAAATTCTTATAATGTGTTTTAAATATTAAAAATTATCTATATTTTTTTAATTAGTTTTAATTTTAAATTCTATTTTTTATGCTATTAAATTTTTTTAAAATTTATTTTAAGATTAGATTATTAACAAATTTAAAATCTTCAATTAATCACTCTTATTTCTTTTTAGAAAACGAGGGAGTTTCCCCCTCCCCTGCACCACCCACCTTCCGATCCTTCTTAACATTTCCTTAACATATTCATCTCTTCTTAACATACTTTATCAATTCCCAAATAACAGAAAATCATTTAATTTAATGTTATGAAATTCGAATAAATTGCAGAAATAACCTTATGAGAAAACCGATATTATAATTATGGTTGAACAGATCATTATTTAAAGGTATTAAGAATAAGTACATAAAGGAAAGTCTTGAAAGTATTCACATTTCAAAGAATCAAAATAATGTAAATTTAATGTTTGAGTCAAGTAAATTAGATAACATTTATCATTCATTATTTAAATTAATTGTTTTTGAACATTTGGTGTGAAGGGAGGATTGTATATTCATGTTATTGAATTTTATAGTTTCATTGGGGGGGGGGGGTGGATTATACAAAGTAGCTGCTGGGTTTTTCAATTCTTTAGTTCCTGAGGATGAACCGTAGTGGTACAAAACATCGCACAACAGCAGCAGTAAGTTCAATTGGGTAAAGGTGATGGGGACAGTCAGATCGTACTTAACTAATAAAAACAATTTTTTCATATAATTAAAATTTTTATTTCAGATTGCTCTACGGGGGTGATATTATACAAGGATAGTCTGACTGTCATTACATTTATTGATTAATTATATTGATGTGAATTAATATTTAATTCTATGTTATTATTAATTTAACAGGACTAAAAAACCGATAGAACAATAACTAATTTTTTCAAATAATTATACACAAAATTTACCAAATTATTGCAATTATTTTCTGGTACTTCCAAAATTACACATTTTCAAAATAGATTTCGATAAAGTATCAAAGTTTACAATTTTTACCATGTCATTCAAATGTGGATTATTAACAGATTATAGAATTTTAAAAATTCAAATCCTAATACACGATATTTACTAAATCCTTCCATTTATTATTATCAAAACATAAAACTTAATAAATTTGCAACATATAATAAACAAATGTTACAAATTCACATAATTAGACTTTTTCGGAACTCCAAAATTACAAAATAGATTGAACAAATATAAAAAAGATTGAAACAAATTATCGAAATTTAGAATTTTAAAGCATTATATACAAATTTGATTATAAACATATTACAGAATTTCACAAATCCAAATCATTATACTCAAAATTTACTGAACTCTTCGATTTTTCATTATCAACACATGAAAAGATCTAATTTTGTAAATGATTGTAAACAAATTCTGGAATGTCCAGAATTTACATCATTTTACTCGAATATTACCAAACGTTAGGATTGTATATTATCGAAACATTAAAAGTAAAATTTTGCAACTTATTATAAAAGAATTTTATAAATTCAATTCATTAGACTAAAATTTATAAATTCAACAATTTATTATTATCGAAAATTAAATTGTACTAATTCTGGCAACTACTCGTAATTATAAACAATTGACCGAATTTTGCAATTTCAAAAAATTATATTCAAACTTGACCAAATATTACGTTTTTCTATTATGGAAATATTACAATTACTGGCTATGCCACTTCGTCTTTTGAAAATGTACAAGTCAAAAAGGATTTAGCAGTTTCTAAGAGCAATATCGATAAGCTAAAATGACTTCCCCTAGTCTATGGTTCAATATGCTCACAAGCAAGTAAAATAAGTATATTTAACAGCAGTCTAGAAGCATTCTGAAACATTTCCCGGAGCACGAAGACCTGCCTTATTTATAGTTCTATATACTAGATTGCGGGTAGGCATAAAAGGCCAGTTCTTATCCGTAGTATTAAAACTGATATTGACATTTCGTGGTCTATTTCAGTAAAGCAGAACTGAATACTCATTTTCAAGCATATAAGATTTGAAATGTACTTTTATTATGTAAGTGGCGTCAACATATCACCTACCTCAGCCGAATAATTTCGTACGATCTGCAAAAAAACGACAAATTTTGTACTTCAGGAGCATAGATTAATTTGACTGTAATGCTATTTAAATTAGCATTATTATTATGTATTGTCATGACTGGAAGCAAATTTAATTTTTTCATTGGTCGCTTATATTCAAAAGTCCACTGCATCAATTTACGGAATTCAATGTTATTTCACTTGATCTTGTTAGAATAGAAGTAGTTATTTGCTCTGGAACAGAAGCTTTTTTATAAAGAGACACTGAATTTCAGTTTCATTACAGACAAGAATTCTGCAATTATTACTGTAAATTGCTTTATAGAGACTATGGCGAACATTAATCCTCCGAAACGTCGCTAACTATGCTGACAGATACCCTTTAAAGGACTTTTGTCCCCTTCCAGAAGATGCCTTAATCCAAAAAGGGCCTGTGAAATAAAATCAAGTGTTTTGACAAGAACGAGCATGTCGCACTCTAATTGCAGAGAGTGATCCGCTCAACTGCTCCTGAATGCGAGCATTATGTGGAGCACATGTGACGCAAAAGTATTTAACGAATAATATTTTGAAAGTAGATTATACAGAAATGATTACCGACCTCAAACAAATAATTTCTTACAATGCGCAAAATTAAATGATGAACATCACTTTATCACTGGTATTTAGAAGTAACAGGATCTCCTGGGTCGAAAAGCTGAGATACTTCTGAGAAAATAGAACGCCTTGTGGTTGCTGGAGGTGCTACGGACAATTGAACTTGAAAATGAAAAGCATCATTAACAGGACTCCATCGTAATTCAAGAGTTGAAAGAGTTTCCTTCTCATTTAAGTCTTTAAAATGGTTTTGAAAATCAATAAATTGAAATTTCTATAATTTGCTCCGCATTTTCCAACAGACATGCTAGTTAAACTAAGCACCTCAGTAAGCTCATAATATGCTTGTATGGTTTCATGCAATGTAGCTTCGTTAGCTAAAAAGTCATCAACGTATCTATTTCTAAAAATAATTGTCGATTTAATTTTATGTGAATGAGCGACCAAATTAGCTAATTCTTCTAAGTTATCATTTTCCAAAATTGGAACTATTCCATATATCATGGTAAGAAAACGCCGAACTTAAAGAGGTAAAAGTGGTAAAAGTTGCCATTTAGTATCAGTAACGTCGACACGCATTTTACACAAAATTTTAACTATATCACATACAAATAAATATTCAAAAAAACACTACCTAATAACAACAACGACGTCTTACTGTAGTTTTTGACCACGATATAAAAATTCCTTTAATGAATTGCCTGCTTTATGCTTTTGTGAATTATTAAGGAGAACCCTCCTGTTTTTGCTACAGCCTTGCTTGGATACTGGATGATGAGGTAAAAGAATCCGTCATCAACCTCGCATTTATCTGATGGAAGAAGTTGTACGTGTCCAAGGTCCAAATATTCTTACGTAAAAATATGGCAAGCCGTGCAGCTGAGATTGTTTACGAAAACGACGTTCTACTCGATTCCTACAAGCTTTAGCAATTTTGTCTGAACCTATGAACTTAGCTTGATTGCAAAAGGGCAATTTAACTATAAAAGGACCATCCGAATTTGTACAATACATAGTTTGAAATGATCCTAAAATTTTTGTTCTGCAGGGGACATACGTTGTTCCTGAGGACTCTCGTGCGACTTCCAGAACTGATTGCCTCAGAAAGCTGATGATCTACTGCTAAATGATTCGTCGTTGTTTCCGTGATATTATCTTTAGTCTGCGTTTCCAATTAAAACTCAGCCAAAAGAAGATGAACAGTGCCACTGGATCAGTGTGTGGAGTTTGAACTCGACGTATTTTCTTCTGGCATAATACGGAGAAATAAACAGATGAGCTCAGAATGCAATGATGTTTGCCATCGCAAGAGGAAGAGCTAGCTATTGAGGGACAGTTTTAAACTGTACAATTAGAGCTATTGAAGCAGAGCTTACATTGCGCTGAATGTTCTTTCCTCTTGGTTGATACAAGATCTGCGAACTGCTTACAATAGTTTACAGAATGCGATACTTGACAAAAGGAACAAGATGTAGAATTATTTCTTTTCGAAGTGGTGACGTTTGTCCACGTATTTTCTTAACCGAATTTTTTCACTAAGCCTATGTTCAAATCTGACAAACGTATCCAAGTCATTTACGATATCTAGACTTTGAATCCTAGCCTCTAAGAATTTTTTAAAGTCTATAAATGTTGGTATTCATTATCTTATTCAACTAAGCATATGCACTCTAGTCGTACCACCGCTGGCAATTAATTTTCGATTAATTTCTTAAATATCATGCCCCAATATTGAACTAGCAGTTTTACAGAGGTTAACGCATTTTGACTCCTCAAAACAGTATTCAATAGTTTACTTAAATGCTCACCAGTTTGCTTAGAAGATGATGAAAGGCCCATAAGAGTATTAAAATGTGTATAGAATCTTAATAGAGGATTATTATAACGGCCACATAATGCCTCCCAAGACGGGAGAAAGTTCTCATCCACCAAAACACTTTTGAAGCTACTTCGCCATCAAATGCATTGATTAATTGCTGAAAGTTAATAGTTTAACAGACATCGCAGTATCGTGTAACACAAGGGGCTAAAATTTGCTTTTAATGCTTTGCCAATCTCGCTGAGTGTCATTAAACCTAGGTAATTTTACATTTTCAAAAGATGCCTGTGATGAATGAGTTATTGCCGGCGTAGTTGAGAATACGTTCTGAGTAGGATGCTGAATACTTCTGAGGCTTGTAATCTGTTCATTTAACTATGCCTTGTTTGACAAGTATTCATATACTTCATTATTATATAAATCTAATTTAAAGTACCTACATTCCATAAGTGAGTCCGAGAAGGAACTGAGTTGGAAGTCTCACTCACAGAAGGCGTCTAACATAAGCTTCGCGACCGTTAACCTCAATAGTCATAGCTGCGGCAGTTTTCTATTTAGTCGTATTGGATTTGAAATTAGGCAATAAATCTATGCACCGTTTCTGTCTTTATAAATACTTCGACACTCTTTTCAGCCATAATGTAATTAGTATATTCTCCTTTTAATTAAGCATTATACTGTGCGTGTTGAATTAAACACAGCAAAAGTCGGAAAGCTTAGTCGATTGCGTATAGTAACTCTAAATGTATATATATATTAGTATATGCTCCTGCAAATGAGCGATATACAATGCGTGTCGAATTAAACACAAACAAAACGGAATGCCCAATCAAGCGCGCATAGCATAAATCTGTACATATTAGTATGTGCACAATATTAGTATAAGATAAGAATAGAAAACAAATTTAGGAGAGAGAGAGAGAGAGAGAGAGAGAGAGAGAGAGAGAGAGAGAGAAGATAACTTCCAACTTCCAGGTATATCTAGTGAAACGTGCCTACAAGAAATATGAGGGATGAGCAGAGGAGGCATAAAGAAGGACATGATACTTGATTTCACCTGCAAAGACTAAACACACACTCATCGGATATTTCCCTATCTGAAAGAAGAGGCGCGAGGATCATATGGCAGCGATCAAGAGATACGAAGCAGGCGAATTGGAATATGGCGTGCAGCAGAACACGATGACGTCGACATAAAGTCCGGCACATAAAGTTATAGGATGAGTCTGGTGGCGCGCATAGAAAGAAGAAAAAACAGAAGTCTCTGATTGGTTCGTGATGGAGAAAAAGAGAGAATTTTGCGTGAGTGTCGTGTATGTACGGAGTAAACGTGTTAATTTTGAGAGAGGTAGAGATATAGCGAGAGAGAGGCAGGAAGGGTAATACAGTAGAGAGAGATAGAAATAGAAGTCCAGCAGTGCAGGAAGAAGAAAGAGAGAGAGGGAGAGGGAAAAAGAGATAAGGAACGAAAAAAAGAACAGGGAATAATTGCACATGAGGAGACCCTCTCGTATCAAACATCTGAAGGAAGTAGCGTCGTCGGCGGTGAGTATGTTGCGGCCTTCATCTAGATAATTGTCGTTCGTGTGTGTACATGTAACCGGAGCTGCGAGGGACAAATACCGGCGTTCCCGCACGTATAGGCATCTCTCTTTCGGATTTATAATATGAAAGCGAATTCGCCGCGAGGTAGCCAGCGGGCAATGTGGGCTACCACGTCATGTCGGGCCGCCATAACTGGACAAGTTTTCGTAATATGCATGAGGGGGAGGGAGTGACTTGAACGGTTAGCGTGAAGTAGATCAACGGCGAGAGGAATCTGAGGCGGCGCGCGACAAGGCGCTAGTGGGATTAAGTAGCCGCGAGTAGCGTCATTGTAAATTTAAATGTATCTATGAAGACCAGTAAGTGGATGTTGAAACTAAAACCTTAAAATCTTCCTTTTTACTTTCCCTGGTTCTTAATTCTGTATTATCTATTCCGTAACTATTTCCTACCGCAGATCCTTCCCCCGGTTCCTTTTCTCGAATACTCCGAGAAGACTATCTGAAATTTGGAACGAGAGTATGGTGAGGGGAACCCATATGTACCAGGTAGGTAATCACCAACGTCATAATGGCTACGAACATGGGGTGGTAATCCGGAAATCGCGGTATATAATTACGTGTAACTTTGCTAGACACGTGACACTGTGTGATATATAATTGGTGCGAGAGAGCGCGTGACATTTATATAAAATTTGATGATAAAATCAGAAAAACAAAGAAAATTACACTTTTTTCTCTTATTTTTCTAAATTATACTAATATTATATCTAAATAATATAATTATATTATTCATTACATTATATAATTCTAAATCATACTGAGATTATAATATGCTTATATATATAAGCATATTATTTACTAACTTTAGGAAAGCATACTATTTAAATTTATAATATTGTTCGGGGACAACGCTCTTGCAGTGCACTTGGCGTCGATGTTTGGACCAGTAACGGAGCAAGCGTGCCCGCCGCCCTTCCCCGACTTTCTCTCTCGCACGTGCTCTTTCTTACGCGAGCGCTTTTAAGACTAGACTGCATTCCTCCTATCTCTTTCTCTCTCTCTCTCACTCTCTCTCCGTTTACCTCCCCTTAGGACCTGTAGGTACATACGCACGTGACAGGTACATGACGGTCGTCCGCTATATTGCTTCGGTTGAAGGTGGAAGCAATAAACCGACCACGGCAGCTGGAGCTAAGTTTTGGCAATTCAGACAGTTAGGTAGATCGTCGATCCTGTCCCACGCATCGAACGGGTAGATACGTGGATACTTTGTCTCCGACTGTCATTGTGTCCACTTCGTATTCGATTCAGTTCTGTAAAGTTATATACTAATTGTTGTGTTCGCGAGATTATTTTGGATTGCCTCATATTGCGTGTGTCTTGCGTGTGTATGTGTGTGTGTGTGTGTGTGTGTAGTGTGTAAGCTTGGTGCTTCAGCGGGACAAGGGACCTGGCTCTTTTGGAGGATCCGATATACGCGGATCCCCGAGAAGTGCTCCCTGCGGCATTTATACCTGGTGGCCGCTGCTGCGGTGAGGAGTGTAACCGTGCCAGAGACGTCGGGGCCGCAGGGCGGAGCAGGAGGTTATTGCGGAGCATTTCTTCATCTTTGAAGCCTCAGATGCTACGCGATTATACGCTTTCGATAATGTTCGTTTTGCGTGCACCTAGGAGAACTCCGCAAACAATTAGAGTAAGTCATAAGCTATGTTAGGTTAAGGAATTTTTCATGTATTTGAGCGGATAGTTTATATACCTTTAAGCTTCATTCGTAGTGTTACGTGTGTGTAGATAACACTAATAGCTATAATTCTAATGCGCACTATAAACATAAATTCACTTAGATTAAATTTGATTTTATTTTACGGCTTTTTCCTCGATTCACTGAGTGGAGGTTTTTATGCCGCTTGTTGCAACAAAATAAATAAACTATAAACATTCTTAATTATAAATTATATGTCTGTCTCTCATTTCTGCAAACTCGAAAACACATTCTCCTCAACGTAAGTAGATTGGAATGGAAAACCAGCATAAAGACATTCTATTTTCAAAAACTAAGAACGAGTTGTATTAGAGACCAATACCTGCGCCTGTTGATATACTGACCGAGGTGGACTTACCAATTAGCATAATTCGCTTACCTTTGACGTCATAGAAGCGTGGAAGGGAAAGGAGGGAGAAGATAATGGAGTTCCTTCACCAATGAGGAAAAGATTCATATTTCAAAAAAATGGAAAGGATGGGCTAAGCCGCACTTTCTAAACGAAGCTTAAAATGTCTGGGTGGTTCTTTTTTTTACCAATTGGAAAGTTCTGTAGTGCAAGGTAGAGGAAACACCAGTAATAGAAAATAATATAAAAGCGGTACGACAGTGAGTTTATGCATCACAGTCTACTTTGGGATTTCAAATTTGAAAATTTTTAAATTGAAAGATGAAGGCAGCAGTGAGCGCCAATGCCAACGGCAATGGCAACGGGAAACGTTTGTCTGCTATTAGAAAGGCTTCACGTAGTCGTCCCTGCAAAGCGAAGTATTACAAGTCGATAGACTTGTTCGGGGAGGAGGAAGTGGTGGAGGAAGACGTATCGAAGGCGACAAGGTCTACCACTCCATTCCCACCGGCAGAGCCTCTCTCACAAGAGGGGTAACTCCGTCCATCGAGAGGTCTAGGTCTCGGTCACTGCAGAAGACGAGAACGAAATCTCCAGTTAGTGCCGCCGATTAGAGGTCCGTTTACATGAGAGTACAGGAGATAGCAGATACAATTCTGTTCGCTACAAAGTATGCAGAAATGTTTGAGACCATCGATTCAGGTAATTTATATAATAATATATATAATAATACTATAATAATATATTTAATAATACTGATGATACTAATATTTTTTCTTTTGTTATAGCTTTGGAAAAACAGGATCGAATCCACCCATTTGACGAGCGATCAACAACGAGATCGAGGTCTGAGAGGAAGTAGAAAAGTCGGCCCAGGAGCCAGAAGATGACAACAATGACAACGTTTGATCGTCGCCGTATCCCACCCGTAGAAAGTCAGTCACAGAAGCAGTTCAAGTATTAAGGAGATCGATATCCAAGCAGAATTTTCTCGAATAATATCGGATGTCAATTTGTAGAACAATGTTTAAATATAAAAATATAAAAAATATAAAAACATAATAAATACATTTGAAAAAATGTATAAAAATAAATAAATGTAAAAAATGTAATGTAAAATATGTATTTATATATAATATATGTGTATAAATAATAAAAAAAATAAAGAAGAATAAAAATAATAAAGAGTTAATAATAAAGAGGTAAAAATAATAATAAAATAATAAGAAGAAAAAAAATAAAGAGTTAAGAAACATTTTTATAGGTCTTACAGTCGTTATAATATCAATTAATAAATATTTTTTTATTATAAATATTTTTTTATTGGCCTTACTGTCCAATCAATTCAATCGAAAAATAAAAAATAAAAATAAAAATAAATAAAAATAAAACAAAAATGAAAAATAAAAATTAAATTAAAAATTAAATTAAAATTATAATGGCAGTCAGACTGTCCTTGTTTACATATACCCCCGTAGACCAATCTGAAAATAAAATACTAGCCCAAAAAATTCTTTGTCAGTAAAGTGCACTCTGACTGTCCCCAACACCATTACTTAATTTAAGACTTGTCCAACGTTTCGAGCTCACTACGGCTCCTCATCAGGCACTAAACTAAACCTTATATTCTAATCTATATATACCCATCTCTACCACCAAATTTAGTAAATTAAATATAAATCCCTCCTCTACACAAATGGTCTAAAACCAATCAATTTAATAAGGAATAATAAACACTGTCCAATCTACCAGACTCTTAAATTCACAGTATTTCGATTCCTGGATATGTGCATACTTTCAAGGCTCTCCCTTTTATACTTATTATTAATACCATGTTCCAAATATCTACATTCACAAAATCAAAAGAATGTTAAAACTTTAAACAATGCCCTATCAAACTGGAAGTAATATGTGAGCTACGTAAACTATATTTATGTTCATAAATTCTCTTTTTTAAATATCTACCTGCTTGTCCAATATATTATTTATCACAATCCATGCAATTAATCTTGTAAACAACTGATTTTAAGCATAAATCATCCCTATCTTTGCAATTATTAAACAATCTACTCAAATTATTGCTATTTTTAAAGAAAATTTGAATGTTATATTTCCGAAAATTTCTTTTAATTCTTTCAGACAATTCACTAACATATAGCAAGACAATAATTTTTCCTCCGGTAACATCAATTCCTGCACTATGTCTATTTTCGGTATTATAAATGTCAAACAATCACTCAGCAATTAATCTATTAATAAATTGAATTGGATAACCATTATTTATGAAAATTTCTCTTACTATCTGTAAATTATTTTGTCTAAAATCTTTATGTGACAATTTTATTACTCTGTCAATGACACCCTTTAATGCTCCAATTTTGTTTCCGAATTGCTGGTGTGAATTAAAATTAAAAAAACCTACCTGACCAAGTAGGATTTTTGTACCGATTAAGTTTCACCTTATTATTACTACATCTAATGACATTAATGTCCAGAAAACTCAGCTGATTATTAACTTCAACCTCCCTTGTAAATATAATTCTGTCTTGTACATAATATAATATAATATATTAGCTAAAATAATGACAGTCAGGCTCTCCTTGATTATATTCACCCCCGAAGAATCTGAAATAAAACTTATTACTACAATAAATTATATTAAAAATTAAGAATAAAAATAAAATAAAAATAATAAAGACAATATTCTATGTTAGTAAAGGATAACCTGACTGTCCCCACCACCTTAAATTTAGATTCACCTTTGGTGTCCGGCATTTCGAACTGCTACAGTCCATGCTCAAGAACTCAACTAAATTGAAAAACCCAGCATGCTACTTTATGTACACCATCCCCACTACAAATTTATTGATATAACATTTCTAAGACCTTCTTAACTTAAATACAAAATACATATTTTATATTAATAAGAAATTATATGTGCTGTCCAATTTAATTGACTCTAACATTAAATTTACATTATTGGGATTCTTCAACATATGCATATTTTCAAGAGTTTCTCTTTTATATATATTTTTAATACTCAGTTTAAACTTATTATATTCTTTCAATTTCGAAAATCTGAACATTTTAGAATAAATTATTAACAATAAATATAATAAATAAATTCCGAGAACGGCCATGCGGATTCCTCAGAGACTAACGACCCCCTCCCCATTTCGTCTGGAAGGAGGCGGAATGGGTATAAAATCCAACTCTCAAATCCAAGGTGGGAGCCAACGCGCCAAGGGGATTAATTTGGCAGTTGGGGTAGTAGCGGTCTCTAACGATGCCTCGGAGACACCGGGCGATTTCACTGAGTAATTAGCCTACCCGGTACATGCGGGACTCTGTGCCGCTGGTCAACATTTCTCTAGCTTCTCAAGGATCAAAATGGATAATGAAAATAAAAATTCCTAAATGAAAGATGAAGCCCGAGGTGCAGTGCGGACTCCAGATCCCTCAAATACATCAACTGGCCAGGAGAACAAGGCAGACGCAGCTCCAAGCACTATGCTTCAGGCCAGTGAGGATGGGGACAACAAATGCCCAGGTAAAAAGAGGCTTTACGGCGCAGCCAGAAAGATGTTGGCGGAGAGCCACAATTCAGAAGAGAGGGAGTGGCTAACCGAAAAACTGACCACTTTGAACTTACCCAGGGGGACCTAAGCTTAAAATGGGGGTGCGGAGCTCCCTCAGCGCTAGGCATGCTCCTCAAGATTGAACCACTCAGACTGACCTTCGCGGGTGCGGCTGCAAAAGCCCTCCACAGAATCAAAAGCTTACTCGGAGAGGTTATCAAGGAGGGGCTATTACGGCTACCCAAGGAACTGGATGGAAAGGCGATTTCACGAATGCACCTGGATGCAACGAACAGACGCTTCCTCTTCGACAATAAATATAGAATCAGTATCCCACTTAAAGAAAAGAATTCAAATCTGGCCAAACAGGCCTTCCAAACATTAGATAACTGTGGTTTACAGATGGTTCAAAAAATGAAAGGGTTACAGGTGCAGGGGTGTACCGCAAAAGTAATGGCAGGGGGACAATCCTCCAATGGGGACTCCCACCGTTTTTCAAGCTGAGCTAATGGCAATAATGAGAGGGACGGAGATAGCCATCACCACCCATATTTGCATCTGCTCAGACAGTAAGGGCGCATTACAAGCGCCAAATAAATATACTACAAGATCCAAGCTGGCTAAAGAATGTTTTCGAGTCCTGAACAGGTTCGCCGAGAAGGTGAAAGTTACGCTGCTGTGGGTGTCTGGCCATCAAGGGATAAACGGGTGGCGGGTGATATAGTCAATATCGGAGCTACCGCTGCCTATAATGACCCGGACCATCTATTGGACTCTGCAACACCGTCATCAAATGGGAGGTAGAGGGATGGGTAGCGGCGGAGAACAGCCGATAATGGGAAGAAAATGGGAAATATAGGTAGACAAAAGCCTTCATTACCATTAGAAACGCTAAAAACGCGATCAAGATTATTCTTGGTCACAGTAGAAGAAGGGCTAAGGTACTTATCAAGTCCTCACGAGCCACGGTAAACTTAATGCTCACAAGTGCAGGATGGATCTAAGAAGGGACCCCTCCTGTCGCAGAAGATGAATCCCCTGAGCATATTCTGAGTCACCGTCCAAACATATCTGGAAGAAGATGGCAGTATTTAATGGCTACATCCCTGGATGTAGAGGACATTAAGGTCAGCATGGCTAACAGAAAACTTTTGTTCTGGGAGGCCTTCCGATTATAGTTGCTACTGGTCTTAAGTAGGAAAGCGAAGGTATTCCCATGCGTCCAGAGTCTGGAAGAACAAACTCCGTAATTATACAAATGATAATAATGATAATAATAATCTATTTGAAAACAAGATAGGTACTGTAAAAGAAGTCATCGATAGATCAATCAAATTATCAGACAAAGCTTTTATAGAAGATAATTTAAAATTAGTTAAAGAGATACTAATTCACAATGAATATTCAGTAGACTTTATAGATAATATGATTGCAGAGAGATTAATGATAAGATCGTTGGATTATCATATGTAAAAAGATTATCTGAAAGAATTCAAAATCCATTTAGAAATGATAATATTCAAGTTTACTTTAGAAACAATAATAATATTAGAAAGCTATTTAATAATTTCAACGATAAGGATGACAAATATTTGAAAACAGAAGTGGTATACAAAGTAAATTGTAAAGATTGTGACAAATATTATATTGGACAAACGGGAAGTACCTAAACAAAGAATATATCAACATCAATATAGCTTACGAAGCATGAATGGTACATCTGGGCTAAAAGAACATAATTTAAACTTGTTACATTACGGCGATCAGGCTGTATTCCCGAAAGAGCCTAATACGCGGAAATTTTGAATATTCGACATAACTAAGTTTCCAAAATTAAAATAATCGGTCAATGCACGCGATTAGCGGTCAAACGCGCAATCTTCAAAACAATATAGGGGGGGGCAGCGAGCGTACAAAAGATGTCCCGCGCTCCCATGCTCCTCGCGCCAACGAACTCGGGAGATAGTAAAGACACGCATCGCCGCATTTCCAAATACCTCGTTTTCATTAAAAAATATGAAAGTATCATTTTTAGCACTTTATATATTATTTAATATACAACACGCTAATCAAAACATACGTGCAAGTAAATATTATGACAATACACTAATAATCAAGCGTGTGCGAACGTCTTAGAGGACAAAACATATGATTAATTATTGTTAAAATAATCGTAATTGCTATGCGCAATTATAATATTTAATTATTATTATTATTATTAAATATTCAGAGTCGGAAAGAAGCGAATACTAAATTAATTATTATTTCATTCTTATTATAACTTGTTATTAGGTTCTCAAATATCACCCTTCCGCTTTTTTGCTCTTCATTCAATGCTTTATAAAAAGTGTTACAGTGGTCGGATTTACTTCAAATATGCGCCGTTTTATTCGATAATCTGTTTCTATGTAAACGGCAACCTCATAATACCCCTCGTAGAAATCCCTTTCTTTATTTGCGAAGGACTCGGACACTCACTTTTCACAAGCCTCTTTTGACTCCAACTTTACACCACCAAGCGCGTTGGACATGGGCAGGGACAAGTGGTAATCACTTGGCGCTATGTCCGAGCTATATGGTGGGTGCGACAAAATCTCTCATCCGAAATCCCGTAGCTTCTGACGAGTCATCAACGAAGTATGTGGTTTGGCGTTGTCCTGGTGGAACAAAAGCCTGCACAAAAGCCTGCTTCAAGCGATCCAGTTGTTCATAGTAGATGGTAGAATTAAGTGTCTGGCCATATGGGAGCAGCTTATAGTAGACGATTCCCTTCCAATCCCACCAAACACACAGCGAAACCTTCCTGGCCGTCAATCCCGGCTTGGCCACTATTTGGGACGGTCCACTGGCCTTGGATCACGACCATTTTCGCTTTATATTGTCGTATGTGATCCATTTTTCGTCGCCACTCAGAAGATTTTTTTGCGTCAAATCATGCGGCACGCAAATATCAAGCTATTCTTTGTGTCCAGACTTCTGCAGATGTTTTAAAATGGTTTGGTGACTAACTCTCATCTCCTGGGCGATGTCACGAAATACCACATTCCGGTCTAACTCGATAAATTCCATTATTTGATCGGTATTCGTCGGCAAAGGTCTTTCGCCGTCATGCTTATCCATGGTGTTGTTCTCACCTGCTCTGAATCGTCGAAACCATTCCTCTGTAGTGATAGTTTGCCATCCCCGAAAACATCATTAATCGCACGGAACGTTTCTCTAGCGGATTTGCGTTTGACGAAGGAAAACTTTAAAATAGAGCGAATTTCAGCATCAGTGATCTCCATGTTTACAGGTCTATAACTTTTGAACGCAATATCCAAACTAATACCTAGCGTCATTTTGTACGGTATGTCTAGACCTTTCAAATGATGTATAGTATTGGCAGATACAAGCTCTGTAGCGCTTTGTATGTAGTCGCGAAATTCATAAAACAAAAAGGCGGAAGGGAGATATTTGACAACCTAATATTAGAAAATAATTTGAATTTATTGATATTATAATTGATTTCTTTCTTCCTGATCTTTTTCCCGTGAATTATATTCCAATTATAGCTACATTAAACTGTGCCGCCCCCGCCAGTTCCTGACAGATTAAACAATAAATATTAAATATTCAAATGTCTATTCATTTATTTATTTAATTGTTAATAATTTTTTTTATTCAATCGCAGGCAGTGAGCTAACTGAGTTTCGAGTAATAGGATTTATATCACTAAAACATAAATCCTATATCAATTATCGCATGTGAATTAACAAGGACGTACATAATACTTTGATTGTTACAAACCCTGTTACAATATATATATATATATATATATATATATATATATATATATATATATATATATATATATTGTAACGATGTTTTCACGCCGCTCGACTTGCCTCGATGCGATGCTACGATATACCAGCGGATACTCCGAATCAACCTGGAGCAGAATAGGGAAATCGGCAAGGAAAAAGTAATTAACGCAGATTTCGAGGTTCACAACGAGCTTTACGCTTTTATTTATTCACACACACTTACATATTCGTTACACTGATACATCACACAATCGAATCACACAACACACTCTCATACTTACTTAAATTCGCAGGTTCCGCGGCATTTCCATTTACAGATTATTCCGACATAACTACACACGATCAGTTACTACACGGGGGACGAGGACACGCGATAGGAACGTAAACAGGTGGACGAACACTCGGGGATATGATCGCGGCGCGGGCGCGACGGCGGCGAACGCGACGAACCTATTAACTAGCGCACTCAGTGGTAAAGTACTTGCCTTTACCGTGCGCAGCGAGTCGTCCTCGGCCTTCCTCAGGAACGGGCTGCTAGACGTGGTGGTCGTCTCTCGCTCGACACTCGTCAGGCAGGCGGCGGCAGCCGCGGCGATGGTGGGCCCTCTCTCTCTCTCGCGCTTCCTCTCGCGCGGCTCGACTCCAGTCGGGCGGGCCATCGGAGGTGTCGTGTTTTGACACGCAGAAACTGGCGGTCGGGATGGTTATAATATATATATATATATATATATATATATATATATATATATATATATATATAAAATTTTTCATTATTTCATTACAATGATCTATATTTTTATATTTAACTAAAATTATCTATAAAGTGTATTTTCATTATTGGAAAATGGTTACTCGTAGCGATCCTTAAATTTCTTTAATGTTATTCGTCTTTAGTTATTAGTTGGTGAAATTTTTAAATAATATTATTTTCTTTTTACTAAAAAACTATGTAATTATTATATAAATATGAGAAATAAACACTTGGATAGTTCCACAAAAATTATTTTATTTTATAATAGTCGATAGAATAGTCGATATAATAGTCGATAAAATAAAATAATTTTTGTGAAACTATCCAACTGTTTATTTCTCATATGTATCATATTTAAACAGCTTTCACCAAGTGTTTAGTGAAGATTCTGTTAATCGTATGTATTATTATTATAAATAACAAATCTATTTTTTACTTTCTTATTCAATGAACTAATCAATCACTTATTCAACAGAATCGTTAGTTTGTTGGGAAAATGTGTGTCCGCACATACAACTTTCCGTAGAATCTGTACACGTGGTTTATTCAGTTATCATTAAATATCTCTTTGAATAACAGGGAATAGCAGATTCAACATTTTGCAGCTTATTTATAGACTCATAGCTTCGAATTTGTACAATTTGGAAGAGGATCCTCTTGAATATTTTTTCTTATGTAACTGTTAATATAAGATAGTTTTTAGGTAAAAAAGAAATGGTCTATACATAAATATTCTTAATTTTTGCATATGCCCCATATTTTCATGTAAAATATTATCATTTTTAAAAGTTGCACTTTATTATTAACCATTAAGAAATGATTACTTAATCATTATTGTTAACTATTACGGACAATATCATACATTCCTGCTTCCTTGATTTATTAATTTTATTAAAATATTTTTTTTAACAAATGTTGCTAATTTTTGGCTCTTTAGTTCTTAATTTTATAGACACTACCACGCAGAAAATGGCACCACATAAGTGACGAAATGGCAAAAACAATCTGGGCAAATATTAACATAATATAATCTACAGAGCGGCATCTCAAGAAAGAACCTAGAGACGTAGGATAGTGAATGCATGCAACGTTCACAATCCCGTCACAAGGCTATTGTTGCCGATCTATCCAAATGAACTCGAGGCATCTGCTACAGTGCCTTGATGAGCCAACACCAGCTTTTTTGTATTGTTTCTATTGAGGTTTTGAGATATAAATATAGAACGGTATTATGTTCAGCATAAAGAAGGACAAAATGTGATAGCAGAGATGTAAAATATTATTATTATTATTATTATTATTATTATTATTATTATTATTATTATTATCCCATCCGTTGTCTGTACCTTGACGAAGATCGGCTATTTCACCATCTCTGAGCCGATCGGGTGATGGGCTTAAAAGAGTACCTCCTCCTACCAATGAATGGAAGGGCGAAAAGATAGTATGATAGCTGCCATTTTATGAGTGAGCGGATATCCCTGGAGTATATCCGAGAGTAAATGAGTTAACGCACGGAGCAATGATGTGCTGGAAGACCCGAAAGGGTAACTGAATAGGGACTTCCATGCCGACCATGATAGAAGCTGCAGGTCCTATAAACAGACCTTCGTCAGTAATACAGAGATGAAGGAAGGCACACTCGCTCAGAGACTCTATAAACGGGTATCTCCTGAGGAGTGAAAACACACGCGGAGCGTAAGCGAACGATCCTGTAAAAGGGATCCTAGCAGAGTAATTATAGATGCATGAATGAACGTCAAACATTGGAGTTTCACTAGAATATTTGAGGGCAAATGTATGAATCTACATGAATGAAGGTTAGAATGACGTACTCTTGAACAAATGACAGACCGCCGTATTTGCCGTGCGGTGCGACCCGTGAGCTGCCAAAAGGAGATCCTGGGTGTCGAGGCTTACGCCCGGTTGCGTGCTGGGTGACCCGAAACATCTTTGGCTCCCGCTGACGGCAAGACGGGAGGCTAGATCCTAGCCAGATCTAGTCAAACGGCCTTGGCGAGCGCGTTCGGTGTGTGATTTCCTCTGATGTTTCTCCAGAGAGTGAAAAACCTTGTTGTTGGGGTGCGAAGCTCGAGAGGACGGAGGTGGGATAGTGCACCAGAGCGCGCTATACTCCTGCACAATGGTCCGAGATGAGTCAGCCCTTACAGGCATGTGTTGGGGGGCTGCCTTATCGAGCTCAACGTTGAAGGGTCCAGGAGGCCGACCATCTGCAGGAATGAAATTAAAAAAATTGACCCATGGATTGCCTAAAGCAACAAAAGAGTTACCTTGGAGTGGGGGAGGGACAACCGGCTGAGGCCGGGATTAAGTCTGTTGAGCGGATGATTGAACTGGAGATTATTCTCCAACTTGCTCGACTGCTCAAGGACATGATCAAAGCAATAAAGAGCCAACCAAACATTAAAAAAGATATCAAGGATGGCCTTCCAAAAGCTGAAGAGCTCGTACATGCTCTTCAGCACAAAATACAAGGGAAGAAGGTACCGGGGAGCCTCCTGCCAACAACTAGACAGAAGAGAGAAGAGATAACCTGAAGAGACCGGCGTCAAGTCCCCCGGATATCTCCCTTACTAAGGAGAAAAAAAGGGGAGGACAGGAGGACAAAAAAGAAGGGTGGCAAGAAGTAAAAACAAAAAAAAAGAACAATAAGAAGAAGCAAAGTGAGTAGAATGCTGAGGAACAACCTCAGCATCCAAAAAAGAAAGTAATAATCACAGAAATTAAAAAAAACGGCCAAAGTTCGATGCGATCGCCATCAAACCAGCGCAGGGGAAATCCTACGCTGAAGTGATGAGATCCATCAGAGCGGTCAAACCGGAGGACTTGGGCGCGGATGTGAGGACCGTCCGGAAAACCAAATTGGGTGAGGTGCTGACTGAACTCAGACATACCAAACCCGAAGGTTGGAAGGCACTCGCTGAAGTGCTCAAGGAAGCAACTGGCCAGAGCGGCTATGTCAGGGAGCTGACCCCTAGAGAAAGTCTAGAGGTTAGAGACCCGGACTGCTGCGTGACGGAGGATGAGGTGTGTGAGGCCCTCAAAACAAAAAAGCGAGCTGCAGGTTAGAGTGACCAAAACCAACACTGCGGAACAGCGTGCTGCCATCGTAGTGCTGGAAAAGGTTGCTGCCGTGCGTCTGCTGAAGATCGGGTTTTTGCGAGTGGGCCTGGTGAATTGTCGTGTACACCGCCGCGAAATAATGACGAGGTGCTACAGGTGCCTAGGATATGGCCACCGGAGCCATAGGTGTAAAGGCCCTGATCGTAGAGCCTGTTGTTATCGTTGCGGACAGAGAGAACACAAGGTTGCGTCTTGCACCGCAGAACCCGAATGCTTTCTCTGTAAAGGGGAAGCGAAATCGGAGGGACGCCGGCACGTTGCCGGTTCCGGCGCCTGTCCGACTTTTCGCGAGGCTCTCTCAAAAAAGGCTAAATGGTCGTAATTCTGCAAGGGAATATTAATCGCAGCAGGACTGCTGATCACCTCCTTCTTCGGCTTTGCCACGATACTGAAGCTGATATATGAATTATCAGCGAACAGTATCGGAACAGAGAAGGAGTAGGTTGGTTCACTGATAACTATGGAACGGCAGCCATTTGGATTCCTGACCCACGAAAAACAAAAGTAGAGGATCATGGATCTGGAAATGGCAATGTTTGGGTAACATGCAATCACATCACGTATGTGAGTTGCTATCTTACACCAAACCAAGCCATAGGTGACTATCATATTAGATAACCTGGAAGACACCGTCAGAGAAATGAAAGGTGAGCTGGTAATGGCAGGTGACTTTAATGCAAGGGCCCTAGAATGGGGCATGGCGGAGCCCGACTCCAGAGGTCGAAGAGTCATGGAACTAGCGTCCAGACTTGGTCTAATAGTTCTAAATACTGGCAATACTTCGACCTTCAGGAGACGGGGCTATGCCGTTACTATACCTGATGTGACCTTTGCGACAGAACATCTGGCCTCTCGAATCCAGGACTGGCAGGTGATCGAGGACTACACAGCCAGCGATCACCAGTACATCACATTCCGCGTATGTGATAGAATGCCAGGTTTCACTGGACACAATTCGCGAGGGCTCCCTAGATGGAACGTTGCAGGGATAAATAGAGAGAAATTCTCACAGGCCATTGAACGCGGTCAGCAAAGCCTTGTTAGGATTCCAAATGGCTCATCGACAATTCAGGACGCCAGGGAGTTGATTAGCGCCACAATGCGCATTCTACGCCGGGCTTGCGAAGGGTCGATGCCGTGCAAAGTGGTTGGTGGAAAAAGACGTCCTGTTTACTGGTGGACGGCTGAGATAGCTGATATGAGGCGTAGGTGTTTACATCTCTGTATGTCACAGAGAGCTCGTAAACACGGAGATGACATCACTTTGATGAGGGCTGAATACAAGATATCTAAGAAAGCCCTTCGACGAGCGATCGAAGCCAGCAAACGCCGATGCTGGAAGGCGCTGTATGAAGACATAGATGGGGATCCATAGGGATTGGGATACAGGGTAGTTGCTAGAAAACTGGGAGCTCATGGAAATATGGACACCTTGGACTCCGGCACAATGCGGAACATCGTAGATACCCTGTTCCCTACCCACCCTGATAGGTCTGATCCAGCTCCACCGAAACGAGAACTGGATGTACCTCTTTTCAGCAAAGAGGAGCTCGGTAGAGCCGTGAGAACCATGCGGAATAAGAGGGCTCCTGGACTTGACGGAATCCCAGGAGAGGTGCTGAAAATAGTAGTTGAGGAGCATCCAGAACTCCTTCTGTCGATGTACAATTCGTGCTTGACAGCCGGTTTATTCTATTCTAGCTGGAAGGTGGCGAAACTTATCGACAAGGGCAAGGGTCCGCCGGAGGCGCCCTCGTCGTATCGACCTCTATGTATGTTAGACACAGCTGGAAAGCTGATGGAGCGTCTACTGAAGTCACGACTCCTGGGAGCTGTTGCTGCTGCCGGCGGCTTGGCTGACAGACAGTACGGATTCCGGGGAGGCAGGGCAACGGTGGACGCAATCCTCGAGGTTGTTGATGCGGCGAGGCGCACAGAGAGGGGTAATCACTACTCTCGACCTGTTTGCCTCCTGGCTACCCTTGACGTTCGGAATGCCTTCAACTCTGTTGGATGGGCAAATGTTTTGAGGGCCATGGAGCGAGACTTTCAGATGCCACCTTATATACTTCGTATATTGGATGACTACCTTAAGGATCGATACTTGATTTACGAGACAACGGACGGTCGGAGAAGGAAAAAACTTAGTTCCGGTGTGGCTCAGGGGTCTGTACTCGGAGCCGACATGTGGAACGTTTCATATGACGGTATACTCCGGATGCAGATGCCTGAGGACACCTTTCTGGTTGGATACGCAGATGATGTAACAGCTGTTATCATCGCTAGGGATTATGACGCTGCACAGATGCGACTCAACCAGGTGATGCGTCGAGTGCAGAGATGGATGGAGAACAATGGGTTAGAACTGGCGACGGCGAAAACGGAGATCGTGCTCCTAACTAAGAAACGTATCCCAAAGATACGCCTTATGCAGGTTGGAGACACGACGGTGAGTACCAAAGCAGTTGTAAGGTACCTGGAGGTGACGCTTGATTCCAAGCTGACCTTCTGGGACCAAATAAAAAAAGTGTCAGATAGAGCTGCCCGAGTGACAGCAGAACTTAGCAGGTTGATGGCCAATGTCGGTGGTCCAGCACCCTGCAAGCGGCGTCTGCTCATAAGGACAGCTGAATCCATCATGCTATACGGCGCGGAGGTATGGGCCGATGCACCGATGGCCCAAAAATATAGAAAAAGAATGGCGGTAGTGCAGCGTAGAGGGGCATTACGCATCGTGAGCTCCTACCGTACGGTCTCCGAGTCAGCGGTGCTGGTAATCGCATGTGTTACCCCCATTGATCTCCAGGCACAAGAAAATAAATTTGTCCACCAGAATAAGAATATTCTCGGCAGAATAGAGGCAACTGCACGGGCCAGAGCTGTCACGATAACCGAATGGCAGAAGCGCTGGGAGAGGGATCCGCGTGGCCGATGGACGGCTCGTCTGATCAATCAGTTAAAGCCATGGCTCCAGAGGTCGCACGGAGAGGTTAATTACCACCTCACACAGCTCTTATCGGGGCACGGTCGGTTTCGATCCTACCTCCACAAGATGGGTAAAGTACCGGATCCGAGCTGTGCCCACTGTTGCGCTCCCCGAGACGATGCACTTCACACATTCTTTCAGTGCGAGGTGTTTCGCCTTGAAAGGGAGTGCCTCTGGAGAGACATAGGACCATGTAGGCCTGATAATATCGTTCGGCTGATGCTAGAGAGTTATGAGAAGTGGTCCAGGATTTGCAATTTCTGCAAAGCCATCCTGGACCACAAAAGAAGAATTGAAGAAGGCGTATAAGCCCGCAAGGGCGAATAGGATGGCGCAGCCCAGAAGTAATGTCCTCATAGACGGTTCCTGGGCTGTACTTACGCCATCGTGAGGAGGTCTCCTCGGTGCACGCCTATCGACCCCGACTCGTAGCTCTTTTCAGAGCTGTAGGAAGCAGTCGAAGGGAATGCACTGAGGAGTTAGTTTTTTAGTGGGTATGCCCTTCACAGGTGAGTCCTACATACCCGGGGACCGGTCTCCGGGATCCTGGATGGGTCTTTTGCGGCCTGCGGCGGCGGGTCCAAGTCGAGCGCTGTTACAGATGTCTCGGCTATGGACACCGCGGTTCGGGTTGCAATGGCCCAGGCAGGAGCACCGCCTGTTTCCGGTGCGGGCAGCAGGGACACAAGGCGTCTGACTGTAGAACGCCTCCACAGTGTTTCCTCTGCCCGAGGACCACGCCCGCAGCGTTCAATCACGTTGTGGGGTCTGGGGCTTGTGTGGTCTTCCGTGGAGCCCCTGCTAGGTCTCGCCAAAATGGTTAAAGTCCTGCAGGCGAACCTGAATAGGAGTCGGACGGCGAGCGACCTCCTCCCGCAGATCTGTCTTGAGAAGGACGCTGACATCGTCATCGTCAGCGAACAATACGGAGTCTGGTATCGCGACGACCTCGGTACTGCGGCGATTTGGATTCTTAACTCGCACCACTTTCGGGTGGAGCGCCACGGATCCGGCCGCTGCTTCGTCTGGGTGAGGGGCAATAACGTAAATTACGTCAGCTGCTATCTCACCCCGAATTAGGTCATCGGGGGTTTCCAGTCTAAACTGGATGCCCTTGAGGATGCGGTAAGAGAAATGGAGGGGGAGCTGGTAGTGGCTGGGGATTTAAACAGCAAAGATCTCGAGTGGGAGGAACCCTTGCCAGACTCTAGGAGAAGACGAGTAATGGATATGGCATGCAGACTAGGTCTGGTTGTCTTGAACTCCGGATCTACGTCGACCTTTCGGAGACTTGGCTACAGGGAGACCATCCCTGATGTACCCTTTGCGACGGAGATTCTGGCCGCACGAGTGCGGGACTGGCGGGTGATCGAAGACTATACAGCCAGCGATCAACAATACATCACCTTCCGCGTTTGTGATGCCACGCCAGTCAGGACAGTTGAACGTCGCCCAGCCAGATGGTTCGTCGCGAGGATGGATCACGAGAAGTTTTCCCAAGCACTAGAACGCGGACAGCGTGTCCTGGTTGAATTACCAAGGAGCGCAACGCTTTGCGAGCACGCGAAAGCGGTAACGGAAGCTACAATGCATCTGATCCGCCAAGCCTGCAAGAAAGCATACCGAGGAAACTCACGGGTCGTGCTCGCCGTCCGACTTATTGGTGGACGGACGAAATTGCGGAGCTGCGGCGGCAATGCCTGCATCTGCGCCGCGTAGCCCAAAGGGCTCAAAGGCGCGACCGTGATGCCGCTCTGAGGATTGCACAACATCTAACGGCGAAGAAGACTCTAAAGCGAACCATCAAAGCTAGTAAACGCGGATGTTGGAAAAAGCTGGGAGAGGATCTGAACAACGAACCGCGGAAGTGATGGGCAGTATCGTCCATGCCCTATTCCCTACTCATCCCAAACGAAGGGACGAGCTCCTGGTTCCCAAGGGTCCTGAGGCACCGCCTTTCACAAGGGCGGAACTAGAGAGAGCACTGCGCTCTCTGAAGAACAAAAAAGCACCAGGACCTGACGGACTTCCGGCAGAAGTGTTAAAAGCGGTGGTACAGAGCCATCCTGAGCTCTTGCTTGGTATGCACAACTCGTGCCTTCGCGCGGGAATATTTTATCCTTTCTGGAAGGAGGCGAGACTTATGCTGATGAACAAGGGCAAACGATCATCTAGTGCGCCGTCGGCGTACAGACCCTGATGCATGCTAGACACTGCCGGGAAACTCCTGGAAAAGCTGGTGAGACCCCGGCTACAGGCGGCACTTTTAACATCTGGTGACCTTTCCGAGAGGCAGTATGGCTTTCGGAGAGGGCGGTCAACCGTAGATGCTATTCAGGAGGTAGTGAAGGCGGCCAGGACTACGGAGCGAGGGAATCACTTCTTCCGACCCGTGTGTCTTCTGGTGACACTCGATGTCAAAAACGCCTTCAACTCGGTTAGGTGGACAGATATCCTGGGGGCATTGGAGACTTCAATTACCTAAGTACCTACTCCAGATCATCGGAGATTATTTGAAGGACACATCCATTCTGTACGAAACGGCAAAGGGCTCTAAGCGAAAAGAGTTAACGTGTAGCGCGGCCCAAGGCTCCATCCTGGGTCCCGATCTATGGAATATTTCCTATGACGGGATCCTTCGGTTGGACATGCCGGAAGACTGCTCGCTGATCGGGTATGCGGATGATGTAGCAGCTGTTATTATTGCGCACAATATGACACTGGCACAGACGCGCCTTGATCAGGCCATGCGTAGAATTCGCCATTGGATGGATGATCACAGGCTGGAACTAGCGGAGGCCAAAACTGAGATTGTGCTCCTTACGAAGAAGCGCGTCCCCAGATTGCAGCCGCTAATTATTGGGGAGATGTCCTGACCAAGGCATCTGTCAAGTACCTGGGGGTGATGCTAGATACGAAGCACACCTTCTGGGAACAGATTCGGATGTCAGCGGACAAGGCGGCGGTAGTCGCGGCCTCCCTTTGCAGTGTCGTGGTGAACGTAAGAGGACCATGCCCCTGCATCAGGCGGCTTATACTGCGGCATTCTGAGTCCGTCATGATTTACGGTGCTGAAGTTTGGGCCGATGCACTGCAACACGAAAAGTATCGCAGGCGCATGGCGGCTGTACAGAGGAGATGCGCTCTTCGTGTAGCGTGCTCGTATCGCACGGTCTCGGAGGCCGCCTCCCTAGTGGTTGCCGGGGTGATCCTGGTAGATCTCCTGGCCCAGGAGCGGAAGTTCGTCCACCAGATGAACAGGACACTCCGCCAAGCCGAAGGGAAGCAGCAAGCCAGAGAGCGTTCAATGGCTTGCTGGCAGAATAGGTGGTAGCAAGATACGCGCGGAAGGTGGACCACCAGACTTATAAGTCAGGTGGCCCCTTGGATCGGTCGGCAGCATGGGGAGATAAATTACTATCTGACCCAGATGCTGACCGGCCATGGGTACTTCCGCGCATACTTACACAAGATGGGTAAAGTCGCGGATCCAGGTTGTGTATACTGTAGATCCGCAAAAGACGATGCCCATCATACATTTTTGTGTGCGGGCAGTGGGAGCAGCAGAGGGAGCTATTGGGGGAGGATGCCGGAAGGATTACCCCGGAAGCCATCATCCCCCTGATGCTCTCCAGCCAAGAGCCATGGGAAAGGGTTGCCTATTTCGTCGAGGATATCCTCAGACGGAAGAAGGCGGACCTTCTCTAGATCCTTCTATTTTGCTGGAATATGGTGGCACCCGAAGGCGAACAACCTGGTTCCCTTCCCAATGTAATACCTAACGGCGGTTTCCGGGGTGGGGAGTTGAGCCAGGGAGAGGAGATCTCCTCGGTGCACGCCAGCCGACTCCGGCTTGCAGCTCTTTTCAGAGCTGCAGGAAGCAGTCGGGGGAATGCACCGAGGAGGTAGTTTTTTAGTGGGTATGCCTTTCTGTTGATGATTCCCACGTACCCGGGGACCCGTCCCCGGGATCCATAAAGGATTTTTCTCCTCCTCTATACCAAAAAAAAAATTATTATTATTATTATTAATTATTATTTCTCGTATTATTAATCTAAGAATTAACATGTTGGCACTTCATGTATTAAAAAATTAAAAGAATTTAAATATGAGAATCTTCTTTAAAAAATACTCATTTGGATCTGTAGTGAAATAATCATTTCTATACACCGTTAAGAAATTTCTACAATTTGTCAATTCGAGGAGGACGATTTTGTAATCGTTTATTATTACCATCTGATGCAGGCAACACAGTCGAAAACACGCATCTGTGTTTGTGTGTGTGTGTGTGTGTGTGTGTGTGATACTATTGCTCGTTCACAATGCTGATTTTGAGGAGTAAAAACTCTACTTTGTCTGTTTTTCGAAATAGTATTTTTTTAATAGCTCTAGATTATGCAGAGCACACGTAACTTTGTGCACTGAATTATGATTGATGCATACTGTTAGAGGATGCTTACGCTTTTGCTTCTTCCACTCGCAGAATGGTAAATTCACAGTGTTAATATCATAAACGATAAAATTGTATCTTCGATAAATCTAGCCAGCTTTTCTCTTTTTATTTCTCCATCGGTGAATATTTTAGTTGCATTAGGTAAATTTTCATAAAGTATATTGAGAATTTGATTAAAGCAAAACTGTCCTGAATTCCATGCAATTAAATACCATGATAATTCATTACAGACCATTTATTGTGCGCTTTGATGTGCTCTGAAAGTCAGTCATGAAAGAATGACTTTTTAAATAAAAGTACTATGGGTTCTGACTCGCCGTTGAGTGGTAAAATGGCAAGCTATTTAAGTAGATTTTCATAATGTACAATACGATCATGCAAAATTAAGCAGTAAGCTGACACTTTTGAGAGACACGTTTTGCTTTGAAAAATGAATAACAATAAGTGGCATATGATCTCGGAAATCTGTTTTCTTTAAAATAGCCTGAGACTCCTTGTTACAGTTGAAATTTTCAAAATTTGCATACATATCATACAATATCGAATATTGATTTTTAATAATAACAATTTTTTAATTTCCGTACGGTTAGTATTAATAATTGAGAAAAAGTTTCACATTAATGATATCACAATAGTCAAAGTGACTGGAATTTGTATATTTTTGTCCTTTTTATTTGTTTGAAGTCCCAGAATGACGAATCGTGCTTTTTCCAGTTAATTTGTCGTTTTCACTGTCCACACATGCTTGGATGTAACGGGCAGGATTGGATATTCACAGAGCTCCCAAGCACGAAAACTCTTAGAGATTTCATGATGTTTTTCCAACTGTTTTAGCAGTCAAAGCTTGTATTCATCTAATACTACAACGTATGGTATGAACCAATCGATTTTTGTAATTTCTATTTTGAAATTTTCATATTGTTCTGCGTTATCAGTCGATCTCAGTGTTGCTGTTTGCACAACAGCGTTTAAATCGTTGTGTGATCTGACAAGAACAAGTTCATTCTTTGAATTAATTATAATTTAATGGTAATCATCAGCAAAACCGAAAATTATATTGAAGGAAAGGGATGCATCGAAATGGCCTAAATCATCGGTAATATTATTGGACTCTTCTATATCGAGCCACCCTACATTTTCGATTAATAAATTTTAACTCGAACTTAAAGAATCCCATCCTTTCATAAGGTTTTTAATTCCTGCATTTGTACACCTATAATTTCTATTGCATCCAATTCATATTGAATATTCTCAAATAAATGATAAATGGCGTTGTTTACAAATATCCTATTTCGAAAGAGTGTACCATGATTTTTAGAAAGTCTACCGCATACACCTAGCGAACTACTTGAAGGTAAAAGGCACAAGTCTTAATGTTGAATAGATATACGAATTTCATCACTCATACTAAAATTACTTGATGTGTATAGCTGATGAGCGTGAACCTCGTAATCCACAATTGAATCATCAAATGCGATAGGAGATTGTGTAATTAGAACTTCCACCATTTCGTTACATGCAGTTGAAAAAAATACAATTTATTTTCCACTAGGAGCGATGACTTTTAGACCTATGCTTTTTAGGAATTGAATGTTTTGAGGTGTAAGTACTTTGACTGCTCGATTGTGATTCAGAGCTGTCTTCTGACGAAAACGACGATGGGAATTTCATTTTCTTTTTTGTGATGATATACCGGAAAATATCAAAGTAAATGATTCATTCATCATGGTTAAGTTAAGAATGACATGTATTACAAAATGTCTGAGATTATATTTTTTGTAAGATTTTAAATAAAGATCTTTTCCAAAATTACTTCTATTGTTGTATTATGCTTTCGATTTTCTTCTAATTCTTGCTTTGCTGTTTAGGTATCATTAACAGCTTTGACTATTCCAGCAGCACCTCCTGCCAATGCTCCTCTTGCACTCAAACCGGTAAATCAAAGTATGATCAATGGTAAAACACAGCGAATTTTTTAAGGAATTGGTAATACCCTTGGAATTGTCACATTGCCTTTACCTCCTACCTTTGGAACAGCCTCGCGAGCTCCATTTTATGCAGAGTGAACCAATTTTTGACAACTCGAACTTGGAATCATAGAATATACAGAAAATTTAATTATTATGTTCAATGTTGATTTATTGCTTTTACCAGGTAATTTTTGTTTCTTAATTTTTTTTTCAATCCCAATCCTAACTTCACGTTAGGTTTCAGTGCATTATAGACTGCTAGTGCAGCAGCCTTTTCAGCCATACTTGCATCCTTTGATTTAAGATGCAAGCGAGCTTTGTCTGTGAGAATTCTATCCGCTGCGTATGCAGCTTGCACATCGTTAACAATATTGGAATGTGCTATGTCGTGATCTTTGCAAGCAGAATCAAGGGAATTTATCTCTCGATCACCACGAGCTATACGTTTTTTCAATTTTGTCCCAGGACCACAATATCGATAACTTGGTAAATGCAGTCCAATAGATAATTTACTAAGTATCTTGTTAAATACTCCACTACCTTCTCGCTTATGCACAATCATTGTATATCGAAAGTTAAAATGATACTACTTGAATTTATATATAAGCGTGCTATTTATACTTTACTATACTTTACTCTTACAGTTTCAGTTAAAACCGTAATATGTAAACATGGAATTGAAGGAGTACTCGACAAAATTACCAGTCATAAATTTTGACTCTTTTATAGAGCAGAATATATATATATATTCAAAATCATTAAATCAACGAAAATACAAGTATTTAGAAAAACTTTTGGAACGAACAGAGAGTATTCAATATTTTCCATTTAGTGAACATGAAGCAGTAGTATCACCTGACAAAGTACTTTCTAACTCTATTATGATTTTCGATGATATTGCTTGCGAGTAGCCGGACAATGTTAAAGCTTACTTTGCATGAGAAGACATAAGAATGTTGATTCTTTTTATCTTTGCGAGTCCTATATACACATTCCAAGGCATCTTGTAAGGGATAATTTTAATTTACTTATATTGTTTCCACAAGATGAGGTTAATTTAAAACATATATATCTCAATCATGTAAACTCAGACATGTCTTTTAATCAATTAAAAAATATTTGTTCAACTTTTTCGAATGATGGTAAACATAGTTTTATAGTCGTTGATAAAGATCAAAACATAAATTACAGTAGATATAGAAAAGGGTTCGACGGTTTTGCTATAAATATAGCATAACATAAATATGTCATACATTCCAGTTTTAAAAATTGAACCTTCAACATGATCGACTATCATCGTGAGAAAAAACTATTTTATATTGGGTCAACTAGCCAAGTCACGTGAAGAAATAAGACGTAAGTAAATATAAATTATTAAAATATGATCGAGCAAATGTAGAATGCGCATTAGATGAAACCTTTAAACCAATCATTACTCCTCTAAATAAATTCATTACTGTAGCAAAAGTGTCTGATGTATCAAATATTAAAGAAGAAGAGAAGAATTATTTATATACTTTTAAAGCTGAAAAAAAATTAAAGAATCTTTGTCTGATGATGAAAGCAACTATGATTGTAATATTGAGATTAGTAATATTGACACTCTACAAAATGATCACAGCACTGACAACATTAATATTTCTTTTGAATCAGCTGAGAGTGATATTGAGCACAATGATAAAAGTATTCAAAAATATCTGGGTATTGTGGATCTTAATCGACATACATTTCTTGATTTTGTGTATGGAGTTTATAAGGAAAATAATAATCTCATGATTGGAAATTTACCAATAAATTTCGCCAACGGTAATGTCATACTTAATAATACAAAATACGCTATCACTAAATGCTTGTTAGAACTATTATTTAGAAAATTACCAGATGTAAAACTCATTAACAATGAGAAATTCGTGTAATTAAAAATAAAAATTTTTAGAATTTACTTTACCTATGTTTACAAAAAAAGGAGGTCGTATTTTACCTCGATTTAAAATTGTAGAAAAAAATATGCCCTTAGAATATATACTGGGATAACCCGAATGAGTTAGTAAATCGGCTAACGCTATTGTTGGCTGAAAGGTCTGCGGGAAATCAGAGTTACGCAAATGAAATATACTCTGTTATCGAGGAGGCTAGCCTTATATATTAATCTATAAACATAATCCTGCAAACAGTTTAACAATGCGTGTCGACGTATTCGAACGAAAGCTAGAAAAAACTGAAGGCAGTCAAGGTCCACCTAGCGTTGGATTTAAATTTACATATGATAGTCAATATGATATGGAAAATAATCGATTCTGTAATCTCTCATAGCCAGTTAAATTAAAAGATGCCCTTGATTCAGATACATTGAGAACTTACGTGCAGAAGGAAACTTTTAAGTGAGATAAATGAAAAATCGTCGTTTTATCAGCAATACCGCCATCTATTGTAGAATTACAAAAAAATAATTGCTAATTTAAAAACTTCATTTGATGCGTATAAATCAAAAATTAGAATTGAATTGATTTCTATTAATAGAAAAATACAAAAAGTTATAGAGTTAGCAAGAAAAATACACAATGAATTATTCAAAGAAAGAAAAAATGGAAATAGTGAGGAAAATTCAAAGAACTGCTCGTCGAAATTACAATCGACGACAATTTGAACTTCGTCATATAGATAAAACATGGCAAGCAGATCTCGTTGAAATGCAACTTTATGCTCGAGAAAATAAAGGATACAAATATATGATTACAGTCCTAGATAACTTATCTAAATTTGCAAGAGCTATACTTTGAAGTGAAAAACTTTTTCAAGTATGGGACTGTACCAAACAATTTGCATACAGATAGAGGTAAAGACTTTTACAATTTAGACTTTCAAAAAGTAATGAGACCAAATAATATTAATCTATACTCAACATATAGTAATCTAAAAGCATCTGTATGCGAGCTTTTCAAGCGTACTTTGAAAGAAAAAATGTGGATACAGTTTAGAATTCACGATAATTATATGTGCTTTAATTGTGCTTTTGTCGACTGCTTGTATACAAATTAATAAATATTTTCATTGGTCATTCCATTAAATCAATCCAAAGTAATATGTAATAATATGAATATATATTTATATTAATATCAATACATCAATATATAAAAATGATAAAAATAAAAAATAAACATTTAAAATTATAATGAAAGTCAGACTGTCCTTGTATAAAATCGCACCGTAGACTAATCTGAATATAATAATATTAGCTGAAAAAAATTTTGTGTTAGTAATGTGCAATCTGACTATCCCCACCACCCTTACCTAATTGAAGACGTTGAAAAAAAGATGCTCAAAGTCAATCAATTTAGTATGAATTAAGCAATGATCAATATTATCTAATTTACTAGATTATAACATTAAATTTTCATTATTTTTATTCTTGGAAATGTGAATACTTTCAAGACTCTCCCTTTTATACTTATTATTAATACCATGCTCTAAAATATCCACATTATAAAATCAAAAGAATGAAAGAATGTTTAATGTAAAAACTTTAAATAATACTCCTTTAAACTGGAAGTAATATGTGAACTACGTAAAATATATTTATGTTCATAAATTCTCTTTTTTAAATATCTAAAAATATAAGAAAAAAATAAAATTTTTTAAATATTTGCAATTATAAGTGGATTGATATTCTACAGAATTTAATTACTGCTTCAATTGCGACAAAGCATAGAACTATAGGCGTTAAACCGAAAGATGCTACATCAGCAAATAAATCAAAAATTTTAAAAACGTTACTTGGTAGAACGAAAATAAAGAAGAAACTTAATAAATTTAATGAGATAAAGTACGAGTGGTTAAACTGAAGCAGAGTTTTGAGAAAAGATATACACCTAACTGGTCAACAGAAATAGTCACAATCAACAGAGTAGCAGCAACCAATTCTACAACTTACCATATAAAAGATTATAAAAATCAACCTATCGCTGGATGTTTCTATGAACAAGAGCTTCTAAGAACCAAGTATCCAGATGTTTACCTCGTTGGACAGGAGATAAAGTTTTTCTCAAGTGGCTTGGATTTGATTGAAATGAAATGAAATTTTAAAATGATTGTACTTTTACTATGTAAATTAATTTTGTATAATTTTGTTAATGAGGATTAATAAATAAGTACATGTCTGTTTAAATAAAATGTTGTTTAATTATTGTATTTTACACATACATTTGAAATATTACGCTATTTTAAGTTATCTTCACCCAAAGATTTTATAAAGAAATTTAATTTTATCTGCACATATTGTTGAAGAATCTTTCATCTTTCATTAAAGCCTTTGAAATTTGGTTAGGTAAAAAAGATTGGAATTCACAATCAAGCTCTACCAGTGTTTTCCACCCAAATTTCCTATTAGCTTTCTTGATTTTTGTAATCATATAATTTCTATTTCTTTCTAATTCATCAATTTTTTTAATGGGAAGAAAACCTGCGATATGGTTCAATGTTGTCAAATCCATCTGAAAATTTTAAAAAAAAATATTTTAAAAATATTTTTATATAATTATTTTCTACTATTTACGATCAAAATTTAAAAAAATAACACACCTAAAGATATGAATTCTCTAGTTGTACGCTGTCTACGCTAAAATTTTATATGAAATGAGCAGCTGTCAGCTGTGCTACTATTTGAGTAGAGAACTAGGGAACGTCATTTCGGGACTCAGATCTATTGTCTATGATTATCGGTGAACAGTTGCTTTTAGTGAAAATGTGTGTGTATGTACGTGTGTGTGTGTTAATTTTTTTTTAAAACAATTGGTTCGAAAGCCTGCTTGCGGACAATTACAGTCAAGCACTAAATACTGACCTGAGAAATATACTGAGAAAAATACTGAGTTCTCTCTACACTCTCGCTTTTTCGGTTGTTTTATTCCTTTCATAAGGTCTATCTCCCCTCCATTTTCCATCTCCATGTCGAAGGTGCTCCGCCGTTATTTACGCAAACTCTCTCGTTGATCGTTCACTATCCTGACTTACTTAGGTGATCTTTGTAAAGTTTTATCGCTAGCCTCGTCTTCCATACACGTTCTGACTTGTTCAGTGGAGCAATGTACTAAGCTACTCCTACCCACACCTTCTTCTACTATTCTACTATTCTAAGATTATATTGTATATAATCTTCAAAACATATTGTATTTTTCACTACTGCACTTTTAACGCCTTTGGCTTTCCTGATTTGACTCTCACCAAGAATTTTCATACTATACATGTTATTTTGCAATCCAACAAATTCTACCATTACACTCAACTTTCATTAACCTAATAATTTTCTTATTCCTTAAATATTTGATAAGGATTATTCTCAGGATAATCTGACGTATCTAATTCATGACCATCCTTCTGCATCAAATCATATATATCCATCTTTTTTATATACAACACTATCAGTATCTATACATAATAACTTACAGTTTTCACCTATTCTATTTCGCATATATTCATAATAAAATCTGTAAACAACAGTTTTAGAAAAATCCAATACAGACAATCCAACATATATAGGTTTTCTCATATGACTTTCCGTTCTCAAGAACTGTACGAAACGAAATTTTCATCAAAGATGCAGCAATTCTGGAAATTTGTACTAGCGATTAGTGCACCTACACCATAGCGTTTACTCCATCTATTTATTAACTTTACATAGACTCTTTTTCTAACATTTTCCATAGTCTTGTCGTAAATAGCATTATTCAAAAATTTGAAAAATAATTTCTCAAATTCATTTTTAGCATTTTTTTTAAACGTAAGCCATATTGAAGTACTTAGTGCAGTGCTCGATAATTATGATATAGCGATGTTTATCATATAGTATCGTTAATAATTTCTTCATTTTACTTTCTGGAGGTGAAATATATACAGAGGTAGATCTTTATGTGAATCATGTATACTTTCAATATATTTTAAATCGACTTCTAGTATGTATCCACTAGGAGAGCCTTCTGCTATGGTCTCATACTGCTTGGTTTCATTATCCAGCCGTAAAGATTATTTACATCATAATAGAGCAAATATGTATTTTCTTTTGTCTCATCAACGTCACTACTCATGTATTTATTATTTGCTTTTGCATATCGATTAGAGCATTCACTAATACCACCTCTAATACCTCTTTCAATAAATATAAGCATATGAATATCGGTAAGCAATTCTAATTTTATTTTCGTATATTTTAGTATGCATGCGAGTGGTATAATAGTGCGCTGGATTAACACCATAAGCTTCGTGCCAATTGTTTCGAAAGTTTTCGAATATATCAACAAGCAGTAATACATCTGTTTTCAAATACAGATCCGAATCCTCACCTAATGTTTTAATATCAAATTTGTAGCAAACTAGTTGAGCATGTGTATAATCTTCATCAGCAACCGTTGCATTATTTAAATTACAACAAAATACATTTTTTACTGGTAGCTGTGCCTCTCATAGTTGGTAAAAAAATGAAACATATTCATATGAGAAGATTCCTTTTCTTTTATGTAAATTAGTTTGATCGTTTGTTCGAAAATCACTTTTAAATGTATTTTCTAAAAGACGACGCTCTTCCAGATACGAAGCTAATTTATCGAGGGCACAAGTCATAAAGCGAAATGAATCAATAAATCTGAATCTGACGTCTTTTTACATAGTTTGTAAATGAGATATATTTTTTCTTATTTTCTAGTAGAAGATATATTCGACCTTAAAAATTTGTTGCTAGCTCTTTAATAAATAAATGTGCACCGTACCCTAATAAATTGTGAAATACTACTGATATAACTTTTGAATCAGTATAATTAAAATTACATCAATTATGCGCACGACCTTTATATCTGTAATTGATATTTAAATTTTAAAGAATCGATAATATAAAACTCTAAAATAAACTTACCGTCCTGTGAGATGACAATGATGTTAGCTTTTGTATCCCCACAATTAAAATTCACTTCACAAATCTGATAAATTTTTGCTTTTTCAAAATTTAAAGTTTCAACATCTGTCAGTTAATTCATTGGGTTTGGATTCTCATATATTTGTGCTATTTGCTCCGAAAATGCTTGTAATTTCTGTATGAACCATTCAGCAGCCCATGGTCCTATTTCTTCAGCTACATGTCGCATCCGATTGTGCACCATCAAAACTTCATTTTCTATAAAAACCAGCACTGAATGCTTTGTCGTTGCTGTGCATATTTATGATTTTCTGTTTTTTCTAATATACATTTAAAATCTGCATATATAACAAATGAGATATGTTTCTTATATGAAAACTTTTAAAACTGTAAAATATTATTCCTTTCAGTCGGTAGTTTAATTTTGCAATGATTTCTTTCTTGAAAATCCATGCTCTGCAATGTTAATTTTTCTTCGGATATAAAAAGTAAATTTTTCCATGGTATTTTGACAATTGCTCATCAAACCAGATAAATTCTTAATCCAAACATAGTGATAATATGATTAGAGATTATCATCATTTATGCTTTCGCTAATTTCATCATTGTTGTTATCTTGTATAATAAATAAATTCACATGCTTTCTCTTTTTATAGCTGTTGTATAGCATGGAGATACATGAAAGACATTTTTTTTCTTTTTCAATGTATATAAATTAATTGAAATATTATGATTATATTTTTCAAATTTAACGATAACGTTTGTCTTGATTGTAAATTTAATATCTTTAAAATTGAGAACATTTTCATACTACTTATATGTCGAAAGTCGATTAGCATTTACTTTAGCTGGATATAAAGCTGATAAAACTGCACATTTAAAGCATTGATTATCATTATTTTTTACATTAACACATGCATATCTTTTTTCTATTGGTGCATGTAATGCCATATATAAACTACCTTTTGTAGGATTGAATTTATACCTATTAATAGCTAAATTTAGGATAGAGTGCAATGACCAGCCAGAATATCTCTCTTGAAATTCATCCATTTTACGTTGAATGGGCTCTTTCACATGCGTTGCAAACCAGTTAGTTCAATTCGTAGTACTAAATATTTCAGAATTTTTTGTATTAAAATACTTTATTTCTACTATTGGCTCTGAATTTTTAGATACAATATACTTTGCAGAGAGCACTGTATTAATTTTAATAGCTATATGATTTTGTAAAGATAGTTTAATTTTCTATAAAAATGTATGAATATCTTGATGTTTGCTATTCGTTACTTTCGTTTAGTCCAAATTTTATACGATTGTTGAAAGCAGATTCAACAGCACTCTAAGTTACCTTCTCATCCTGCTTTTGCGCTAAGTTACCACCTTTTTTAAGATAACTATTTAATTTGTAAAAAATGCTTTGAGCATGATTTGCAAGTGTAAAATAATATCGTTTCTCATACTTGATTCTAGTATTTTTCACGAGATCGTTTGTCGATGTGATTGCTGCAGACACGTTGTCCATCCATCGACCGATGTCATCACTATCAGCCGTATTTCTAGATGGAAAAAACAGAACTCTTAGAGCCGCTGAATGGCATCCTGATAATATTTTAATAACGCCATATGCCTTAAAAACACACTTACAAAACAAGATAATTTAATATCATTAAAATAATACACGTTTAAAAAAACTATTTCACTATAATTTATTTTCTATAAATATCAGCAACTTGTATAGAGTAAAAAAAGCTGATCACGGCAAGCTACCAATATATAAAGATGTGAATAGTTTAATATTCAAATATATACTATGTAAACTTGCTGCTTCATCTTACTTGTATAACTAGAGATGTCTGAAAATTTTGTTTGTTACAGTGACTTTTGTAGAAAAGTAAACCGAGATATAGCAGCGTTCCTGATATGTACTGGAGAATATCCTTTCACTTTTCAACTAAACCGTATATCTTCTGCATTAAATGAAAAGCTTAACTGAATTAAAAATTACTGAAAAGCAGCATATATGCGAATAATGAGCAACATGTAATATAAAAATTGTATATGCAATGAGAAGAGAATAGTGGGGATGTTTATTTATCTATAAACGCAATTGGAAAAGTAAAAAAAAATCATTCCTACTCACTATGGAGTACATTGTAGAAGTGGAAGGCTTTAAAAGCTCTTTGAATGAATTTATTTTGAAAGAAGTTGCAATAATTACTTTTCAAAATGATTCACGAATAGTTTATTTGTTTCAAGCACCGAAAAAATGGTATAGACTGTCTGAAAAAGAAAAGAGTGAGAATCAATGGTTAGAACGTAATTATCACGAGTTACCATGGACTTCTGGAAATATACCATATGAAGAAATTGAAAAAATAATTCCGAATTGTTTAAAAAATGCTCGAATGATTTATGTGAAAGGTCATCAAAAGAAAATATACCTGCAAAAATTTTCACACAATATTAAAAATCTTGAGGACTTAAATGCCCTTCATTGTAGAAATTACAAGCTTCAGGCAATACGTACTGCAGTGATCATACATTATGCCTTAGGCCTGTATGCGCAGTACAGAATATATATTTACTGAAATCTTGGATACTCGAAAATCGTTATCAAAGGCTGCAAGAACTTGATAAAACAGGTTTATTTTTAATGTATACATAATATAAGTAGAATTCATCTATAGAGAAAAAACTTTTCATTGACGTTGTAATGTTTTTGAAATAGAATTTCGATTAAACTACCTGCCTTTTGTAGAAATATCTTCTTTCTCTCTATCTGCCTATGAAATACAGCAAACGGCAATGAGAACGTCCTGCTCTACTGCTCGAACTGTATCTGCTTTAAACTGCAGGGGAGCTCGGACTAACTCTGGTATAAGCAGCAGGGGGCCTCACATACGGATAGCTATGCGGCCTAGGCAAGTGCATAGAAATCGAAGAAGCATTGTGAATTAGGAAAACACATTTCCTAGATCATATGCCACTTATAGTTATTGATTGTTCAAAGCCCAGTGAGTCTCTCAAAAGTGCACCCGTCGATGTACGCCTAGAATTTGAATCTAAAAATAATTTTCCACCAAATACGTTAGCTTACTGCATAATTTTGCATCATTGTATTGTGTAATATCATCCTATAAGTTGTGACGTTAAGAAGTTGTAAAAGTGGTTAAAATAATATAAAGTATATATAAAAGAAACATTGTCGGAGGCTGTCAGTCAAGATGGAATACATTGTTGCTCTGCAAGGCTTCAAGCAGAATCACCATGTATATCTACTTAAAGAGCTTGCCATTTTACCACTCAACGGCGAGTCAGAACCCATAGTACTTTTATTTAAAAAGTCATTCTTTCATGACTGACTTTCAGAGCACATCAAAGCGCACAATAAATGGTCTGTAATGAATTATCGTGGTATTTAATTGCATGGAATTCAGGACAGTTTTGCTTTAATCAAATTCTCAATATACTTTATGAAAATTTACCTAATGCAACTAAAATATTCACCGATGGAGAAATAAAAAGAGAAAAGCTGGCTAGATTTATCGAAGATACAATTTTATCGTTTACGATATGCATCAATTATAATGCAGCGTACAAAGTTACATGTATTCTGCATAATCTAGAACTATTAAAAAAATACTATTTCGAAACATGACAAAATAGAGTTTTTACTCTTCAAAATAAGCATTGTGAACACACACACACACACACACACACACACACACATACCGATGCGTGTTTTGGACTGGTTGCCTGCATCAGATGTCAATAATGAAAAAAAACGATTACAAAATCGTCCTTCTCGAAGTAACGTAATCACGTCCATGCGTGTGAATAGCAACGCGATGGTATGGTGTAAGCTATGGGCATTCTGGATCTTCCCGGAACTGCGCGGGTCATCAATGTCCGTAACGTAACCGCTGTAATCTATAAAAGTTCTGGATCAGTATTAGTAATCCAGAACTACGCGTGGCGTCACAGTCTGTGACCTAAGTAATAGCTTATCTACTGTAAACCATTTACCACGATATATAAATGAAAAAGTTAATTCATCCACATCCATATGAAAGGAATTATTTCCACGTGAAATAATGGATCATCAGCTATTTGAATCTATATGTCATTATTATATTTTATTATTGACAGTACAATATAAACTAATTGAATTTGTCCATATTATTTTCATCTAATTAAGTACGTTATTTATACAATTCATATAATTAAATCTACCATTTTCTTTAATCATATGACCACGGATTTATATATTATTAAGTAATAAAACATTCTTAAATATAATTAAATTAAATTATTTTTTACATATAGAAAATACAAATAAAGAAATCATTTTATATACGTATTTAAGACATTTCTTATTCTGCTTCAGATAAAATAACATTACCATATGAAATTATCTGAATAGTATCCAAAAATGTTAGGTAGTATTTCTTGAAGAAAAGGAAACAAAAACGAATTATTATATACGTCAAAATATTCGAATACATATAAGATTCTTTTGAATTGACTAATTAGACCTATAGAAATATTATTTTATTATGTATAAACAGTGAATACATTCACTACGAACAACTTTCTGGTAAACATTACATGTGTAATGTTATTCTGTAACATCTAAAAGTTCGATATAATATTGTACATTTATAGTGTATAATAATAATGTCCAATATTAATACGAATATTAATATTGTAAATAATTGATGAATACAACTTTGATATTCAATTAACGAAAACATATTACGTAGAGTTTTTACGAGGTTTTATTTCCTACAGTTCTTATGAATAATGTTTTTTTAAGGAAATCATGCAAATATGAAATAATATTAAATTCCTCTTAAAATTTACATACCAGTTGGTGCAAAGGAAATTGAGCTTCCAATATCCGATGGGTAAGAGGGACTGTTATACTGTAAATGTAATCCAATTTCTCTTGCTTCAGTTTCTTCTTGAGCTTGCTGTCTCCTTAAAGCTACCTAAATATTTTAATTCATTGAGTCTTTTAATTCCTCAAATGAAACTTAGATTATTTATTTGTATAATAATGTATTGTGACGTCGTATACAACAATGAAAATACAAAAAGAAACAAATAAAATATTTTTTATTATTTTAAGACAATCTATTGTTAGTACATTATTTACAGTTACGTGAACAGTCAAACTTTATGTCATACGCAAACCGTGTAATAAAAGTAAAGATATATAGGAAGTCATAGATAGCTATTAAAGCTCTTCTGGAAAGCTAATAATTACAAAATCTTTCTCGGACATGAAAACTTGCGAGCGAAGACGAAATTATAACGGTATCAGAAGCAAGGAAATTGGGTTTCTTACAAATTGAGCCCAAAATATATTGAACACCTTTTTGCTTGCGAAAAGCTACTCGAAGACAAGATCGGAATTTTTACATCGCATTGAAACCGGTAATGAAAAACGGACCCATTATGATAATTCCAAGCCCAAAGAATCATGAGGAATGCCCGGACTCCACATCGAACCCCAGATCGAATCTTCACGTTACCAAGGTTATGCTCTACAGTTTGTAGGAGTAGCTCGGTATGGTGTATTATGTATTATTCAAATCGAGTGAAGCTATTACACGGGACTGATATCGAAAGCAATTGATATTCGAGTACATGACGTTCGAGTCAAAGATATATGGGAAAACGGCAACACTACCAAGAGAACCGTGATAAAGTGATCCTACAACATGACAATGCTCAGCCACATATGGCAAATCAAGGAATATTTGGAATCTCTAAATTGAGAAGTCTTACCTCGCCAGACGTACTCTTATAAAGCGCTCCTTCCATCTACCATTTGTTCCCATTGATCACATATAATTTAACTGACCAGTATTTCTACTCTTATGAAGAAGTAAGGAAGTGGATCGATATGTGAATCGCTTTAAAAGATGCAGCATTTTTTCAAGATGGTTTTTGTTTTCCTGACATTTGACGAAAAGACGTATTTTTGTAAAGATTGTATTTTAAGTTGCGACGAACCGCAACGACGTCAACAACACCTAGCCGCGGGCAAGCAATTCGTAAGAGCCTCCATGCCGGCCAAGCCAAAAAGACCTCCAGAATTAGTGCTACGCTGCTGCCGCTGACGCGACCGCCCCATCACGGAACGCACCGCCGAGCGGCCGCCGTACCTCCGTTGAGCCGCCACCGCTTGGGAGAACTTATAATTGTCGAAAGCAAAGTTATACACCTACTATATATAGATATGAAACAACAATGTAGTGAAAAAGTTCCAGGTTGAAATCTAAGAAAGTCAACACAATCGTTATAGTATTTAATATTATTTTAGTTCTTAATATTATTACATTCTATTATTGAGTGTATAAGTATGTTTCGTACGTCATTTTCCAAAATGTGAGGTTTTCTGACGAAAGCAGTGAGTAACCTTTATTAAATTTATGTCTGCACATAAACTTATTCTCGATTGAACATATCAGCTTACGAGCCAGATTCTCGCCACTTGCAGAAAGTTTTAATTTTCTGCTTTAATATAAAGAAATGTGCGGCTGAGGCTCATCAAATTCTCTTAAATATCTATGCTGAGCCCGCCATTAGTGAAAAAACGTGCCGAGAGTTGTGGTGCAAGAGAAAAGGTTATCGAAGATGAACAATTAGAGTCATTACCTGACCAAGACTCGTGTCAAACGCAACAAGAATTAGCAGGATCATTGTGTGTGACGCAACAATCTATTTCAAAGCGCTTGAAAGTCATGGGAATAATTCAGAAACAAGGAAATTGTATGTCGTACGAGTTGAAGCCGAAAGATGATGAGCGGTATTTTTTGTTTGTGAACAGCTACTTGCAAGGCAAAGTTGGAAGGGATTTTTCATCGAATTATGACTGGGGACGAAAAATGGGTTCACTATAAGAATCCCAAGCGTAGAAAATTATGGAGAAATCCGGGTCATTCTTCCACGTCGACGGCGAAAACAATTTATGCCAAAACAACGTACAAAAAAATTATTTCTTTAATGAGTCCACGCCTGAATACTATTTATTTGTAAAATACATTTTTACAAATTTTAAACAATTCTTTTTTAACTTACTTATATAATATTTAAAAGTTTATATTTTGTTTGTTATTTACTTAGTATAATTTGATATCAGAGATTTATTCATTTTGTATATATTATTTGTCTGATTTATGAAACATTTTTAAAAAATCAACAAGGTATTGTATTTGTCACGGATGTATAAAATGATGTGAAAATGAACTTAGTTACTTGGAAATTATATTATTATTTTTCCAAGCTGCATTTCAGTAGAACCTATTTATTTATTAACATTTTTCAGAATTTCAGATATATTTTGCGCAAAGTATACATGCTGTTATTTATAGGAAAACATCAAATGAATTTAGCAGTTTATTTTAATGGCTCGTTGTTTTAAGCTTTAATTTCGTTATATCAATTTTTATATTTTTTGTCAATCTATCTTGGAATATTTTCGAAAAATATTTTATATAAATACTGTTCCGTTATATAAGCATTTCTTTGTTTTACTATGAAAAGAGTTACAATATAATTTATGTATTATTATGATTCTCTTCATCACAACAAATTATTTTATATAATTATTTTATAAAATAAATGATAATATTTTGAAGTTTCAAATTTTGTACTATGCTAACAGCACATAAAATTCGCCTAACTATTTCACTTTTGTTAATAGTTCTTTATTGGAGATATCATTTGATCAAATAATTATCAAAGAATTCAATTAGAAGTTTTGCAATACAATGCAATTAGATATAGTATTGAATTCATAACAACCTGAGTATCTAACTATTTCCATGATCTGATTTTTAATTTCTTATATATAATACATTTTATGTGAATACACATAGAAGTTGCTATAATAATATTTTATATATAAGAACTGCGCTGTGGGTTACAATAATACAACATCTACTATTACAATTGTTATTTTTGGAGCTCATTATTATTAGCAGGTCATTAGAAATTAATTCCTTACATAGAATTTCTTTATATATTTAAAATTCGTTTCTTCTGGTTTAATATTTACATTATATCATATTCCGTAATATGATATACGAGGGTGGACTGATAAACCTTTTTAAAACGTTTTTAAACGTTTTTAAGTATTTTAAACGTTTTTAAGAATATTTTTTTTATTTCTCAACATAATCTCCTCAAAGGCTGATAGATTTCTCATAGCGGTGTTTTAGTCTAGTAATGCCATCTCTATAAACTGATTCGTCAAGCTTCTCATAATACCCATTTACAGCGTCGATTACTTTGTCCGCAAATCTCTTACCGTTAAGCCACTTTTTGGGGTTAGGAAACAGATAATAGTCACTCGGGGCTAGGTGTGGAGAGTAGGGAGGGTACGGTATCAACTCAAACTTCAGATCGTTGATTTTAGCCATCGCAACGATTGTGTGTGCGCTGGTGCGTTATCGTGATTAAACACGATCTTTTTCTTCGCCAATGAGGTCGTTTAATTTTCACTTCGTGGCTCAAACGATGCAATAAGTCTGCGTAGTATTGACCAGTGATAGTTTTACCCTTTTCAAGATAATCAATGTGTATAATACCTCTTGCATCCCAAAAAAACAGTAGCCGTAATCTTGTTCGCCGAAAAAATTGTTTTTGCCTTCTTTGGAGTTGGTCTCCCTGGTCCAATCCACTATTTAGACTGTTATTTGGTTTTAGGAGTGTAGTGTTACGGTTACGAATCGACCCAAAAATTCGCTTGGATTAAGCTTATACAACGCCAAATTGGCGGTAGAAATGTTCTTTTGATCAAATCAGAGGTGCTCACACGATCCTTTTTAAACTCGGAAACCCACTGCTTAGCGGTTGAATATGATGGGGAGAATATCCCCAGTGTTCAGCCCATCTCTTTTTTAATTTCCTTCGGCGTTGACCCCTTCAAATAAAAGTATTCGATGAACAAAATACAGAGGTGTCTTGTTCAGCGTGCTCTCAAACCTAAACTATTATGGCGATCGGATTGAAACTATAGCTACAAGCTATTTAAGGATGATACTATAGAACGCCACCTCAAGGTAGGCCTAGTGGCGCCATCTCTTGGTCAAGTCGGAAACTTATCAATCCACCCTTGTATTATTGTTTATGTCTGGATCGTTTTCATACATGTCGAGGTATTCCCATAGCTTATAAATTAGCTTGGATGTTTAAATACCGCTTATCGAATGAAAAATATTGACGGTATCCATTTCTGCTATATTTTTTAAATGCTGTATACTACATCATATTATAATTTACTTGTTGTTGAATTGTTGTCGAATATAATTTTATCATCGACATAGGATTGCATATTACCACCAATTAACTTCAATACAATTTTAGCTATTAATATAGTTTTCAATCGCCAAATAAGTTTCATTAGTTTAAATATGAACGTTTTTGAAGTGAATTTTTAGACAAAAAATACTACTTTAAGATAAAAAATTCTAATAAGGTAAAGATCTGTTTTCTGTAGTTATAAAAGCATACGAAAAATCTAATAAGCATATGAAAAATTGTCTAATAATTTAGCGCCATTATCAGACAACTGAATTTAATATTAAAATTAAAATAATTTTATTTACTTTATACGTGTTCAAATAAGATAAAATTTTTCCATATTTCTCGATTATATAGAAATTCTTTACTGATTAACAATTTCGATTACTGATTAAAAATCTATTATAGCACAATATTATTATAAGTTCAAATAACAGTGATTCATATAGTACAATATAGTGTATATAGTGGGCATTAATAACAGACCAAATTAGAAAAAAGCATAAGTATTCTTGCAATTGTGATATAATAAATACAATATTAGCATGTGTGAAGTAGAAACTAATCTTGCGATGTTTGTCAGTACAATCGAATTGAAAAACAATTGCATCCTATGACTATATTTAGAGGCAAATACTTTTTAGTATTGGTTATGGAAAAATAGTAGAAAATATCAAGGCCATAAGCGGCTCGGATAAAGCTTCTGAGTTATTGTACAATATATTATATAGAAATATTTTTGATAGACACACGCACACACATATTTAATTTATTTTTAACCGGTAGTTTCGTTTCTCGACGGTGGAAACGGATACCCGGGTTTCTAATAAAAACATTTCTATAATATATTGTGTATTTATTTCTATTTTATTATATTCATATATATTAGGTTGTCAAATATCTCCCTTCCGCTTTTTTAATTTTCATTCAATGCTTTATAAAAAGTGTTACAGTGGTCGGATTTACTTCCAATATGCGCCGTTTTGTTCGATAATCTGTTTCCATCTAGACGGCAACTTCATAATACCCGTCTCGTAGAAACCCCTCTCCTTATTTGCGAAGAACTCAGAGACTCGCTTTTCACAAGCCTCTTTTGAGTCCAACTTTACACCACCAAGGGCGTTGGACATGGACAGGGACAGGTAGTAATCACTTGGCGCTATGTCCGAGCTATATATTGGATGCGATAAAACCTCTAATCCGAACTCCCGTAGCCTCTGACGAGTGAACAACAAAGTGTGTGGTCTGCGTTGTCCTGGTTGAACACTACACACTTTCTGTTAGACAATCGTGGACGCTTCTAGTCGATAGCCTGCTTCATGCTGTCCAGTTTTTCACAGTAGATAGTAGAATTAAGCGTCTGGCCATATGGGAGCAGCTTATAGTTATGATTCCCTTCCAATCCCACCAAATACACAGCGAAACCTTCCTGGCCGTCAATCCCGGCTTGGCCACTGTTTGGGAAGGTCCACTGGCCTTGGATCACGACCATTTTCGCTTTATATTGTCGTATGTGATCCATTTTTCGTCGCCACTCAGAAGATTTTTTTGCGTCAAATCATGCGGCACGCAAATATCAAGCTATTCTTTGTGTCCAGACTTCTGCAGATGTTTTAAAATGGTTTGGTGACTAACTCTCATCTCCTGGGCGATGTCACGAAATACCACATTCCGGTCTAACTCGATAAATTCCATTATTTGATCGGTATTCATCGTCACAGGTCTTCCGCCAGCTGGCTTATCCATGGTATTGTTTTCACCAGCTCTGAATCGTCGAAACCATTCCTCTGTAGTTCGAAGTGATAGCGTACCATCCCCCAAAATACCATTAATCTCACGGAACGTTTCTGTAGCGGATTTGCCTTTGACGAAGAAAAACTTTAAAATAGGGCGAATTTCGATGATGGTGAACTCCATGTTTACACGTCTATAACTTTTGAACGCAATATCCAAACTAATCATGCATAGCGTCGTTTTGTACGTTATGTCAAGACCTTTCCAATGATATATAATATTGCCAGATACGAGCTTTGTAGCGCTTTGTACATAGCCGCGAAATTTATAAGACAAAAAGGCGGAAGAGGGATATTTAACAACCTAATATATATATATACATATAATCTAAAAGATTTTACTTCTGCTGATATATTTTCTGCTGACGCGTTTTAAAGTGACGTGCTTGAAGCTATGAAATATACGTGCTTGAAGAAATGTTACTCTTTATTTTAATCTTGAACTAGCCAATTGTCAAAACACAATAGTTGTTAAAACGAGTAATAACTGTTTATTTAAGGTAATACTATTCCATATTTTAAACAGTCGTGAAACAATTCAAGCAGATAAAACTCAAAGCTTCGAAAATTGCCTGACATATGCGTAACGAGCAAAAGAGAGAATTAGAGAATTTGAGCGATATCGTAACGGTAGAGAGAGAAAGAGAGAGAGAGAGAGAAAGATGGACGAGAAAGTGCACCACGATATAAAGAGAGATCCTGGCGGTTGTGTGAAATCGACTATAGAAGTTACCGAGAAAGAAAGCACTTATGCCGAATCGCTGCCAATGCTTAACTATATGGGTCGGAGTGGCTGCGATAAATCTGTAGCATGTCTGACGTCCAACAACACGGGTTGCAATTACATGGAGATTAGGACGGCGATCTAATGGCGTTGATCCGCCATTTTCACTCTCTGGTTTTTCGGCCACGCTTTCGGTAAGGCCACTTTCAAAGCATCTCTATCCCAAACGTTTCAATATCCGGAGAGGCAACTGCTCTGGTATTCTCTAGGATGTAGGAGGGGCAGGACAAGCCTTGGCCTCCAATCTGCCTAACTAGCTTACCGCGTTTATTTTTAGCGGAGACTTCAATATCAGGCAACAATTTTTTTGTCTGCTCAATTAGTATCCCTCGCCCTAAAACTTAGTGCGTGTATCGAGTAACAAAAAAAGAAAGGGCCCGTATGTATAGACAGAGCCTGCCTCCGCTGAAATTTTCTAATCATAGCAAGAATTAGACCTCCCTTCATCTCGTACAATTATTATGATAATTTTCGGTTTCTTATGTTCAAACTTCTATAGAAACTTCGTAGAAGACTACGTTATACTGATAAACTTAAATTTATTAATTTAAATGCTAATAGTAATGCTATAAGAGGACTATTCTTGAATTTCACGGGTTTTCAGAAGTTTTCAGAACTACTAAAACGTGTTATAATGGGTGAAGAAACATGCGTTTACGGATATGATGTCGAAACTAAGGCTCAATCGTCACAGTGGATGCATTCTGGATTGCGAAAACCGAAAAAGGCTTGACACATGCGGTCGAATGTGAAGGTTATGCACTCTGTGTTCTTCGATTTTAATGGCATAGTGCATCATGAATTTTTGCCACAAGATTAAACAATCAATAAGGAGTACTTCCTACAAGTTCAATGCCGGTTACGTGAAGCAATCCGAAAAGAACGCCCGGATTTGTGGCTAAACAATTCATGGCTTTTGCACCACGATAATGCACGTGCTCACACTTCATTGCTTCTTCGTGAATTTTTGGCCAAAAACAAAACTTTATGATGCCTCCATATTCTATTTGATAGTAAAATTAATAACAATAATATCTAAATAGTTAAATATAATAGTATATATTATTCAATAGTAATATTAATAACGATAATATCTAAATAATTAAATGTAATAATATATATTATTCGATAGTAATATCTAATATGGTAACTACAGGGTATTTCTGATTAATCATAATAATAATATTAATTACGATATTAATAATAATATTGATTATCGTATTCATGTTAAAAATTCAACGTATACTTTTCTTCTTCTTTCACAAAAAATATTTTTGAGCTGCATATTTCTGGCTAAATTTTAAGGAGGTTAAATCTTCATTTCTCTTCATTTCAAATCTGCCTTGATCCGTAAGTATCACATTCGGAGCGCCAAAGATACAGATATAATTCTTTAGAAAGGCATCGGTAATAGTTGACTCTAATGTATTTGGTAGCGGAACGGCTATGCAATATTTGGAAAGTTTATTAAGGCTATGCAATATTTGGAGAGAATATTTCGAGGTGCTACATGGTTAGGATGTATTCATTACCGATATTTTTTTGGCAAGTGTTGACATAGTTTGGATTTAGGTTTTCTATGTTTCTTTTTGGGTTTATACTGAGAGATTATGATGACCGATTATCTGATTCGCTTGTCGAATCACTGGTCGTCTGTAAGATGTCCCTTGTAGTATTCTTTTGAACGAATATTGTTTTGTTATTGCTCAATTTGTATACCTCGGTACTTGTTGATATTACTTATTTTTCTGCACGTTCGTTAAATCGGGCGACTTACTCTCAACAATATCGTGTAAGTTTCTTTGGTTGCCAACCTCTTTAATTGGCGAAGACGTGTCCAAGCGTTATGAACTCCTATCTGTCGTAAATCCGGTGCGTCCATATCCCCCTGTTTAAAAATAGAAGTATCGACTTGACTGTTAGGTTCTGGTTGGCTATTGACAGCTACTCCTTCAGTCGCTTACGTTTTCTCGTTGCGTTTCCGGACTTGCTCCTTTGATTACTTCTTCTCGTATTTTTTCGATATACTTTTCCTTATCTCTCTTTCTATTCTTAACTTCTAAAATTTTCGCCCTCTCGTATATTTCTTTGAAGTTATCTTACTCGATTCAACGATTTAAGTCCCCATTACTCCAATCGCATTCTTAAAGATCGGTATTATCAAATCGCATTAAGGATTCCAGATTTTCGAATTCCAAATAGTATGACGTGCCTGTCTCAGGCTCTTCGTTATAGTATATTAATATTTCCTCGTCATATAGAAACTCTAATTTCGTTTTTTGTATTTTTAATCGTGATTATCATCATTTCGAAATTAAGTACGGCTTTGGATTTCCGCAGAAAGTCCGCTTCTAGGATGATAAGGTATGACACTGTTATTCGGTAATTTCAATTACATTTAATTCTCAATCTAATATACTGAGAGGGGCAACCCCGAGCGTAGGCACCAATGACCCATCAATTCCCTTTAGATAGGTTTCGTGGGTCGTGTCAACACTGTTTATTGAGCGTAGTACTTTGGCCTTAATAAATCTTGCTTCGCAACCAATGTCAATTAATATTAATATTACGTTATGGTCTAGAAATAAGAGCCTATTGTGGATCCGGTTAAATTAGTATTGAGTATTTTCGGGCTGTTTCGCACGGGGTTGTTTTCAGAACCTAGTGTAAGTTCATGATCTCCGATCTTTAATACATTTTTTTTAAATCCGCTATTTCTACAAACTGAACGACGAAGTTCATCCGCAGTATACATACGAGAGTTTAAAATTTTCTTCTACGACATGGAATTTTACCTGTTCCCGAAACCTTTGATTCTAGTAGTGCCTAAGGATTTTATCTCGTTATCTGTTATACCTCTCAATCTTGTAGTGTCTGTCATATCGACTGCTATATCGACTGGTAATTTTCCTTCCTTAGTGATATTTCCAAGCCTACCAGAGTCGATCAAAAACGAAACTTTTCTGCTCCCAAACCTTAGTACAATCTGAGGCAATTCATCCTTTATAACGGTTGCAACTCAGATGTATCTATCTCCATTCTCGCTACATTGGTGGAGCTCATAGTGTTGGACGGTGCTGTTTGCTGCGCTCTGAACATGGAGGCACTGTTCGAGTATCCCGCTCACAATTCTCGTTGTACATACGTTTCCTAAATTCGTTTATGTTATGCCCGATATTTTTGTAGTATCTACAACTCCGCGAGGAGGGGTAGGACGTCACCATGTGACCTGGTCACAAAATTTCCTACAAACTGGGCGAAAAGGAGTATTAACTCGCTGCTGTGCTCCCATTATGGTATTTAGTGGACAAGGCGCCGCTCTATGTTCGGTCTCATTGCACCGAAAACCTTTTTCGGTAGTTTTACAACTCTTAGTTGTGTGGCCCATTAAATTAGATAATTAGCAAGTAACGTGATTGGGACAAGCGCTCGCTATATGTCCTGCTGTATTACACAGCTGGCATATAGTGATGACCGTATTTTTATCGCGTGTTAAACAATTTCGGGCTTGATACCGGAATCTCCCGCAACGTGCGGAAGTTTCTCTTCGTTGTTCAATTAAGGATTGATCTTCTTGGCAGACAAATGCCCTTTACCGATCCTCTCTTCCGCAAACTGTAAGTTTGTTCCTGGTATGTTCCGCTCCTTGAGATCTCTTTCCTCCCGTATTATTATGATAGTGTTGAAATACTTCTATCGATTTTTTTTTCAAAGCTTTACGAATACACGTGATCGAGGTAGCTTCATCTTCTCGATGCATTGCTTCCGTTACAGCCCCTACATGAGCTCTCTCTCTCTGCCTCCAACAGTCGACAGCCTAACTCTTTTACGCGGTTCGCGAACGATATGATATTTTCATCATCTCGCTGGAATTCCGTATCCAATTCGCCCATTAATTGTTGAACGGTCCGAGGAGGTGTATATATGGCCTCGAGGTAATCTTTTAAGGCTGTGACCGTGTTAGACGTATATCCCCGAACGTCTGTATTGCCTCTCCTGTCACGCTTGCCCGTAACAACTTTACGAAACTCATTTCACTGGTCACATCTATTATTTCTAATGCCCCGTCGCAGCCCTCGAAGAATTCGCTCAAGGTAATGTTACGCCCGTCGAATACAAGCACCACCTTAAGCGCGTCGTTAAGTAGGACTCAGTGTGTAGGCATTGCCATGCCTCTTCTGGTCTCTTCAATGGCGATTACTTCTAGAAAACACCAGGGATCTACTGTCGATTCTTTGATAAGTTTTTTCTGTCTATAAATTTTATTGATTATACTAAGTATTATATTATACTAAAATTAAGGATTAATTAAAAATGAAATTTAAAGATGAACAGAAAAAAGCATTTAGGTTTCAGAAAAAATAAAAGGAAATAATACTAGAATCAAACAACGACAATGGGAAAGGGAAGGATAAACACCAATAACAAAATAATTTTTTTTGGAACACCAAATGATTTTATTGATAAATCCTATAAAAAGGAACGTGCAAATGCATATTTATTTTTATTAATTATTCGTCCTCGTTTTTACTTTCTGACTCGAAAGGTTGTTCCTCCATTGGTTCGCGCGGAGCTAATTGGAGGCCGGGCGTCTTGAGCAGAAAGTGCATGATTGGCGAAAACCAGCCCACCTGAGCCGTGCAAGGTTGCGGTCATGGTGGCAAGGCAACAGGCGCGCAGTTGCAGTGGCCAAGCGGCAGCAGAACTGAGACCATTTACTCGGCGCGGCGGAGGAAAGGCGGGCCTACTTTGTCACGCAGTATTTCGCGCACCAAATAGGAACACCAATCCCGCACTGTGTAATCAAATCTTTTCTCTTTTCTTTACCACTACTAATCCGTCTACGTTAGTCTATTCGATAAAGGGGAATTCTTCCCGAGACGGGAGTCGCAGGATTAACTCCGAAATTGAACGAAAACCACATTCTACCAAAAATATTATTCAGAAATTTCTATTTAATATTGGTCACCACTATTCTATAGGCAATTTTTTTTTTTAAATTTTAATTGAATAAAATAAAAAAACACTTAACACGCTGCAATCCAACATAATTAATAATATAATAAATAATCAATAATAATGTCTCCTCAATGGATATAGATTTATAATCTTTACCTTAATTTTCAGGAATATAATTTTATTATAATCTTCACGATGAATATATATCTATAATCTTAAATTGATTTCTTTCATTCTCTTTATTTCCAGTTTTACTTACTCAATCCTACTTCCTCAATCTTACATCTTCAATTCTAATTTTTTTTCTCTCTCTCCCTCTCTGTCCCTTTCTCCTTCCACACTACTTCTAGAATTTAAATTTCTCTTTTTTTTTTTTTAATACAATAATTTCTTATTACTCCCCACTCACGACCGATGCTTAAATAATTACACCACAATTTAATAATTCTCAAAAAAAACTAAGAGATAATTACAAAAAAAAACTTTATTCACTTCTACTCTCGGCAAGAACTAGAAATCAACTATTTCTCTGCTACAAAATTAACAACCCCTCTTCCTTCAAATACCACTAATTTATTATTTTTTGGCGGACACCTATTACCTTATTTAATTTATTAAATACTCTCATTTATTATTTTACCAAACAGGTATTGGTTCCCACCTTTACTGCTTAAGTCTTCATCCGGTTCCGCTTCCTTCCTATAACTCCTGATTGGAGCAATTAAACTGCCCTTTTAATTATTCATTTGAATTTCGCGCGCGAATGTGCTTAATTCATTTGAAGTCGATAAGAAGGGTCTCCACTACTATCGCCCATATTACCTATATCCCTCTCCACCTCGCCGCCTACGTTAGCGAGCGCTACTGCGCAACTCGCATATTATATGTGATTAATATGCGTATCGTGTCATCGTGCATCTCTCGTATATCATCGAACAGAAGTACTGCACCTTACAACAAACACCCCGACCAACAACAGTTTCCCCAAGTAAGTGACATATTCCATAGATCATATTATTTTACTTGTACGTATAACCTTAATTTAATTTTTTTTATCGGTGTTCATTAATAATACCTATACACTTACAGTGATGGCAGATTCCACACACCTGTCGATGTACAAGAACAAAATGATAAACAATATACCACTGTGAACACCTATTTAATCCAACAAATGCATCACAGTGAAGAATTTGTTTTTACAGAGCAATTTGTGTTTATTACAAACCACCAACTAACACAACAACACTTCATATGAGTGCCAACCTTCAGATGGTTTGATAACCTAAATTTATTTTATATGTTTTTGATAAAATTAATTTTATTTTAAATGTGCTTATTAACTGTTCCATTTCTTTAATATGTATATAATTTTAGATGCGGATTGACCATCCCTCCAACAACCCGATGCAAGGTTCTTCCATTCCAACTCATATCAGGATGACAACTTCAACCATTGTTTATTCCGATAAAAAGTATCGCTTAACAATCCAAGCAACAATAATAAATGGCGTATCCCATACGTCACAAACTGCATTATTATATTGTAAAACAATTGAATTGTACTTCTGTCGACTGCCCATATACAAATTAATAAATATTTTTTATTGGTCTTACAGTCCAATCAATTGATTGGACTGTAAGACCAATAAAAAATATTTATTAATTATTATATTGTCATTAACAAAATTTTCTTTTTAAATCAATTATTGTTTTTTTTTTATTTAATTATGTGAGTATAATTAAAATTTTATTTACAAATTATTTATGGAAACATAATTGTTTTTAGTAACGTAACAGGTTTCAGGTATTACATTACAAAGAAATGTTATACTGCATGTTTTAATCATTTTTATATTTTGCAGATTATTTTACCGCCATCGCCGATGGTTTTTATCTTTCGAAATTTACTGGAGGGAAAATACGTGGCCCAGAAGAGGCGGCCGACACCATGGGTTGAGGAGTCAATAGACTCTCCAACTCCATGACTGCCTCCCTAATCTCTCGGGCCTCCCCATCCTCCTCCTCCACCACTCCTACTTCTTCTCGGAATTGAGGGTCAGGGGCCGTAATATATCACGGTCTCCTAAAAAGGCCGTGATCTCCGCCACTGCCATCTTCTCCTCCATAGCCTCGGAGATCGTCTCCAAATCATTGCTGCATTGGACCGCTCCGAAAACAAATTTAACATTTCGGGAAGACATCTGGAAAAAAAATTTAATAAATAATCATCCGCCCTATCTTGATAACCTAACCCTTCCCTACCTCTAATCCTATTAGTTATTCAGAGAGACAGAGAGAGAGAGAGAGAGAGATAGAGAGAGAGAGAGAGAACTACTATCTTATTATAAAAAAAAAAAATCTAATCTTAAGACATCCACCTATATCAATCAACTATTTTCAACGCGTGGTGGAATAAGTCGCTTTAGTTCGGACACATGTAGCTTGGCGTTACGACTGCCAGATTCAGTTACAACATAAACTACCGGAGATAAGATTTCAATTATCTCAAAACGGCCATCAAATTTTACAGCGAGCTTGGCTGAAAACTTGTGGGATGCATTCGTTAAGGGATGAGTTCTCCTCATCACTTTATCCCCCACCTGTATTCTAAGGTCTCGTCGGCCTTTATTACATCTTTGCTGCTGTTTTCGTTTTTCTTCTTCTATAAAAGTTACCACTACATCACGGAGGGCATCAAGCCTTCTCACTCTATCCGCCCAAACTTCTGGGTCTAACCTATCCACGGTTTTTACCTCTTCCGTCTCTCGGCGAAGGCTTTTCAGCGATCGCGGGTGTCGTCCATAGTTTAAGAACGCCGGTGATATCTTTGTAGTACTTTGTACTGCCGTATTAACCGCGTGCCGAAACTTATGGACATGTAAATCACAATTCCGGTGATCCTCCTTCACGAAAGTAGCAATCATCGTTTTCAATGTTCTATTACTACGTTCTACAGGATTAGCTTCTGGATGATACGGCGGCGTAGTCACATACCGGACTACATATTCCTCTAGAGTACTTTTTAACCATTGATTCACAAATTCTTTTCCATTATCGGTTAACAAATAATTGGGCGTCTCCCATCTGAATAAAATCAATTTCTTGAACGCTCTAGCTACTGCTTTCCCTTCGGCTGAGTGGCTTTACCTCAATCCACCTTGTAAATAAATCCTGAAATACTAAAAAATATTTAAACCTATTTTTACTTGGAGGAAATTGCATGAGGCCCGCAGCCACCACTGCCCACGGTCTCTCCACTACTCTTGTACCAAATAAGCCTTGTGGATCCGTTTGTGATACTTTATATCTTTGACATTCAGCACATTCCTGTATAAATGAATTTACTTCATACCAAAATCCGGGCCAATAATATTCTCTAGTAATCCGGTCATAAGTCTTTTCTACTCCTAAATGTCCGAAACTAGCCTCATAATGAGCATCCTTCATTACCCTAATCCGGTGTTCCTTTGGGACTACCAGTTTCCACTGCTCCTCTTTAAATAAAATTGGATCCAGCAACGAATCCTTTCTATAGCAATATATTTTTCCTTCCTCTACCCGCCAATTCGGATATTTATTGGGATATTCCTCTATCTCATTCCTCCGCTGTATAAACCATTAATTTTGAATTTCTTCAAATGCTGCTATTTCGTCCTCTTCGAACATTCGAGATAAAGCATCTGGAACATGGTGGTTAACTCCCTTCCGATGTACCATCTCGAAAAAACCATTGCTACATCTCCAATGCCCATCTGTCCAATCTACCGGATGGCTCCTTTAAATTACGCAACCATTTAAGAGCACTATGGTCGGTGATAGCTGTAAATCTATATCCTTCAATATAAGGTCTCAACTCTTAATGGCCCAAAGGAGAGCTAAACATTCTCTCTCACTCATAGTATAATTCCTTTCCGCTTGTGTCAATACTCTACTGATATATAGCTTCACATTCTTAGGAGCTGGATATTCTATGACGGGATCTACTTTTTCTTTATCGATCCGCAACCCTTCGTTATCCAGCGCGAATCCGAGATATGTTAATCTCGAACACCCAAACTCACATTTTTCTCTATTCACCACTAAATTAGCATCAACCACCTTCTGTAAAACTACTTTCAACCAATGCATGTGTTCTTCGAAAGGCTCAGTCGCTACTATCATATCATCTAGATACGCAAAATTATATGGTTCGATTCTGGTCCAAACAATGCATCAATCAATCGTTGGAATGTCATTGGAGCATTAGTCAGTTCAAACGGCATTCTCCTCAATTGCCATAATCCCGACCCTGGTTAAGCAAAGGCCGTATATTTCTTGCTCCTTTCTTCCAAAGGTACCTGGAAGTACGCCTGCTTTAAATCAATTTTGGACAAATAACGTGCTTTCCGCAATTGGTCTAATATGGCATCCATGCTCGGTAGGGGATATGCATCATTCCTCGTGACCTGATTAAAGTCTCTATAATCTACACAAAAACGGTAACTACCATCAGTTTTGTTCAATAAAACCGTAGCACTACTCCAATTACTCGCGAATCTTTCGATAATTCCTTTATCAAACATTCTCCTCACCTCATCTTGCGTGGCTTTTAATACCACAGGCGACATTCGTCTAAATTTATATCGGACTGGTGCAGCTCCTTGAACGTCTATATGATGTTCGGTCAGTGTGGTAACCCCCGAATCATCAGAATTAGATGGAAGAATGGTTTTCACTAACTCATTAATTTTACTTCGCTGATCCTCCGTAGGCTCGGTAATACCCGCACACTTCGCATAGATGACGCACCCGTGATCGTCGTCATTCCTGGAGAATTCTCTCCACTCCCGCTCCCTAACGCGACATAGGCCTCTACCAAGGCGAGTATCAACATCAAATGCCCGACAAAAATCCATTCCCAAAATTACATCTTGGTCCAACTGCTTAACTGCCTTTACAGGTAACACAGCAGTAAATCCATCTACGTCCAGAGAGAGGGTCAGAACCCCAAGTGCACGACTTACGTCACCGGTGGCGCTTCTCACAGAAGATGTAGTCGGTAATAATCTTTCTTTCAATTTATCCGCTACTTTAGATCCCACCAATGATATCATCGTTCCTGGATCAAACAACGCCTGATAACTTACCTCCGAAATTTCCATATTCATGAAATTTCTATTTTCTACAGCAGCACCTGCCACTAATCTATTGTTCTTTTTGGGCTCTTTTCCTATCATCATTTCTTGGTCAACCACTAATTTCCCATCTATTCCAATATTATTACTACTCAATAAAAATCTCTCAGGTGCTTCGGACTCCTTCCGAATTGCCTGTTCTACCACCTTCATTTGATTCAACTGAATCACCAACTTCTCAACCTCCTGCGGTGTATTTCTCAAGCGAAGCACGTGTTCCAGGGTTTCCCCCTCTAACAACCCTACTTCGTTTGGCAACTTTTTATCCGACGATTCTTTTTCCTCTAGATCGATTACCGGAATCCAGCTATCCGATCTCCGCCTATCAAATGATCCATCTACCAATAAATTCCGTTCCCTAATCCTTATCTCACCACCGCAAACTCCCGAAGGTCGAGCTGGACTCCTTGCCAAGCGGTCTTCCTCTACCATATGCAATTGGGGCAGAGCATCAATGCTCCTGTTATCGGTCCTTGGATCACTCTTTTTATATCCCTCATTATTCTTTGTCGTTCCTGTATCTATTCCTGGGAGGGCAGGGAACAATTCTGACCCCCCTTCTGCTCGTTTCCCCACTGCTCTCGATATTTGATACAATTGGGACAAGTCTTCAATTCAGATCCTATCTTACCACATACTCGACATTCTATCTGAGTTATTTTTCCGTTTTCCGGACAATTTGGTGACAAATGTCCTTTTTTCCACACCGATAATAGATTCTATTAGGACACTCTCCCGCTCGACGTCCCACCGCCTTTCAAAGGAAACACATCCCATAAAAACTACTGTCCCCATTATTCAGTCGTCCCGTTGGTCGATCACTACTTTCCCAACCATTAAGTTTTCGCTGGTATCGTTGAGAACTATAAGTTTTATTGGGAATATAATCCGTACTTGGCCTTATTTGATTAACAACTATCTGTCCATTGGAGGAGGAATCGGTTGTCGTCTTATCTGTATTAATATATTTAGAAAATAAACTTCCGTCATTTCGGTTCTGACGAAATGAAGACCCTGGATGAGAATCTCCTTTATCGGTGTGAATCACAGCTGGTATCACCTCTTGTACTTCCATTGTCGAAATAATTTTGTTTTTCGGATTAGGTTTCTTTTTCTTATCTAATATTTTCTTTCTCTCCACTACACTAGTATTTTCACCAACCTCCGCTACCCTAGATATCTTTTTCTCCCCTTCTACTGGAGCAGGTGCAGCTACCGGTATTCTCATCCTTTCAGGAGGAGGTGGTGGAGCATATCTACTATTCAAATCTTTAACCTTTTCCCATTTCTGTCCATAATACTCCAAGTCCGCGAAAGAGTACACATTCCTTTCCCTGATATATATTCTATATTCGGGCAGCAAATTTCGATATGTGATCTTAACTTGATCTCGTTCTGATGGACGCCTTCGGAAATAACCTATAAAATATTTAAAACTACTTAAGAAATTTGCATTCTCTCACCCCGTGCTTGTGTCCTCTTTCGCAACTCATCCATTAAATCCTCCCGGTCATGTTTCCCAACAAACTGGGCACGAAAGGCTTTTTGAACGTTTTCCAGTCCGTCAATTCCTCTCTCCTTGCTCTATGCCAAATACTGGCCCTATCGTTGAATACACACGGAAGGGCGGTTAAAAAGTCATGATCCGATACTTGTACACTTCGACGACAATCCTCCAACCTGGCCAGAAATTCTTCTGGTACTTCTCTGGAATCTCCAGAGAAACTCAACTTCCAGTCTTATAACGCTTTCCTGGTTCTATACTGCGAATTTTCCCTATAACCAGACCTGTTTTTCTCCAAGTTCTTTAAAGAAGGAAAATCGTCATCCTTACTACCACTACTACTACTCGTGCAGGTGATGGGATCACGGGACACCTGCCGGCTCCTCTTAACCCCCCTCACTGCTGAACTACTACACCCATGATTTCTACTAGTAGAATCCTTCCTTCCTTTTATAATTTTTCCCTGATATCCTCTTTCCTCCTTGGTTGGAGTGCTTCGGTCTACGCGGGTTACGAAGGAATTCATCAGACGACTACACGTGGCGTCCAAATCCTCATCATCGGTGGTATCCTCTGCCTCTGACTCGCCTCTTAGCTCTTGATACTTTCTCTCATTGAACCCCAACTTGTGATTGATATTACCGGTTAAGCTTGATACTACCGACTATTTATTCCTTGGATAACTGACTGAGAGTCATTCATTCACCTGTACTGATTTCTTTGTATTCATTTCTGTCATTTTCCTATTTGTAAGCAGATTCATTTCGGGAATTACCTTCAAATTCGTTATCGAGGTGTACATTTCTCTCGACATCGTTACAACAGCTCCAGACACTGGATCCTTCAACGAAATCATTTTTCTCGTCGTTTCTTCCAGAGGTTGAAATTTATGTACTGTAGACATAATTAGTCCCGATATCACCGTTGTAACAGTACAAGTTCTCGAGGTCATTGTTGTGGTCATTACTACCGCTCCCACTAACTCGTCCCTTCCCACACCGATCATCTCAGCTCCTCCGTCATTCGCCGGTATATTAGCTTCTGGCACCAACTCGACCTCATGCAGTGGAAGATTTTCTTCTCAACTGGCTGTTTACAATACTGTCGTGGTGAAGGGAAGCTCTTCCCCTCTATTATCCACGTCTGGATTCCAAGGAATATGACTTACTTTTACTCTTCGGTAAAACCCGGCACAATTTAAATCTGAATAATCTATCTTTCAGTGTCGCAATTTCTCCTTTCGTACTTAACGCGGCTATATCCAGTCTACGGAAGATCTCATCTGGTAGTAAAGGTTCTATTTCCGCAGCTACTTCCCTAGCCCGACTTGACCGTTTCAATAAATTTTCTAAAAATTCTTCATATTCCATCATGTTCCTTTGGTTTAATGTGCCGGATGTAATATCCATCTCAGTCTTTACATTAGCTAAATTAAATAAAATCCGTTCGAAAAAAAAATTACGTAATTCTTCTTGTCTCTAATTTAAGTTCTCTTATTAACACAGATTCCGATCAGTATTCCAAATTTAAAATTCCGAATGTACCCCATTATTTACGGACATAGATGCCGTGACGCCTTATTATACAATATCAAATTTCACCAAATAAATTTAATTCAAATTATAAAATATAAATTAAATTTTTACCTTATGCAGCTGGTGTCTATAAGTCTTCACTACCTTATCTAAATTTCCAATTTCATAATTCATTAACTTTACTTACAACAAAAAAAAAATTTCAAAACTCTATCAATTATATTAATAAGACCATAAAAAAAATTTTTTTTAAAATGAAGGTACAAAAAAAAATTCAACCGTTTTATCACGTTAATTCAACGTTCAAAATTCTAATTTAATAATTTAATTATAATTTAATAGTATTATTCTTGAGTACTCCTATCTATGAATTATTCAGACACCAGCTTCTTCTTCAGCATCTGAATAGGATCTACTAAATTTCTCCACGACTACTTCGTAAATTTATAATTTATTTCTTAGTTAATAATAACAACATTTCTAAAGTTTATTTATTTGACTTTACAAATAAATGGTATTTATAAAAACAATGTATTAATGCAAAAAAAAAATATATTTTAACTGGAATTCTTTTTTAAGCAACAGTAAAATTAACAAAAATTTGGTCTTTTAAAAAAAAAAATTTAACTTATAATCGTTACTATTACAGGTCAGGGAATACACATATATATATGACTATGAATATCATAATTGTTATATAGATATTTAAAAATTTAGATATAGATAATATTATAATATTTCAAATAAATAATATTCTATACTACGAAATGTATATATATAAATACGCCAGTCACAATAACTCTCTTCCGGTGAATATAAATAGTGATTTTTGGTTTATCCAGTAAAATTTTCAGTCACCAAAATTTCATCACCACAACTTCCGTCAAACATGACAGTCACCAACAAAACCTCTATTCAACAAAAAAAATTTTAGTCCAATTCGCCATCTAGTCAAATAATAAAAAAAAATTTTTTTCAGTCACAAAAAAAAATCTGGTAAATAATAAAAAAAAAAAAATCACGGAAAAGAAGAAGAAAAACCAACAAAAATCTGATCACTCTAACGATAAATTTTATCGTTCTCATAATCAGAAAAAAAAATTTAAATAAAAAAAAAATAGTTGAGTTAAATTTTAAAATAATTAATTAAATTTTGAAAAAAATTTTAATTATATTCTAAAATAATTCAAAGAGAAGAAAAAAAAATTTTATCAATATTTAATTTAAACTTCAAGATTATTTCACGTCTAAACCATCGTAATATTTCAAATCAGGACTTCCGCACAACAAAATTTTTCCCGCCAAAGTTTCCGCGCCTAAATCCTTTCGCGCCAAAATTTATGCCACAAAATTTTCGTCAATCACCAATCCTCTTTATATATACCACCCTTCAATCAGCACGAAAACAAAATAAAAAAAAAAAAATATTTCCAAAATTTTCACTCAATCCAAAAACTCGAGTTTAGTTTATTCCCCACCAGGGATGCTATTTTGTCACACAGTATTTCGCGCACCAAATAGGAACGCCAATGCCGCACTGCGTAATCAAATCTTTTCTCTTTTCTTCATCACTACTAATCCGTCTGCGTTAGTCTAATTCGATAAAGGGGAATTCTTCCTGGGTTGCGACTCGCAGGATTGACTCCGAAATTGAACGAAAATTACCACATTCCACCGAAAATATTATTCAGAAATTTCTATTTAATAGTGGTCATCACTACTCTATAGGCAATGTTATTTAAAAATTTTAATTTAATAAAATAAAAAAAAAACTTACCACTCTGCCATCTAACATAATCAATAATATAATAAATAATCAATAATAATGTCACCTCAATGAATATAGATTTATAATCTTTACCTTAATTTTCAGGAATATAATTTTATTATAATATTCACGATGAATATATCTCTATAATCTTAAATTGATTTCTTTCATTCTCTTTATTTCCAGTTTTACTTACTCAATCCTACTTCCTCAATCTTACATCTGCAATTCTAATTTTTTTCTCTCTCTCCCTCTCTGTCCCTTTCTCCTTCCACACTACTTCTAGAATTTAAATTTCTCTTTTTTTTTTTTTTTAATACAATAATTTCTTATTACTCCCGACTCACGGCCGATGCTTAAATAATCACACAACAATTTAATAATTCTCAAAAAAAACTAAGAGATAATAACAAAAAAAAAACTTTATTCACTTCTACTCTCGACAAGAGCTAGAAATCAACTACTTCTCTGCTACAAAATTAACATCCCCTCTTCCTTCAAATACCGCCAATTTACTATTTCTTAACGGGCACCAATTACATTATTTAATTTATTATATACTCTAATTTAATATTTTACCAAACAGGTATTGGTTCCCACCTTTACTACTTAAGTCTTCATCTTCTTTACTACTTAAGTCGGTACCTGTCGTATTTACACATAAAAAACTGTCGATAGTATATAATGCGTTTTGACTGGAAATAGCGTAGAGTACGGATGTGTATCACGTGTATGACTTTGAAAGGACAAATTTCTTTATATGCCTCCTTGTAAGTTCTCTGCAGGCATCAATGAGAATTCTAGTTATAAAACCCAGATGCACCGCATATGTATTGTAAAGTAATTGGGATGGTTTTAGCGCAGTCCTTCAGGGTGTTCTTAAGAAGGTCATAAAGTGGGCGGGTCTAATCCATAAGCTGACCATCCGAGCGAGAAATTTTCAACGTTTATTTTCTGATATTTGAAGCTTATATGGTTGTAAAAGGAGCGTGGGAAGACCCTCAAAAGGGGCGTCTAGAGGTTCTACGGCGCTTCCTTGCAGTTTGAAAGGCAGTTGCAACTGCGTCTTCGAGACAAACGGTCAGCGTTATCTGATATATTAATCATTTGACAGCGTGTATTACTTTAGAATTATAGAAACTAGTTGTTCAAACTTTTAATAAATTGTTTCTCTTACACTTTCCACGTTAAATTGTTATGTCATTGATTTCTCATACTCCAAATCCTTTGTAAGTTAGTTAATCTCTTTAAATATAACATCTGGCGACCGTGACAGGACCGTGGAGTGAACAGTGGTCAAGTGATTTGAAAGTGACGAGATTTTATAGAAACATGGATAAGTGTAAAAGAAAACGCGCAACAGCACGCACAGCGTTTACTAAGGCATTGCGTGCATTTGAGTCATTGTGTATTGGTACTGTCAGCAACATATCTTATTTAAATGTGGCTTACAAATTCATGACAGAAAAAATGGAAGTGCTGGCAAACATCTCAGAGCAGTTCATAGATATCATGTATGAGGACATGAACACTACGGACGATGAAATCGCGATTGAGCTTGATGAAATCGATGATTACAAGAAGAGATTTTTAGCAGCCACTGAAGAATATCAGCAATTCAAAATGAAAGAAAAACCTAATGAAAGTATAGGTAACTCTGTATCAGAGAAACAGGTCACGAGAACGTATAAATTGCCGAAAATTGAATTGGCGCGTTTTAGTGGTAATGTACGGGACTGGTTCCAATTCTGGAGCCTCTTTAAAAAAATTGATGAGGATACTACCATTGCGAATGAAGACAAATTCCAGTATCTCGTTCAAGCGATGGAGCCACACTCAAGAGCTTCTGATTTAGTAAAGGGTTATCCACCAACTAGTGATAACTATGAAAAACTTATAAAGGCACTGAAGTGTAGGTTCGGCCGTAAACAACTCCAAATAGAAGTTTTTGTTCGAGAATTGCTCAAGCTTGTGTTGGAAAGAGCAATGAAACCGGCAAAAGACATTAATCTAGCAAGTTTATTCGATAAGCTAGAATCATACCTTCGATCACTTGAGTCGCTCGGGGTAACTACCGATACGTGCGCGGCGACGCTCTTTCCGCTTGTGGAGTCAGCGTTACCAGAAGAATTGCTTCGAGCGTGGCAAAGAAATTATGCGGCGTAAAATGCAAGCAACCACACGGATGAAGAAGATGCGGACGATTCGAAAACGAAGCTTAAGCAGTTGATAAAATTTCTACGTTCCGAAGTCGAAGGGGAGATGAGCATAGCGATGGCCGCAAAGGGTTTTCAAATGAAAGAAAACAGCTCGACGGAAAAGGGAAAAAGGGAGAAGCCACGTGCTGATATAAAAGATGTGCCAAGTGCAAGGGATTTGTTGGTTTCTAGAACACGCGGTCCGACGAATACAAAGGATATGTCCATCTCAAGAATGCGTGAACCATATTGTATTTTTTGCGACCAAAAAGGCCATGAGAGTGCAGATTGTAAGAAGGCTGGAGGTATGAGTTCCGAAGAGAAAAACCAGCGCGCAAGAGAAAGAAATGCCTGTTATAAATGCCTGAAAATTGGTCATGGCGCAAGGGTATGTCGTTCAGCTACAAAATGTGTAAAATGCGGAAGACGGCACGTAGAATTGATGTGTCGAGAGAAAGAAAATAAACAGGAAGCTGAAAAAAGTACCCGCGATGTAAGAAAATAACGTAGCTACAGTCGCAAGTGCGAGCAACAATACTAAAGTGTTTATGCAAACGTTGAAGGTGAGATTGATCGAAAGATGTAATGAGATTGTTGCACGTGCTGTTATAGACTCTGGCTCGCAGCGCTCGTACATCACTAAGAAGGTTGTCGAACAGATGCAGTATCATGCCATTGCAGAGCAGAAGATGAGACATTTACTTTTCGGCGCGCAGCGATCTGAAATAGTAAATCATAAAATGTACGCAGTGCGAATTGGCAGTTTAAATCGCGATTATCATGCCAAGTTAATACTACATGAACAAAGGGTTATCTGCGATAGCATACCTGCAATTACGTACGGCCCGTGGATTAACCAGCTAAGGAAAATGAACATTGTATTGAGTGATTTAAACACTGACAGTGATTCTGTCGATATATTAATAGGTGCCGATCATGCAGGAAAATTCCTAACGGGTCATAGACATGTATTAAACGGTGGATTAGTAGCGTTTGAGATATTGTTAGGATGGACACTTATGGGCGAGGTCCCAGACGAAGAAAAACAGGACAGCGCAGCGATGACAACTATAGGAATGGTATCACGGAATATGAGTATACAAGAATTATGGTCGCTAGACTCTATAGGCATTAGAGATCCTATAGAAGTACAAATAAAAAGTGATCAAAATGCAGAAATAAAACGTATATTCTTATCGACGGTGGTTCGCAGTCCTATTGGCAGATACCAGGTACAATTACAATGGCTTGAATGCCATCCAGTATTGCCAGAAAATAAGAATATTGCCCGTAAACGACTGGAAACATCGATAAAACGTCTACAAGCAACGGGGAAATACACGGCTTACAATGCCATATTTCAGGAGTGGCTTGCGGACGGTATTATAGAAGCAGTACCTGAGGAGGAGCAAGAGCGCGGCATGGTTCACTACCTGCCGCACAGGCCAGTTTATAAGGAGAACTCCACGACCACGATCAGACCTGTGTTCGATGCATCGGCCAAGCAACCAAACTGCCCCTCCCTTAATGAATGTTTGCACAAGGGTCCTAATGAGTTGGAGTGTATAACATCTGTTCTACAAAAATTTCGTGAGGGTAAGATAGGTGTAATTTCGGATATTAGAAAAGCATTTTTGCAAATCGAGATACACCCGACTGACCGCGATGCATTTCGATTTCTGTGGTATAATGAACAAAACGATTTGATTATATATAGACATTGTAGAGTAGTTTTTGGCGTATGTAGTAGTCCGTTTATTCTAAGTACGATTATTGAGCTTCATTTAAATAATTGTATTAACTCAACGATTGAAAATAAAAGCGCAGTAAAATGTAAACGAGAAAACATTATTAAATTAAAAAATAGTTTCTATGTCGACAACTGTGTTACTAGCCTAAATAGCGAACAAGAACTGTTAGATTTTAAACGAGATGCACAGTCGGTTATGAATTTAGCCGCCTTTGACCTTCGCGGGTGGGAAAGCAGCATTGACGATCACTCAAAAAATGATAGGATTACATGCGTACTGGGTATCAATTGGGAAAAAACTAGTGGCACTTTATTGCTTAGTCTAGATAAACTTAAAGGGGACGGACTTAATATTATAACGAAAAGGAAAATTTTGTCTTTTACACATCGTATTTTCGACCCGCTTGGTTTTATATGTCCGGCAACTATACAACCTAGAATTTTATTACAACAGGCGTGGGCGCAGCGGTGGAACTGGGATGATCCTGTTGATGAAGCAATAGCAATCCAATTTTCTAAATGGGTTAGTGAGTTAAAGGTTTTAGAAAGCGTACGAATACCCAGATACACAATCGGTGATATAAAGGACATAGAATCTGTAACTCTGCATACATTTTGTGATGCGAGTAAAATAGCTTATGCGGCCGTGACATTCATTCGTATTGTACGTGGAAATGCCGTTGAAGTTAATTTCTTACAAGGCAAATCGCGTATAACACCTGTAAAGGAGGATAAGAATACGCGTATAAGCATACCACGATTGGAACTATTAGCTGCAACGATAGGCGCGCGTTTAACGGATACGGTTTTAAAGGCGCTCACGTATAACGATTTAAATATTTATCTTTGGACTGACTCATCAACAGTGTTATCGTGGATACGCAGAGTTGATAATTGGAGTGTTTTCGTTTCGAATAGAGTAAGAGAGATAAGAAAGCTCACAGATCCTAATCGATGGAGGCACGCGAGCGGGGAACTTAACCCTGCAGATTTACCGTCGAGAGGCTGCACAGCCTGTCAGTTACTAGCATCGAATTGGTGGAATGGTCCTGAATGGCTTCGCAATCCTCCGGAAAAATGGCCCTCTTCTTGTACGTATGACGAAGACGAAATTAATAAAGAATTGAAAAGGGTAGCAAATTTGACGTCGGGGTTTATTTTGTTGACTTCTACTTCGGAAGGAGAAAACGTTCAGTGGTATAGCCGTTATTCTAATTTTGATAAAATTGGACGTATTTTAGCTTGGATAAAGAGATTTATAAATAATATAAAAAATAAAGGCGCGAAAATTATATCTAATTATTTGCAAGTAAATGAAATTGAAAACGCCGAAAAATGCATAATACGAATTTGTCAAGTAGAATGCTCAATAGATGAAAGTAACAAAGATATAAAGCATTTGCAGCCTTTTTTCGATGATGACGGAATTTTGCGTATTAAAACGAAATTGTTTTTTAGAGACGATACTTATAATTTTCGATGTCCGATACTTTTACCAAAGAAACATATACTAGTAAACCTAATTATACAGAAAGAGCATAACAGACTTAACCACGCCGGCATACTAACTGTATTACATGTACTTAGAGAAAAGTATTGGATATTAGATGGTAGGAAAACCATCGGATCTGTCATAAAACGGTGTGTAAGATGTCGAAGATACGACGCGCAGCCTCTTAGTACGACATCGGCACCATTGCTTCTGAATCGTATAAGGAATGCGGCAGTTTTTGAAATCGTCGGTGTTGATTTTGCTGGGCCTGTACATCTGAGAGGAGGTCAAAAGCGTGGATTAGCCTCTTTACATGCGCGGTCTATAGGGCTGTGCATCTTGAATTAGTTAACATAATATACGTAGCTTCCTTTTTAATAGCTTTACGACGATTCATTGCACGCTGAGGGCGACCTCATACCATTTACAGTGACAACGGCACAAATTTTACCGGTCTAAATAATGCCTTGACGAGAATTGATTTTTAAAAATTACAGGCCACTGTTGCAAGACAAAAAATAGAATGGTTGTTCAACCCGCCTTCGGCACCATGGTGGGGAGGATTTTGGGAACGGTTGATAGGCATATTAAAACGCTTATTAAGACGAACGCTTAAAAAGGCGAGTTTAACCTACGAAGAAATGCTCACGATTCTTACGGATTGCGAAGCAATAATTAATGCGCGACCGATTACATTTGTAAGTGAAAATAAAAATGAGCTAATTCCATTGTCCCCGGCTATATTTTTACAAGACGTAGTTGAAAGCGGTGTAGTTGACTTAGATCATATAGAAAAGTTAGATTTCGGAAAACGATATTCTTATCGACAGGAAATTAAGGACAAGCTAAGACGTCGTTTTCGAACTGAATATTTGAGTGCATTAGCTTGTCAAAAATCTAAAAAATGTAATGTAACAACAATCCAGACTGGAGATTTAGTTCTATTAGGAAATGATAATTCCAAACGTATAGCTTGGCCCTTAGCACGTGTAAAGAAAATGATCAATGGAAAGGATGGCAACATACGAGTACTACAGTTAGTAACTGAAAGGGGAGAGATATTAAGACCAATACAGAGAGTGTACCCGTTAGAAGTAAGTCTTCGAAATTCTGATGATACTGAAATAGATTGTATACTTAAGAATAAAAATGTTAATCAAAATAAGAAGGAATGCACAACACAAGCAAGTGTCCCATATCCAATTGATATAAAACAGGACCATGTAATCACGCGTAGCGGACGTACATCCCGTCGTCCTGATAGACTAATGTATTCTTATAAGTAATATGTCAAAAATCTCATGTAATAGCGCTATATATATATATATATATATATATATATATATATATATATATATATATATATTATTTATATTTATTATTGTACTGTACTGAATCGAATAAAGATATTTTAGACTCTTGTAGCTTAGCCACATAACATAAACACATTATATTTCCAGGGAGGATGTCGTATTTACACATAAAAAACTGTCGATAGTATATAATGCGTTTTGACTGGAAATAGCGTAGAGTACGGATGTGTATCACGTGTATGACTTTGAAAGGACAAATTTCTTTATATGCCTCCTTGTAAGTTCTCTGCAGGCATCAATGAGACTTCTAGTTATAAAACCCAGATGCACCGCATATGTATTGTAAAGTAATTGGGATGGTTTTAGCGCAGTCCTTCAGAGTGTTCTTAAGAAGGTCATAAAGTGGGCGGGTCTAATCCATAAGCTGACCATCCGAGCGAGAAATTTTCAACGTTTATTTTCTGATATTTGAAGCTTATATGGTTGTAAAAGGAGCGTGGGAAGACCCTCAAAAGGGGTGTCTAGAGGTTCTACGGCGCTTCCTTGCAGTTTGAAAGGCAGTTGCAACTGCGTCTTCGAGACGAACGGTCAGCGTTATCTGATATATTAATCATTTGACAGCGTGTATTACTTTAGAATTATAGAAACTAGTTGTTCAAACTTTTAATAAATTGTTTCTCTTACACTTTCCACGTTAAATTGTTATGTCATTGATTTCTCATACTCCAAATCCTTTGTAAGTTAGTTAATCTCTTTAAATATAACAGTACCGCTTCCTTCCTATAACTCTTGATTGGAGCAATTAATCTGCCACATATAGTGGTAATAAGCCGTCATACGGGCGTAAGTTTTTTCTCGGCCCATGTGACCAGCCGTCGGTTCATCCTGGCATTCTTGCAGCACGACTTTGCGTTTTTCATACGGGACAACGAGTTTCCAACTCTCGTCGCCCTCCGTGGCGCCAGCTATTCGCATGCTCGGGCAGTATTTGTACAACTGCCCGCTGACGATTTTCTAAATCTGGTGCTGCGTCGGACTTGTTTGAACCGCCTTCTGCTTCTCAAGATACCACTCGTCGGTCGTTTCGTCAGCCCACGACACAGCGTTTATCGACAGCTCGTTTTCTTCGTACATACGTAAGAGCACGTCAGAGACGTAATTAAGGGCACCATTCCGGTACTTCACCTCGTAGCTATGGCCCTGCAGTGCAAGGCATCCGGTAGGGTTGCGCAGATTACACAACCACCGTAGACTGCTATGATCAGTTATCACTTTAAAGTGATAACCTTCCAGATAAGGGCGAAATGTTTTAACTACCCATAACACTGCAAGACATTCGTGCCCCGTTACGCTATAATTGCGTTCGGCTGCGGACATTGTGCGTCAACGAAGAAACGATATGAGCCGTTGGACTTTTTAACCATAACGACAGGGCTCGACCAGCCGCTCGTCGATGGCTCGATCACACCAGCTTGGAGCATGGCATCGACTTTCCCATGCATCTCACTCTCGATTTTAAGCGATACCGGGTAATACCGCTGTTTAATGGGTCGAGCCGAGCCAACGTTGATGTCGTGCTCGACCGACGTCGTGCAGCCGAGAGGCTCTGTTGCGTCTGGCAACATGCGAACTAATAGCTGATCGAGCTGTTCTTTCTCTGAAGTCAGCAAGTCAGCGATTCCGACGAACGCCAGAGCCGTCGAGAGTGTCGAGGACATGCATGCTACCTCGAACACCACCACTCAATCGGCATCCTTAATAAACAATTTGTTGCTGCACGGGTCAAGGATTGCTTTAAATGCACGGACGAAATTTACGCCGACATAGCAATCCTCGTCAAGCGTAGGCAAGATTGCTACCTTGATTTCGTTGCGCACGCCGGCTACGTCGAATGGCAGCTCCACATATCCAGAAATAGACACGTAGCGCCCGTCTGCTACGCGCGCGCCTCTTCCGGTGCTCGGCTGCAGCGTGCGACCGCATGCGCTCGCTATTTGCAAGCCGACGAGGCTCATGATAATTAACGCGACGCCCGGATCGAACAACGCGCGGAGCTTGTATTCCCTCACGCTCACTCATAGCCACCACCTCGATTCTTCCGATGGTTCATCCATTTAAGCGGCGCATGCCGCCTCGCTAGCGCTCGTGTCAAGTGCCGCGGTGTCTCGCATTTCAATTGATCCGGACGGTTGTACTTTCTCGTCTTGCGGTTCGCTTTTTTCTTGCTGCGTTTGAGAGGCCTGCTGAACGGTGGCAGGGGCGTCTACGGCCTGTTTTACGCGCGCCCCGTCCCGTTTCCAGAACATTTCGGGTACGTACGAGACGTGTATCCGGAGAGGCCGCAGTCCCAGCACTTCAAGTCGGTTCTCGGCTCCTTCTGCCTGGCGCCGAGTTCAGAGTCGCTCGATCTTGATGACCATTGTCCAGAGAACGATCGATCGTTCCTCTCTTTCCCCCGAACTCGTCGCCGTTGGTCGCCGTTCTCGTATCGTCGAGGCGGCGAGCGACAAGAATTTGCCTCGATTTTCGTGCACGGCGGGGAGCGGTGTAAGCTCGCGCCATGCCTCGCGCGCGGCGGTGATCCCTTCGGACTACCTCCGCTCTTCCTGGTATTTGTCGGGAGGTTTTTCTGCCTCTGGTTTGTCGCGCCGAGAGAGGGATTGCTCCCGCAGGCAAGCGTGCTCATCCGATCGTAACGCTCGCGAATTTTGCGCATTTTGCCAAGCAGGTCCTTATATATCGGCTCGCTAGCATTCTTTGCAGCCGGTGAAACTTCTGCGGCTACGACGCTAACCCACGCCGCGTTTATCTTTTCGTTGGCGGGTTTTCTCGTTCCACGCGTTTTCGCAGCTTTTCGCTCTCGCTTCGCGTAGCAGTATGAAGCTTCTGGCACGACAGAATTTTCCAAAGGTGGGGGCGGCTTAACGGATTCTTCAGCCGCGATCATCTGTTCGATTAGTATCGCGAGATCGATAAATTCTTCCACCGAATGATTTTGATCCCGTCGGATCCGGCCTTGAAGACGCGGCTGCATATTTTTATGGAGCAGCTCGACTTGCTGCTGCTCACTCGGCTGTGGTATCTGTTTCCTAAAGATCGTAAGCAGACACGTTAAATCTTCGCGCACGGGCTCGTCTGCGCCCTGCGTGCGATAATTCGCTTCCGTTACCAGACTTTTCTGGTAACTGCGGCTGTTACCATAAAATCTCGGAGCCGCTTGACAAAAGTAGGCGCACGTATGCAATCTTTAAATTCGAGAAAAAAAGGAAAAAAAGTGAGAGATTTTATAAATTTCGCGTGAAAAATAAAACGCTAAATTTTATTTTCTTTTATTTATTTATTTCAGACAGAAAAACTTTGAAAGGAAAAAAAAGAAAAAAAATTCATCTTGGTATGTTCGGAGAGTTGTTTTAATTTATTTACAACTCTCCGTCTCACTCACACATACTAGTTGGCTTTATTTAAAATAAAGCCACCCTCGCCCTCAATATCGCGGTCACACACACAACGGCTATCGCGAACACGATGAATAACTTAAAAACAAAGTCGATTCTGTCGACCTAGTCGCACACACTAGGATTCTTCGAATACGTGAAGAACGGAAGGAAATACTCCACTGTCTAATTCTCTGAAAAGAATTAATTTAAAACATTTTGAGAGAATTCTCTGGCCTTTGTCTCGATTTTACGAGACAAATGTTGTTCAATTTCTTTATTTAATAAATTAAATTATCGATGAAAGTGAGGGAGAGACAGTGGATTAATTACAACAGTTAATGAAATTTTTGGAGACTGAAGTGTAAGATGAAACAAAAATTTCTTTGACAGCAAAATGCTTTGGAATCAAAGCTAGTGTTTCGATGGAACGAGAAAAGTCGAAAAGACGGAATCATCCGACAGAAGAAAAAATGTGCCAAATGCTAGAGGATTACTTGTTGCTAATCAACAAGATAATTTATATAGTTTTTGCGGTAGAAGGGGACACGAGAGCTTGAGTTGCTTTGCAGCGAAAAAGTTAACGTTGAAAGATAGACAAGATTTAGTCAGGAAAAAACGTGCGTGTTTTAAATGCTTAAAGTTTGGACACAGTGCGAAAAATTACCGTGTAAATATCAAATGCGAAAAGTGTAGACGGCATGCGACGTTAATATGCTTCGGCGAAAATGAAAAGAATAAAAGTGACTTAGATGAATTAAAACAAAAAAGGGTTGACGAAATTGTTGTAAAACACAACTTTGCCAATGTAAAAGAGGACCCTCATGTATTTATGCAGACTTTAAAATTAAAGTTGTGCAGTGGAGAAAAGGAAACTACGGTGCGCGCGCTTATAGACACAGGGTCACAATATTCGTATATAAAAAAAGACGTAGCACAATTAAATTATAGACCCATAGCGAAACAAGAGATGAAACATTTGCTGTTTAATGGACACAAGATCTGCATAATAAAACATAACAAATATCTAATAGACCTTCAGTGTTTAGACCGACCTTTTAAGTGTTATTTTACGCCGTTCGATCAGGAGGTAATATGTGAAAGTATTCCTTGTATATCAAAGGGAGTTTGAAGTGTTGAATTAAAGAAACTGAACATTCACTTGATTGACACGAACAGTAGAGGAGAGTCTGTAGACATTCTTATTGGTGCAGACAAAGCTGGTGCTTTACTTACTGAACGGCGTCATAAATTATAGTGCGGTCTCGTGGCTGTAGAAACGTATTTAGGTTGTACATTGATGGGAAAGGTTCCTCAAGTTGAAATAAATAAACATTATGAAGAGGGCACGACCATGTGTTCGGTGACATTTCTATCCCGTCCTACGTATATTAAAGATTTGTGGTCGTTGGATGTATTAGGAATTCGAGATCCATTTGAGCAAAAGAGCCGGAAAAAAGTGACTATGAAATAGAAAAGATTTTCTGGGAAATGGCAATCAGGAATGATGAAGGCCGATACGAGGTTAAATTACCATGGATCGAAAATCATGCTATTTTAAAAGACACTAGATATATCGCTTTTTTGCGACTGCAGCCTACGGTAAAGAAATTAAAAGCATTAGGGACATATGTAGCATACAACGAAATATTCGAGGACTGGGCAACACAGGGGATTATCGAACGAGTGCCCAAGGAGGAGGAGTGTGTACGGTGACACTACCTGCTCCGCCGTCCAGTTTTCAAAGAACAATCAACAACTGCAATTAGACCCGTTTTCGACGCCTCGGCGAAGGAACAACAAGCAGTCTCGTTAAATGAATGTCTGCACAAGGGCCTCAACCCCATCGAGCTGATATCGTCAATTTTATTAAGGTTCAGAGCAGGTAATATTGGTGTAATAGCGAATATAAAAAAAGCATTTTTGCATATCAGTATAGATAAGTTAGATAGAGATTTTTTAAGATTTTTCTGGTATGATGAACACGATAATGTCATTATTTATAGACATTGTAGAGTAGTTTTTGGCCTTACTTGCAGTCCATTTATTTTAGCTGTTATAATTAAATTATACGCAGTTCAGAAACGAGAACTTAATAAAGTTGTTGGATAGTTTATTTTTCGATAATTGAGTATGTTGAAACTGTCGATCAATTAAACACGTTCGTATATGAGGCGAAAACAGCGATGGATTTAGGTGGTTTCGATTTGCGTGGGTGGGAATACACTCACGATGATAGTGTTGACGATTCCACTCAAGTGTTGGGTATTTATTCGGATAAGAAACAAGATACATTAGCTTTAAACATTGCGGATGTAAATGATCTAAAATTAGAAAGAATTACGAAAAGAAAAATTCTGTCTGTTTGTCAACAAAATTTTGACCCGCTAGGTAGAATTTATCCCTTTTCGATTTTATTACAGGAAACCTGGGCGGATAAGCTAGCGTGGGATGACGAGGTCAATGACACTATTAAGCATCGTTTTTTACAATGGATAGAGAATTTGCCATATTTAGGAAAAATTAAAATCCCGCGATGCATTATCGGAGCGATCGAAAAGACAGAGGAAATATCGTTTCATACATTTTGCGATGCTAGTAGCGCAGCTTACGCGGCGGTAATTTTTGTACGTATCTCGATTCCTTCAGGTGTAAGGGTAAGGTTAGTACAAGCGAAACTAGCCGCGACAATTGGTGCGAGATTGACCGCGAGTGTATTAAATACCTTAAATATGCAAAATGTCAAAAAATTTTATTGGTCGAACTCCTCAACATTTCTCACTTGGATACAAAAGGATTATAACTTGAGTGTATTCATGAATAACAGAGTGCAAGAAATTAGAAAATTGTTGGATACTACACAATGGTGACATATACCTGGTCGGTTTAATCCTGCTGACCTGCCTTCGCGGGGGTGTACGGTTAAGAAGCTGCTAGATTCGAAATGGCGGGAGGGGCTTGAAGGGTTGCATCGAGTACCTGAGAATGGGCCGAAATCGGAGGTCGACATAATTCAAAGAGAAATTAATGCGGAATTACTTACTAGGAACAGCATCACATTGTAAATGGCAAACGAGAACATTGATTTCAAATCACAACAGTAATTGGTATAATAAATTTTCAGGTTTTCAAAAATTAATTCGAGTAGTTGTATGGATAAAAATATTCTATAATAATTGCAAAGATCGAAGAACTTTTGATGTAAAATTTCAAAATTTAATTATGTTAAGCATAGAAGAAATCAACGCCGCAGAGTTTTGTTTATTGACGCTTTTACAAAATGAAAGTTTTTTGGGTTTAAAAGATAAGAAAATATTTTGCAAGATAAGAACACTTTGCACCATTTACAGATAACGATAATTTAATATGTATCAAAACAAAAATTTTTAATCGCGACGATAATTTTAATTTTAGACGTCCAATCTTATTGCCGACTAACCACTATTTAGTAGAAGTAATCATTAGAGAAAAGCATATTAATCTGAATCACGCGGGTCCTCGAATAATTTTGAATAGTTTAAAAGAACATTTTTGGATTTTGAGAGGACGACAAGCTATAAGATCAGTCATTAATAATTGTGCTTCTTATTTGAGACACGATGCACCACATTTAAATACAGAAGTAGCGGCGTTACCGCTCGATCGTGTAAGAGATGCGGCCATTTTTTTAAATAATTGGTATTGATTTAAGGGGCCGATTCATTTACAAGGCGGACAAAAGGCATGGATTTGTACTTTTACATGTGCTGTATATAGAGCGGTACATTTAGAAATAGTCGATTCCTTGAACGTTGCATCTCTGATAATGGCGTTGAAGCGGTATATAGCACGCAGAGGTCGTCCCAGTATCATTTATAGTGATAATGGGACTAATTTTGGAGGTCTATATAACGCGATGTCCAATATTGATTTTAAAAGGTTAGCGGAGATGTCCCTTAATTTGAAAATTAAATGGAGATTGAATCCTCCAGTGGCATCATGGTGGGGCGGATTCTATAAACGGCTCATTGGAGTTTTAAAACGTTTACTGAGACATACTCTTAAACGCTCCTGTTTAGATTTTGAAGAAATGAACACAACGCTGACAGATTGTGAAATAATTATGAATTCCCGTCTGATAACGTGTTTATCAGATGCATATGAAGATATTGTGCTCCTAAGTGCATCAATGTTTTAACAAGAAATAAAAGAGATAGGAGTCTTAGATTTAGAACGTTTAGAAACGACAGATTTTAAATAGCTTTATACGTACCGACAAAAAATTATACATGATCTAAGGAAGAGATTCAGAATAGAATATTTAGGTATGCTCGCTCATAATAAAACGAAAGTAAATTCTTTACAACAAATAAATGTAAGTGACGTAGTGTTTATAGGCAGTGACAATTTGAAACGATTAGATTGGCCGCTAGCTCGAGTAAAGCATGTTGTTTCTAGTAAAGATGGACAAGTGAGAGTTGTACGTTTGAGTACAGGTAATGGCGAAGTTACTAGACCTATTCAAAGAATTATTCCGGTCGAACTTGACTACGATTGTAATGGTAAGGACGTAAAGGATAATTTAATGTCTAATTTTGAGAAATTGGAGAAATGTCAAAAGCGCCTTTGTCAAAACAAACAAGTTGAGATGTAAAGGTCGATAAACAAAATGGTTACGCGTGGTGGTCGAGTAAGCCGTAAGCCAAATAGATTAATCTATGATTAAGTTTTCCTTTTACTAGAGTTATTGAGATAATGGCGAGACATCATCTCAATGGTGGGAGGATGTCGCATTTCACCTTAGGAAAACGTGAACAGTAATGTACAAAAGAGATTAACGAGGATGGTAAATTATAATAAAATAAAAATAAAATGTGCGAGAGAAAAATTCTTCTTCATCTCTTTTACAGCATGGTCATTTATTTAATGTACGTGACGATTTAGTTTTATTCTAGTGTGCATTGTAGGTTTAGATAGTTTGGGTCTTTTCGACTATTCGGCCATAAGGTTAGGAGGAAGCAATAAAACGCGGCGGAAACTGCCAGAAAATTTTAAAAGAGTAATTCACGCACGTTTGGACTTCAGATTGTTACGAACGAGTGGGAGAAACCAAGGCGTGGTGTGAACGTGAAAATTTGTCAGTGACAGAGTTGTACCTCAATCATGGAACGAACAACTTTAAGTCCCTTTTGCGAACGACCTATGGTTGAAATTATATTATACTTATCCATATGATTTTGAACTGTTCTTTTTAGTTTCTTGAAAATACCGTTTTCATTAATTTTTGAGAGTGTTTAGATGGTTCACATATTTCATTTTCCCTATTCCCGATAATATTTACATTTGTTCTTAAAATCTAAATGCGTAGATATAATAATATATGTTATTCAATAGCAATATTAATAACGACAATATCTAAACAATTAAGTAATATTAATAACGATAATATCCAACTGATGAATAAAAACATATTAATTGACAAAACTAAAAATTCACCTGCTATTACATAATCAAATTCTGTTCAGCCTGTATAATTTACAATCTTAAAATGTTCATCGAATGATAAAGGTTTTAGTTGAAATCACCCATACAGTTATTTTTTCTCGAAGAGAGTGAAGTTTTACTAAAAATTTTTATCGACCTATAATTTCTGCCGAACTTTTTTAAGAATAATGAATTCCTTTTAAATCTGCTGAAATATTTTTAGAGTATTGTTCAATCAATTTAAGAAATATTTCAACTTGAACAATTTAATAGTCTCCTAACATAAACTTCGAAAAAATCTGCTACGAAATAAAATCGACCAACTCGTTATGTTACAACGCATATTGTAATAACTTTTGATAAGCAGCATATCTTCTTCTATATGTACAGTACAATAAATGATCGATAATAATGAAATAATGAATAATAATAAAATCATAAAACCATACATCTAGCATGTATATGGTATATTATAAATGGTTCGTACATATATTTTTATTAATTTAATTTTTTCTTCAATTTATTAATATTTTTAATCTGTTAATATCAAAATTTTATTTTGAGAAATTTACATGTATTGATAATATTACTTTTAAGTGATATATAACTAAATATAATGTATAAATAATATATATTTGTGTACATTTTTATATTTAAAACTATTTTGCGTAATTACCTGCGCTGCCATTACACGCTGTCTCTCGGCAATTAAAGTACATTTGGGACAAACGCAATCTCGCCATCGACAATATCTTTTGTGGCCTTTTAAAGCAGAAACTACACCATGATTTCTACACCTGGCACATTTAGGTGTTCGTTGGTAGCGTTCAGCACTTGTTCGTAAAAAGAATGTTGGTAAAATATGTCGCGACTTTTGTTTCTGTACTAACTGTTCCACTTCTGAATCTACCTTAACGTTTCTTGTAAAAGACATGGTGAATGGAGTTCAAAATAACTCTCAATTTTTCCTATAAAATCAAATAATTAAAAGTAAATCTTTAATAATATACTGCGATATTTATCTTGACAAAAATATAATAAAGTTGAAAAATAATATCTTAGATTATTGTTGCGATTATCAATAAATATAAAAAAATGAATTATATATTGCGTGCATAAGTAAGTCTCCAGCGGCTGTAAAAAGGCACTATCACCAGTGGATTCCAGGCAGAAATGTCAGATCTTATGTATTATATAGGTTGTATACCTATCAACAATTTTACAGCATTATATTTGACTATTTCTTTCGGTGTCTTTATTTTATCAAGCAAAGCTTATTTTATCAAGTAAAATCATGGCAAATTTCCAGCCAAATAAACGTCATTTATCGAAAACACTGCTTCTATTATTTTCTTATTAAACTTATTGGACGCAATGTATTGGTGAATTGACGTGCAGCGAGTGGTTCAAACGGTTCAAAAGTTGTAATTTTCAAGGTAAAGACAGAGATCTATCCGAAAAGCCCAAAAGTGTTAAAGGTCAGAAATTAGATTCTTTGCTAAGTGATGGTTAGTATTAGATTCAAGAAAAGCAACTCTTAAAGGTATTCATATTTTGAAAAATCGCAATAATGTACATTTAATGTTAATCAAGTAAATTGGACAACTTTTATCATTCTTTATTAATCTAAAAGTATGTATGAAAATAAAATTTTGATTTACATTTAAAATTTACTCAAAATAGAATTTCTAATTGCATAACTCAATTAATACATACGAATTGGTCTAGCTTCTATTAATATTTTTATATTATAAACTTAAATATATATAATTGATAAATTAATATTATTTACCTAATCGATGAAATATTATTGACATTAATCATTTATTTTATAATATATTATTATTGTTAGATTATTAATAATCATCCTTAAATTACTTTTTCATCTATTTATTTTTTATTGTATTTAGTTTTCTCAATCTTTGACTCTGATACCTAAGAACCTTGATATACCTTTTTATATATAAATATAGATGGTTACATGTAAATAATTTCTGAGGAAAACTGAAAATTTATCATTGTAAAAATTAGATAAATAATATATGAGCGTATGGCATATTTCTTTTCGAGCCTCATTTGTAACTAAATGTCTATATAAAAGTTTATGAAAAAGACTAGCTGCTTATTATTTAGAGGTACAGACAAGAAGTAGAATTTCAGACATTGACACTATATAAAGTTCGTAATTGAATATTATGCTGCAGAATGAACTATTGCAGTGACATACAGAGAAATACACACTATATTTTCTCTTCTTTTTTATTATAAACTTATATCTAATTGTTTTTTCAATTGTAAATAATTTTATTTACAATTGTGTGTATTGTGTTATGTACAATTTTCAATTGTAAATAATATTATTTCGGTCGGTGAATTATTAATATTTTGTGTTATAGTTTGACTAGCGAAATTTTCGCGCGACCACATATATTCCGCAACAATAATAAAAAATATTCTATGCTAGTGAAGGACATCCTGACTGTCCCCACCATCTTAAATTGAACTTCTCCTTTGTCATCCGACGTTTCGAACCGCTACGGTTCATCCTCGAGAACTAAATTCAGTTTAGTTCCTTATAAAAATATCTATTAATTTAATTGAAAATAGTCGATATAATTATTTTCATTTTAACCCACATAGCATAAAATGTTTCTGGAAGCTTTCAGCGAATGTTTCAAGAAATATTTCAGTGAAAGATTTCCGGTAACTTACGTAAAGTTTAAACAAACTTTCATTAGGTTTGTAATGAAAGCTTTCCAGTAAGCTTCCTATAAGATATAAATAAGATAACATGCACTTCCGAATATAAGAAAGCGGAGTATTACAGAGAAATTTTGAGAAACATTATAGAAACCTTACAGGCCTAATTGAAAGAATCCTTACAGAAAGCTCTTACGAAAGATTAGTATAAGCTTTTTAAATATTACAAATATCAAACCAATATTGAAATAATTTGAATTTTGCATGAAAACATCCAGGCACCTTCCAAGAATTTTCGACGAAATATTCTATAAAACATTACGGAAAGCTTCCCTGAACGCTTTCCGTAATATTTCATGTAATATTGCAAGGAAGTTTTTGAAAGATATGTGAATGCTTTCATATAAATTTTGCGTCATCCCAATCTTTGTTTTAGTTTAAAATACTTTAGTTGTGCTTTTGTCGACTGCTTATATACAAATTAATAAATATTTTCATTGATCTCACAGTCCAATTAAATAAATTGAAAATAATACGTAATAATATCTATACATATTTATATTAATATTAATAGATCAATATACAAAAATAATAAAAATAAAAAATTAAAATTAAAAATTATAATGACAGTCAGACTGTCCTTGTATAATATCACCCCCGTAGAATAATCTCAAAATAAAAATATTAGCTAAAAAATATTTTATGGTAGTGAAGTGCAAGCTGACTGTTCTCACCACTCAGACAGTCCCTGATGAGGAGCCGTAGCGAGCTCGAAACGTTAGACTACGACTTCAATTAGGTAAGGGTGGTGAGGACACTCAGATTGCACTTTACTAACATAAATTTTTTTTCAGCTAATATTTTTATTTTCAGATTAGTCTACGAGGTTGATTTTCTACAAGGACAGTCTGTCATTATAATTTTTAGTTTTTTTTTTTTTATTATTTTTGTATATTGATCTATTAATATTAATATAAATATATATATATATATATATATATATATATATATATATATATATATATATATATATTGATATATATATATTGATATTATTACGTATTATTTTCGATTGATTTAATTGGACTGTATAACCAATGAAAATATTTATTAATTTGTTGTAGTTTTATAACTTTTAAAAATTTACAGTATGGTTTCGCCTTCTTATAGTTGGAAGATAACATGTTATATAATATATAGAAACTCATATATACATATAGAAATAACATGTAGAAAATTTTCGTTTATGTATATATTTATATATATTTATATATACTAGAATATACTATAATATTCATGAAAATGATATGCTATTTCTAAATAAAATTTTAAAAGGACATATGAGGGTGATCATGGTCTAAGTATGACAGCCAATTAAATTGTAGTGATAGTTATGTATACTTTATGTATATTGAGTATACTTATGTATATTAATATGAGAAATATCATGCAGAATGCAATTTCTGAGAATTTTGTTATCACTCATCAGTTTTGGTCGCGTCTCTCACGATGTTTTACTCTTTTCATTATTTTAAGAGATCGTGTTTCACTCTAGTCCGAGGATATTATGGCAATCAGAATTAACGAAAGTATATTTGAAATTAAAATATTTAATTCTTCACAAATAATTTGTTTATCAAGTTTATACATTTCTTCAATTTAGTAAATAATAGAAATGAATATATTATTGTCAAATGTAGTATATTTTGAAGGAGGAAGTCAGGTTAGAAGATATACTGATAGAATACATAGTATATAGTGCTTAATAAATTTTTAAAAAATTGTTAAACAATTTTATGAACCAGTGTTTTTATTTTTACACGTCAAAAAAGTAATAAAATACGTGTAGGTATACACCTGTACCTACTTCCTTATACACGAAAGAGCATAAAGTACAACTGAAATTTTTTCAATAGTACAAAACAAATAGATCCGTTAAAAAACTTATTGAGTAATAAATATTTCATAAAACTTCTACAGCTAATGAAAAATTAGAATGAATCATATATATTTTTTTCGAATACATATCTGTTACAGATAATACAAAAGTGCTTTTTAAATTAAAATGTTAAGTTATAGGAGAAAAAATATTACATCTGCTCGACAAGTTTTCAGACAAACAATAAAAAAACAGCATTGGATTTACAAGAATGTATAGCGAAAACTACCGCTTCGAGAAATACAATAATTAATAATAATAATAATAATATTATTTTTTATAGAGGAGGAGAAAAATCCTTTATGGATCCCAGGGACCGATCCCCGGGTATGTAGGAATTACCAACACAAAGGCATACCCACTAAAAAACTACCTCCGCGGTGCATCCTCGACTGCTTCTCGCAGCTCTGAAAAGAGCTGCTAGCCGAAATCGGCTGCTGCGCACCAAGGAGACCTCCTCTCCCTGGCTGAACTCCCCGCCCCGGAAACCGCCATTAGGCATTATTTCGGAGAGGGAACCAGGATGTTCGCCTTTAGACAGCACCAGATCCCAGCCAAATGGAAGAATCTAGGGAAAGTCCACCTTCTTCCGCCTAAGGATATCCTCGACGAAATAGGCAGCCCTTCCCCATTCTTCCTGGCTGGAGAACATTAGGGGGACGATGCCATCTGGGTAACCTTTCCAGTATCCAGTAAAAATTTATGTTGGGCATCGTCTTCTCTTCTTTCGTGAGGAGTATAATCTCAGTTTTGGCCTCCGCTAGTTCTAGCCCGTGATCACCAATCCAATGGCGAATTCTGTACATGGTTTAATCAAGGCGTGACTGTGCCAGCGTTATATTAGTCGCAATAATAACAGCTTCCACGTCATCCACATACCCGATCAGCGAGCAGCCTTCCGGCATATTCGACCGAAGGATCCCGTCGTTGGAAATATTCTATAGATCAGGATCCAGAATGGAGCCTTGGGCCGCGCCATACGTTAGATCTATCCTTCAAATAATCTCCGATAATCTGGAGTAGGTACCTAGGTACATTGACGTCCTTCTCCAGTGCCCCAGTAGGTCTGTCCACCTAACCGAAATGAAGGTGTTTTTAATATCAAAGTCACCAGAAGACCCACGGTCGAATAAGTGAAAAGTCGACGTAGTTGCGGTGTTCAAGACAACCAGACCTACTCTGGATGTCATGTCATCATTTCTCTTCTCCTAGAGTCCGGTAAGTGTTCTCCCCATTCGAGAGCTTTGCTCTTCAAATCCCCAACTACTTCCAGCTCCCCTCCATTTCTCTTAACGTATCCTCAAGGGCATCCAGTTTAGACTGGAAACCCCCGATGGCCTCATTCAGGGTGAGATAGCAGCTGACTTAACTTATGTTATTCCCCTCTCCCAGATGAAGCCGCGTCCAGATCCGTGGCGCTCCATCCGAAAGCTGAGTGGGTTGAAAATCCAAATCGCTGCGGTACCAAGGTCATCGCGATACCAGACCCCCGCATATCCATCTCGATCTTGTTCGCTGACGATGGCGATGTCAGCGTCCGTCTCAAGACTGGTCTACGTAAGCAGGTCGCTCGCCATTCGATTCCTATTCAGGTTCATCTGCAGGACTTTAACCATTTTGAAGCTCCTCTTTAATTGTATTGTTGACATTTTTTTGTTTTTTCACTGACTCCATATTCATTTTAAACAAATTATTGATTGAGTCAATGAACGTTTTTTCATGATTATATTCATGACTTACCCCGCGTGTTCGTCCGGTCTCAGCGTCCGCACTGCTGTGATGGCTTGCTGCACCAACAGCGCGATCAGCTCGACTGTTAGTGTCCATACAGGAGACATCCAAACTGTCCCCGCCGTACTCTTCTGGTCCGTCTCCTGCTTCCTCAACTTCCTTATCCCTTCTTCTTTGTCGTTAATAGTGTCCATTCTTCTTTCTGTTGTTTTCGCCCCCCCCCCCACGTGGCCGGCCTCCATGAACCCTTCAACAACTTCCTAACACTTGCCTGAAGGAGTCATTCTGGCTTGGACCTTCATATAAGGTTCTTGTCTGTGAGGTGCTCCACTATCTAGAGAGTTTCGAGCAGGCATCACGAGCTAGGACGCACTCGCCAATGCTGGATAACTGGTGCTGACTAGGCGCCCAGCCGCCCATCCTGCCGTCAGCGCGAGCCAAAGGAGGTTTGGGTCGTCCAGGCACGCAACCTGATGACTCCGTCCCCACACAGGATCTCGCTTTGACAGCTTCTAGGCGTGCACGGCTTGGCTAGCGCGGTGGACGGTCTTTAGCTCCGTTTGGAGCCTCTTTTAACTCCCTGATGAAAGCCGAGGAGGAACGATCAACTCAGAAGATTTGATCTGCATCGCTGCGACGCAAGCGTCAATTTTCTTTTTTGTCAATAACAAAAAAGAAAATTATGAACCACCAAAAAAAAATTACAAAAAAGAGAACATCAGATTCAGAAAGCGACAATAATATATTTGAAAGTGACAGAGAAAACAATTTAGTAATAGCAACTGATCAAAAAGTCCCATTGAAACTCAATGTAGCAAAAATACAGAAAGTGACTCAAAAGTAAACATAGTAAGTTTGTTGAAATATTGAAGTCACTAAAATAAATGTATCTTATTTTACTAATTCAATCAATTCATTTTTTTAAAATGTAAAGCTAATTGTAATTAATAATATTTAAAAATAAATTATATATTTTTTACAGATGTATCAGTTGCTGATGTTCATAATAATACTATAAAAATATCCGCAAATAACAAAACATAGATACATCAAATAAATAATGCGAATAATGAAAATCTATTTTGAAAAATCTATCAAACAAATGTATTTTGAATTTACAATATGATTAATTCCTGCTATGACCGATAGGGAAATATTAATAGCTAATCCTGGTACAAAATAATTTTTTTATTTTAATATTATTTAAAAATTTTCTGTACATATTTTTACAGTACTACTCATAAAATTAGTACAAAAAAGTAACAGTCACTTTATAAAAATTACAAAATTGGAGATAAAATCAAAAATAATAAAATATAAAAATTGAACAAATGAAATAACAAATTTAATTATACAAGATACTATTTTATTGAATACATACTTTCCAGTGGATATAAGTGAGAAAAGTTTTAGAAAAATTGAGAGAATCGAAGAAATGTTGAAGGACAAATTAGATTTAAAAAAAATAGTAAGTACTTATGAAGAAAATAATAAACAACCATCTTCGATCACTGTAGTCAGGTCACATTTAAATCTGCATTTGGTAGTAGCTGTAACGGTAACCCAGTGGAGTTAAATTAGATAGAGTAAGAATTAGTCCAGCTAACATACCAAATAATATACTTGCTTGATTAAGACATTTCATGTATCTCATTCTAGGCGGCTAAATTTTTTGTTTCCTAATGAAAAAAGTTAAAAGTAGAATCCTACTTTATTAAAAAATTTTTATTATTGTTCATATGCCTTTAACAGATTAGATTTTTTTCATTTGAAAAAAATTAAATTTCAAGGCTTGGAATAAGATAGAGCAAGTGAACCATGCGAGCAGTACCAGTGCCTCGCCACTAAAACAATTAATTGACAACTACCTTAATTTAACTTCCTGTAAAATTTTTTCAAAACAGGCAAGGATTATGGAAGCTTTACAAAAATATTGCATGAAAAGATAAAAACCTTTCAGAAAACAATCAATGCCCGCTTCATATCATTAAGGTTCATATGTTCGCTTTATATCCTACCAGAAAAAATTCTACAGTAGAAAATCTTCTATCATAATTCTTTGAAAATTACTTTCCAGTTTCTTTTAAAAAGGATATAAATATTATAACCAACAAGATACATACATTACAATAAAAACACACATACATTACAATGATATGACCATCATGATACACATTACAAATTTTCGTTGTTTTATTTTCTCAGGGATTTTGTTGAGCTCTTTTTATGAATAATGATACTTAAGCGAATTAAGACTTTCTATCTGTATTGATCGTAAGTTTATTACTTTTTATTGGATAAAGTAAGAAGGGCATAAGTTTTTCAAATAAACTATTTTTTTAGAAGCTTATAAATTCTGTTTTTGTAATGCATGTCATGAGTACATTAAACAACGTGTAACATCATGTTTAGACGCATCAAATACAAGACTGAAAAAAGAGCTAAGGTGAGTATATCATTAATACTATATTTTTTAAAATCTTTGACACACTGTTTTCATTTAAATTATTTTCCAGCGGAGCAAAAAAATGTAAAAATAAATTTCCACCATTACTCATTGGCAATGAGAGTGAATCAGAATAATATATGTTATAAAAGTAAAATCCACATCATACAATTTCTCTGGAATAAATTTAATAATTATTATTTAAAAATTAACTAATATTTGCATGTAATATATTATCTGAAAAAAAATATAAAACTTTTTTAATGCTGTGATGTCCCGTATATTAATTAAATTTAATAGCAAAGTAAGTGACACTCCGGTTTTAAGCGCGACTATTTTCCTTCCGCGGAAGACGAATTTAGCCCCTATTTTTGGCCCAGCCTTTAGGACCAAAATTCAATTATGTGGGGCCGGTGAATGTATGAACTACGCAATTAACGCGAAACTAACATCGATACCTTTTTATATAAATTAGGATGTAAGGAGTAAGGGCGGCTAACTTGATCGGGATTATACGTTGGTAAAATCCCACCGCCTAGGTCGACCTGACACATTTGATTTTATAAGAATGGATAAGAATTTTTGATAGCATTTTTTGCATGAAAAGATTATGCAGGTGCACAATCTTATTGTCTAACTCTTCCTATCACAACCTTTTGTTTTATGAGGATTGTTTTAGAACTAATCATTGAAATCTGCGCAGAATGGTTTGCTGGATCGGGATTATACGTAAGTACAATCCCACCGTTTGGCTCGCCCTGATAGATTTGTGATTTTCTAAAGACTATGAATCCACGTAAAATAAAATTAAGAACAAATTCTCGAATTTGTTGTAATGTGGTTTAAACGATAATTTAATTTCGTTTAAATTTTTAAGGTAGAATTACTGATGCGACAAAAATTATATCAAAACTATCATTTAATAAACCTTCAAGAAATTATATTAAATATTAACAATTCTCTTAAATTTTGCTGTCGGTACGAATAAGGTGCATCAATGCGTTCTCATTGATGTCTGAATTTTAACTAAATCTTAGTTTTGTTGAGGAAAGTTGTAGGATCGGAAAAAGTGGTTGGGTAATAATCGTGTATAACTAAGATGCTAATATTGTTAATAAATATTTTTGCATTAGTCTTACAGTCCAATAAAATCAATCGAAAACAGTACGTAACAATATCAATACATATCTACATTAACATTAATACATCAATACACAAAAATAATAAAAATAAAAATTATAATGACCGTCAGACTGTCCTTGTATACTAATATATAGTATGTAGACTAATCTGAAAATAAAATATTAGCTGAAAAAAATTTTGTTAGTAAAGTGCAATCTGACTGTCCCCAACACCCTTCCTAAATGAAGATCCATTTCAACGTTTCGAGCTCGCTACGGCTCCTCATCAGGGACTAAACTAAACCTTATATTCTAATCTATATATACCTCATCCCCACTACCAAATTTAATACATTAAATCTAAATTCTCCCTCTACACAAATATCAGGTATGTGAATAAGTCTTTCCCGTTTTTTTTCAAATTTTGAGCCTTTATTGTGAAAAATGGTTACAAATGAATTATTGAAAGTATTGGCCATCGCTAGCTACAAGTTTTTCCCATCTTTCTGGCAACATACGAATCCCGTTGCGAAAAAATTCGACCGCTTTGGCCTCTATCCAGCCATCCACCCATTTTTTGGCTTCCTCGTAGGAATGGAAGTGCTGGTCAGCCAGGCCATGCGTCATCGATCTGAAGAGATGGTAATCAGACGGAGGAACGTCTGGACTATACGGCGGGTGGGGTAGGACTTTCCATTTGAGCGTTTCTAAGTATGTTTTCACCAGCGGTGCAACATGTGGGCGAGCATTGTCATGTTGCAAAATAACTTTGTCGTGCCTGTCGGAGTATTGTGGCCGTTTTTCTCGCAGTGCGCGGCTCAAACGCATCAATTGTCGTCGAAAAACCTCGCCTGTGATCCGTTCATTCGGTTTCAGAAGCTCATAGTAAACCACACCTAGCTGGTCCCACCATATACAGAGCATGAGCTTGGCGCCATGAATATTTGGCTTGGCCGTCGATGATGATGCATGGCCGGGTAGTCCCCATGATTTTCTTCGCTTCGGATTATCGTAACGTATCCACTTTTCATCGCCAGTCACGATACGATGCAGAAAACCCTTTCTTTTATGTCGCTGAAGCAGCTGTTCGCAAGTGAAAAAACGCCGTTCGACGTCTCTCAGCTTCAGTTCGTACGGCACCCAATTTCCTTGCTTTTGGATCATTCCCATGGCTTTCAAACGCTTGGAAATGGTTGTTCGGTCAACTCCCAATGCTTCAGCAAGTTCTTCTTGCGTTTGACAAGAATCTTCATCAAGCAAAGTCGCCAATTCTCGATCTTCAAAGATTTGCGGCCGCCCGGAACGCTCCTTGTCTTCCACGTCGAAATCACCGCTTTTGAAGCGTCGAAACCATCCGCGAACACTTGAATCATCGACACAACCTTCTCCATAAGCCTCCTGAAGCAATCGATGCGTCTCGGCAGCAGATTTCTTCAAATTGAACCAACAAAGTGAAACTTCCCGCAAATGACGTCGACTCGGCTCAAATTTCGACATTTTCACGATATCAAAAATTTATGATGCGAAAAAATTTTAACTAATGTGTTAGTATGGAATTGTTGACATATGAATAAGCTTTGATTATGACATATGTAACCATTGAATACTCGCACAGTATTGGTGGCGCCATCTCTTACAAAAAACGGGAAAGACTTATTCACATTCCTAATAGTTCAAAACCAATCAATTTAATAAGGAATGATAAGTATTGTCCAATTTACTAGACTCTAACATTAAATTCACATTATTCCGATTCCTGGAAATGTGAATACTTTCAAGACCCTCCCTTTTATATTTATTATTAATACCATGTTCTAAAATATCCACTTTCACAAAATCAAAAGAATGTAAAAACTTTGAACAATGCTCCTCTATTATGTGAGCTACGTAAAGTATATTTATGTTCATAAATTCCATTTTTTAAATATTTAGCAAATTTGAATGTTAAATTTCCGAAAATTTCTTCTAATTCCTTCAGATATGGTAAGACAATCTAACATATGGTAAGACAATAATTTTGACTCTGTTAACATCAACTCGTGCATTATGTCTATTTTCGGTATTATAAATGTCAAACAATTTCTCAGCAATTAATCTATTAATAAATTCAATTGGATATCCATTTAGTGAAAATTTCTCTTACTATCTGTCAATTATTTTGTCTAAAATCTTCATGTGACAATTTTATTGCTCTGTCAATTATACCTTTCAATACTCCAATTTTTTTCCGAATTGGTGGTGTGAATTAAAATCTAAAAACCTATCTGACCAAACAGGCTTTTTTTACCAATTAAGTTTCACTTTATTATTACTAGATCTAATGACATTAATGTCCAGAATACTGAACTGATTATTAACTTCAATCTCCCTGTAAATTTAATTCTGTCATGTACAGAATTAAAAACATCCACCATTGCATCCGCAAAAACTTCTGGAACAATTGTAAAGATATGATCAACATATCTCTCAAATATCTTTGGTTCAAAAAGTAATTTTGACAAAGCTATACTTTCCAATTTTTCCATAACTAAATTAGCTATAACTGGTGACAATGTGACCCCATTGGACATACGTATTGTTGTTCATAAAAGTTATATTGAAAAGAAAAAATTGTGTTATTAAAAACCAAATTAATTGCTTTAATAAATTCATTCATTGTCAATTTTGTATGTAAATTAATTTCATGCCATTTCTCTTGTATAATATCATTTAACATTTTTAAAGGTAGATTTCTAAACAAAAATACTACATCCAATGAAATCATCTTGTCGTTTTTCGGAATAATATCTTTCATTTCATTGTAAAAAGACCAACTATCCTTAATATAAGAACTAGTTTTTCCAACTATCTTAACCAATATATTAGATCAAAATCTGGCAATATTATAAGTTGGAATATTTAGTGAAGATATTATTATTCTAAATGTCAGATTTTCTTTATGATTAGCTACAATATAATTTGAAAGAATTATTAAATAATTGGAAAAGAAATGAATATATAAATGATACTACATATAAATATTTAGAATGTGAAGGTGTTACTGTAGCAAAATGTTATGGACTTCCCAAGATTCATAAAGAAAACCTGACGTTTAGAATAATAATATCTTCTCTAAATTTCCCAACTTATAATATTGCCAGATTTTTATCTAATATATTGGTGAAGATAGTTGGAAAAACTAGTTATTGTATTATGGATAGTTGGTGTTTTTACAATGAAATGAAAGATATTATTATTCTGAAAAACTACAAGATTTCATTGGATGTAGTATCTTTATTTACAGATGTACCTTTAGAATCTTTAAATGATATAATACAGGAGAAGTGGCATGAAATTAATTTATATACAAAATTAACAGTAAATAAATTGATTAAAGTAATTAATTTAGTTTTTAATAACACAATTTTTCGTTTGATAATAAATTTTATTAACAAAGATACGGATGTCTTATGGGGGCAGCTTTGTCACCAGTTAAATGATGATAGTACTTATTTGAAAATTGGTAATTCATACATCATTAAGGTACAAAATAATTGGAAAGAGTTATTAAATAATTGCAGTAGCAATGAATATATAAAAGATGCTAATTTAGTTATGGAAAAATTGGAAAGTATAGCTTTGTCAAAATTAATTTTTGAACCAATTATATTTAAAATATATGTTAATGATATCTTTACAATTGTTCCAGAAGTTTTTGTGGATGAAACGGTGGATGTTTTTAATTCTGTACATGACAGAATTAAATTTACAAGGGAGATTGAAGTTAATAACAGTTGAGTATTCTGGACATTAATATCATTAGATGCAGTAATAATAATGTGAAACTTAATTGATAAAGAAAGCCTATTTGGTGAGGTAAGTTTTTAGATTTTAATTTATATCACCAATTGAGAAACAAAATTGAAGCATTAAATGGTGTCATTGACAGAGCAATAAAATTATCACATAAAGATTTTAGACAAAATAATTTACAGATATTAAGATAAACTGTTTAAAGTTTTTACATTCTTTTAATTTTATGAATGTGGCTATTTTAGAGCATGGTATTAATAATATTTATAAAAGGGAGAGTGTTGAAAGTATTCAGATTTCCAGGAATTGGAATAATGTGAATTTAATGTTAGAGTCTAGTAAATTGGACAATATTTATCATTCCTTATTAAATTGATTGGTTTTGAACTATTTGTGTAGAGGGAGAATTTAGATTTAATTTATTAAATTTGGTAGTGGGGATGAGGTATATATAGATTAGAATATAAGGTTTAGTTTAGTCCGTGATAAGGAGCCGTAGCAAGCTCGAAACGTTGAACTGGATCTTCATTTAGGAAGGGTGTTGGGGACAGTCAGATTGCACTTTACTAACAAAATTTTTTTCAGCTAATATTTTATTTTCAGATTAGTCTACGTACTATATATTAGTATACAAGGACAGTCTGACTGTCATTATAATTTTTATTTTTATTATTTTTGTGTATTGATGTATTAATGTTAATGTAGATATGTATTGATATTGTTACGTACTGTTTTCGATTGATTTGATTGAAGTCTAAGACCAATGAAAAAATATTTATTAATTTGTATATAAACAGTCGACAAAAGTACAATTAAAGTATGTTAATAATGTGCCAGGCAGATGGAATGGAAAAGGCATGGATTGTATAAGGGACGTGCCACACGGTCGATAGTAGGGATTAGTACAAGTAGCGTCATATAAAGTTTCGAAGAGAAACTTACAATTCGGAAACTTAATTGTAAACGTTGTAAAACTCCACTTGAATATATTGAGTTTACAAGATTATTCTATAGATCTAATAATAAAATTTTAAGAAAATAATAAATTCTAAAGAGCTTATTGTAGGAATAAACGGAAAACTATATAAAATGCATTTATAAAATTATATATAATAAATTATCATATTACAAATTTAAAAATTCGTACGATTCTCTTAAATATTTCATTTTACGAAATAATGTTCCGATGTAACAGACTACATCAACGACATGGTTTGCGAGCAAGGATTATGCAGATGTACCATCCCACTACGTATCTCTGTCCGTGATGCTAAGTAATATATATAATTCAATTTCCGAACGAATTAATAAGATTATTTGGAAATAACAGGTTGGCTTTCAGAAAAAGATTATGCAGATGCACAATCCATCAGCGTAGCTCTCCCTATTATTTGTAGGACGGGAATGAAGGAATATTAATTGAAGAATAAATATTTTTTTTACGACTTATTTTTATTTTTGTTTAGGTACAGCGTAATCGCCGATGATCTTCAAGCAATATAACAATATAATCTTATTGTTACTCGCGAGAAGAAGAAATATTACTAATAGACTGAATCTAAAATCTTAAGTAATCTAAACCTAAAGTCGAGAGAGAAACGGGAGTAAATAAAAAAATTAAATCCGACGAAATACCTAAGTCTATAAAAAGGGAAAAGATCGCGGAGGTCTGAACGAATAAGAATCCAAATCGGCAGTGATCTCTCGTCTTTAGGGCGCTCGCATATATATTCGTATATATACTCGATCTTAACCCTATCTTCTGACATATTGCGAAAAAATTAGGCTTAGAGTGGAGGAAAACCAAAGAAGGAGAGATGTAGAAACAATCATTCATTCGTTTTCTTACAACGTATTTTATGTAGGAAATAACATTCGGATTTGATTTTTAGTAATGAATAATGTCGTCAGGTATGTTTCACCAATGTTAATTTATTGATGTTGCTATTACTAATATAATATTAACTGGATCTTAAACTAAATTTCAAAATATTTAGAGATTTAAGATCTGTTGAAACGAGTTTCGGTATACTCGGTATATTAACCCGTTGCTTTTCGTAATGCACGTAGTTTGATCCATTTCGTTAATCGATCCTGCATTACAAGAAGCATAATATGTCCGTTATTGGATCGTGAGAGAGGCCCCACCAAATCGACGGAAACCATGTCCCATGGCTGTGTTACATTTGTCGCGTGCATTTTTCCCGCCGGGGCTGACTGCTGTGCTTTATGCTTTTGGCAGTTTATACACGCGCGTACGTACCGTGTGGCTTCACGGAACATGCCTGGCCAGTAGTAGCTTTTAGCTAATTTTGCTAAAGTTTTAGCTACTCCTAAATGTCCTGCTGTGGGATCATCGTGGTTTTCTTTCAATATTCGCTGTTTATACATATTTTCCACTCGCTTAATTCATTTGTTTCATTAAAATCAAGCGTGTGTAATATGTGCCGATACAATCTATTGCCTTCTATCCTGTAATCCGGAAAATCTTTGGGATTTTCTGATACCGATTTATAAGTTTTCTCGTACCATTAATTTTCCGTTTTCGATATCGCATTTATTTCGACTGGATTCCGTGATAGTATATCGGCTACGTTGTTTTCTGTTCCTTTTCGATACTGTATATCGAAATCCCATTGAGCTAATTCCAGTGCCCATCGTGCTAACCTACCTGATGGATTATCTAACTTCTCCAACCATTTTAATGATTGGTGATCCGTTACTACCGTAAACGGATAACCTTCTAGATATGGGCGCATTTTCCATATGCCCCACCGCACAGCTAAACATTCTAATTCAGTGACGGAATAATTTTTTTCTGCTGGATTTAGTGTGCGGCAGGCATATGCAATGACGTTCTCTTTTTCTCCGTCTATCTGTGTTAGCATGGCGCCTAGGCCAAGTAAACTCGCATCTGTTTGCAGGACAAAAGGCAGATTCCAATTTGGACCTGCCAAAACAGGAGCTTCCGTTAAGTTTTTCTTTAGCTCTTCAAAAGCCGTTGCTTGATCCTGTGTCCATGTCCATTCTATTTTCTTCTTTAATAGTATACTTAACGGTGCTGCTATTTTTGACAAATCCTTAATAAAATGCCTATATCAGGAAAGCATTCCAAAAAATCTTTTCAATTCCTTTTGATTTTTTGATGGTGGTATTGCTGAAATTGCTTTAATTTTTTCAGGATCTGTTCGAATTCCCTGTGCATCAACCACGTGTCCCAGATACGTAAGTTGTGACCTTGCAAATTTGCATTTTTCTGGATTTGGCTTTAATTTGGCAGCCCACAACCTTTCAAAGACTGTCTTTAGCATTTCTTTTATGTTCCTTGTATGTCTCGGTGCCGATAATTATGTCATCAAGATATGCAAATGCATTTGGTGCCATATCGGGTGTAATAATTGTATCTAGCAGTCTCTGAAACGTTGCTGGGGCAGTAGGTAAACCAAAAGGCATTACATTGAACTCATAAAGGCCTCGTCCTGGCACTGTCAAAGCCGTAAGAGGCTTACTTTCTTCTGTTAAATTAATTTGCCAATAGCCATTTTTAAGGTCAATAGTTGATAGTATTCGTGCGCCCTGCAACTTATCAAGAATTGACTGTATTTGTGGCAGGGCATAAGCATCCTTTTTCGAAACTTAATTTAGACAACGAAAATCCACACAAAATCGAGGTTTGCCGTCTTTTTTCCTTGCGATTACCACAGGACTACTCCATGGGCTGTCGGACGATCGTATTATGCCTTCTTTATCATTTTATCAACTTCCTCGTTGATAATTTTTTGCATTGCCGGGTTTCTAGCTCGGTAACGTTGTTCTAAAGGCGTAGTGTCCGTCAGTCGTATTTCATGTTTCACACAAGGCGTAGCCCCTTTAATAGAATTAAATTTTTCCATTTCCCTATGTTTTTTTCTAAATCTTTCTTTTGCTGTGTTGGTAACTCTTGTAATGCTGTTTGGTTCTGAATACTTGAAATTTGATTTATAAATATATTACTATTTCTATGTTTTTTGCCTTTCAATAAAACATCGATTTCCAATTTAGTTAAAATATCCATTCCTAGGATAATTTTACTACTTAATTTATTCATTACGTAAAATTCTTGACTTACGTAATAATTTTTTATCTTGACTGTGCCATTTATCCCTTTCATTTCGGATATCAATGCACCGTTTGCCAGTATTGCTGCTTTGGATTTTTCTACCGCAGTCCAATTGCATTTATTTATGCAATGGTTCGCCCCGTCAGGCCGTATAAAAGAATTAACTGAACCTGTGTCAACTAATGCTTTATACTTCTTTTGGCCTATTTATACTATTACAAAATAGCGTAAATCTAATTGTTGGTCGGACGGGCCTGTGATGGTCCGGCCGTGATTTCGTTTCCCGACTTTTGGCATTTGCAATCGCGCGAAAATACGCCGTCTTTGCCACACCGGGTGCAAAATTTTCTTTGCGCGTTTTTACATTGGAAACGTGTATGGCCTTGTTGCTTGCAACGCCAGCAACATTTGCTTTTGTCATACGACGTCGTAATTGCCATAATTGCATTTCGTGGGTTCACAAATGATCGATGATTTTCGGAAGTTGATTTTGCTCTATCTCCTTCCATTCTATTTAATTTTTCGCGAACGATTTCCACCTTCCGCACTAAATCGCTTACAGAAGCTATGTTTTCTCTTGCAACATATAATTGCAATTCAGGCAACATTTTTTCGTACAAATTATCTATTTGTCTACGAATATCTAAACCTCCGCGACGTCTCATTAACGTACATAAAGCATTCGCGTAATCTAAAATCGATTCCTTCGATTTCTGTTTTCGATCTATTATTTGCCTATCGAACTGTCGTTGTTCATTCGGAGGTAAATAAAATTCTCTCATTAATTTCTGCAATCCCTTCCATGTCGTGATATCCCTGGCAAAATTTCGAAACCATTGTTGCGCGTCGCCTCTTAATAATTCCGGTAAGCCCTGCAACAATTGTGCGTCTGTTAGGCCGTAGACGGCACGCAATTCCGAAACTCTTTCCAGGAATGCGTGAATATTTTTCCCGTCGAAATGGCAATTCCATTTTCTCATTTGGTCGGCTATTTTTGCCGCCGGATTAATTGGAATATTCGTCATGACTTGATTAGGTGCTAATAGTATATTATTTTCTCCTAATAGTGGAGACAATGTATTTTCCAATTTCTCCTTGAGCAATTGCTGCTCATCGGCCGTCTTATCGTGCTCTTCTATGTAATCCGGCGCGTCGTCTCGCTTATCATCAAAAAATTCCGGATTTTGAATAACGTATAGAACTAATCTCTGCCGGAGTTGAACAACATTGCCGTCTAAACTTAAATCGAATTTTGCTAATTCTATAAGCAACTGCTCCATACGAAGCTTATATATCCACGAGACCTTCATTACTTTTATTCGATGATTGACAATATTGTTATCTACTCTAAATATCCCATCCAGTAAATAATTCCGTTCAATATATCAAAATTCAAAATTTAACAAGGATTTTCAAAATTTTTAGTTTAAATAGTATTAATTTAAGCACGACTGTGTCCATGAATTTCGCCTGTTCGGGCGCCATGTAACATAAGCACTTTGTTGAGAGCTAGTTCGTGCTCCGGCTCAACGCGCCTCGGCCCCGATCGCTCAGCACGCCATCGGGTTCTTTTCACCCCACCAAAGACTATTCGTTTTAACTTGCATAAACGAGTGGATCCGGCTCAACCCGCCTCGGCCCCTAGTCGCTCAACGCGCCACTAGGTTCGCTTGTGCAAGATAATTTATTTATAATTTTTTATGGTGCGTACTATACTTTAGCCTACGCTCAACACGACTAGGCCCTTGGTCGCTAAACCCGCCACTAAGTTTGTTCTAATACACACCGAACCGCGAAATCCAATTCTCACTCTCGCTCAACCCGCCAGAGTTCGAATTGGATTTTATTTTATTTATTTGTATTTTTTTCTTCTTTTCGTTGCTGGATGTTAGGATCTAAATAAATTTCTATTTATTTAAGTATAAGAAAATTTATTAACAAAAATATAAAAACTAATAAACTATTTTTTTTTCGGCATTTGACAACTTAGCCGCTGCTATCGACTTGTTTAGTCGCGACATTATCCGCTGTAACAAATAAAATCATAAAATATATTTATTTTATGAAGTAGAACTTTAACAATTAATTTTAACTTAAAATTAACGCTCCGCGTCAGCGTAATTGCAAATTTTATTTATTTTCTATTTTACGTGATCGCGTCCCGCCCTGAGTATGCTGAGACTTGTCGCCCGCTATCGCGCCGACGACAGGTCCCCCTCGAATAGCCAGTTTCGAGGTCGTTGGCACACTGAATTTTCGCAGTCATTGCGGCTCTATTTGAGAATTGGGAGAGAGCGCTCGCTCTGCCCTTACCGCACTGTACCGTGCCTTAGAACTACGCAGCGCCGTCGCCGCTCGCGAGAATTCGCGAATTGATTCGCGAATTCTCGCTCGCCGCTTCTCTTCGAGCCGCCTGTGGCCCGAGAGCGCTCGCTCATCTTCGCCGCTGCCGGCGCTCCCCCTTCGCCGCGCCGCGCCGCGCCGCTCGCGACTTCGCGACTTATCTACAATATATAATATATACGCGAAACTATTGTCTCGTCGCATCTCCCCCTTCCCCCGTGGAAAGTGAAACGCGGATACATAATAGATAATGACACGTAAATAAATGATACCGCTAAACCACATTATATTATTCCGCCGGACTCGCTGAAATAAATTGTTAGGATACCGGGTTTCGCGCATATAATAACTTTTATATAACAACAACAAAAAAAACAAACCTTTAAGTTTCCCTATTCGGACTGCTCCGGTATTGGCGTCTATCCTGATGCACCAGCGCAGACCGTTGTCCCGAGCCCTATACTCTCGCCCTCCCGGCGGGATCACGATCTCCGGCCCATTTGGGATTTTCACCTTCCTGGACCGTGGGGGCTCCGGGATGGAAATCCGACGGAATCCTTCCGCTGGATTCGGAGGTACCGTGAAAGATGTGTCCAGCTGCTGCCGATGGATTGGCGGGAGTGTGATAAGCGGCGGTGGAAAATCTAAGGGTCTCGGGCGCGTCTGCAGTCGCTCCAGCCACACCATTGGCCTCCTGGCCATAGCCTCCAGGACCGCCTTACTTGTCGGCTGATAGTCTGCCGTTGCCAGTGTCTGCTGTGGGGTGGGCTGAGGGAAATATCCCTCATCTCCAGCCACCTCCCCGAAGTACGAGGTGTCCTGAGCATCTAACCAATGCTCGAACTCCTTATACAGCTCCTGCGGCGTCATGTTCATAATTGCGTTCATCACTGTTCTTAATCACGGTTGATCTTATACGGATCAAATTATTTCTCTTTGAATTAATTCAGTATTAAAGTTAGAACGTTTTGAACAGTGGGCAAGGGCGTGTTTGTTTATATTTATTTCCCGACTCGACAGTACGTTCGAGTTTATCGTCGAGGTAGGGAATTGTAAAGCCCATGCCTATATACAAAATTATTTGTATAGTTGATCGATCATTTAAACTCTGTGTCTTGATCCTGTGTGTTTGCAGAATATAGATTCTCCATCGTGAGTCGCGTTTATTTACGAAAACAACCTCTTTCCTCCCGATTCATTTCCGAGCCGTATTGCTAATTGGTTTTTAACCAATGTACATTACTATCTTTTACGTATTAAATTGTACCTATTATTCATTCGCTGTATAGGATTATTAACTCGCTATTAAAATTATTAACACGCTATATACAAAATTATTTACAGTGATATCGCTTACTTAATTATCCTATTTACTTATTACTATTGCCGGCAATGTACAATATTTTACAAATTTACAAAATTAATTATTATTTACAAAAATTCACGTATCGTGACCGGTGTACGGTTTTATGTCCTTGACATGAATTTTTTCTATTAGTTTCCCATCTGCTCCTTGCAGATTAAATATGACTGGGGAAACTTTCTTTATTATTGCAAATGGCCCACTATATTTTTCGCAAAGCTTTGCACTGAGCTGATTTGCTTTGTTTGACAGTATGTGTTGACGCTTCAGGACTTGTTCGCCATCACGTGGCTGCCAATCACGTCGGCGTAAGTCATAATATTTTCTCTGCTGTGAGAAAGACTGTCCCGCTTTTATTTTGGCGAGCTCAAGTGCTTATTGAATATTCCTTATCCAAGAAAATATTTTAATCTTCCAGGCATCTCACATCATCGTCCTGGAAGATTTCATGAAAGGTTGTTGTAAGCTTCTAGGGATGATTTCTGTCACGCAATGTTGTCGGACTTTACATGACATTTCGGAGATAAGTTTCCAGGGAAGCTTGTGTCCAGGGAAGCGGTTATAAAGTTTTTTTGGATATGTTATGCTTCCCAGAAGACTGCACTATAGCTTCTTAAGTTCCATAAAACATTATTATAAGCTTTCACGGAAGATTTCTGTCAGGAAAGTTTCGCGGACATGTCATGCCTTTCGCAAGATTCCATGGTAGCTTCCTAGACAGTTCCACAAAAGTTATAAGTTTCCAGGGAAGCTTGTGATCAGAAGTAATAATTATTAAAACCTTTCTTTTACTTTTTAAAAATCTTTTTTCTCTTTTACCATAGAGCTAATAACAAAGCTCATCTAGAGGAATTACGAATAACTAATTGAGACATTAATAATAATAACTACAAATAACTAATAAATAGAACATTAACTTATTAACAGCAGTGAACAAAATAAAAATAATATAGCAATAATAAAACAATAACAATAATAACTAATAACAAATTTTATGGAAAATGAATATAGAAATTAATAACAATAAGAAATTCGTAATTTCTATAAGGTATCGAATCAGGAGCCATTATAACACCACTTATAGACTACACTGGATCCGTATATGTGATCGATCTACGCAATTAATTAATTACTTGGAATCATTATTTATTAATAATATTGTTAATAAATTTTAAACTGCACCCTACCAAATGCAATAAAAGTAGCTCGATAATAATTAACTTTCAAAGAATAACGATAGTGAGCATGTGACCACATAGTTAATAAATTATTAGTATAAAGTTAATTATTTAATTAATTAACAAAAATTCATAGACTAGATCGACAAGAATGAGTTTTGATCATTCGATGAACTATAACTCATAGGTCAGCAAATAGAGCTAAAAAGATAAATGAAGCGTCGATATAAGGAACCACCTCCACTTGAAAAGCGCATATAAAAGTACGGCAGCTTGCCCTTCATCAGGGAGATGATTGATCTCTGTATTAGAAAATTGTGTATGGGTTTAAACCCGGGCAAGTTGATCAAATCAGCAACAATCCCTGTAATCTCCTATATACGCTTACCGGATGAGAAACTTTGCTCTTACGATGGAGAATTGGACGTGCTACTTTGCTTAGAAGAACAATAATTCAAAGTCCGCTTTAAAGTAGCAAAGACACGAAAATTCGACATCATTGTTGTCGACATTTTAGCTAAAATGAAAATTACGTTCATTAGTTCATGGCAGATTCATAAATTAATGAATTCAATTAATTCAATTAATGAAAATTAATTGTAAAAATATGTATTTTAATTTCTGAAGTTTTTATATTTCCGTTTACTAGCAAGTCAATAAGTAGCTTATTAAAATTGTCGAATAGAAATGAATCGCGTTTGAGAATCATCTTTGAGCTCATCAGTTCTGCAAACAATAACTCATGTCAAGTAGAGGTATACCAGTATAAAGAAGAAAATAAAAGAAATGCGAGTACGTATGTAGTATATCTATGATACTTAGTAAAGTATGTGCTTATAATTATGAGGTATGTTCTAACACCTCGGAAAATACGGTACAATGAACATAAGGCTTAAGAACTAACTTGATACACTCTTCCCGGCGCGTCTTTCAAATGTTTATGGTATTGCAATTAGATTAAAATTTTGAGAAATAGTAATCATGACAGAAAACAACACACAATAGAGAAAAATTAAGCAATACAAGATTGAAGATTGTGCAAAGTTTGACCTGATACATTATTCTATTATTAATAAATATTTCTATTCTTTATTTATCTAATATATTGGTGAAGATAGTTGGAAAAACTGAAATGAAAGATATTATTATTCCGAAAAACTACAAGATGATTTCATTGGATGAAGTATCTTTGTTTACAAATGTACCTTTAAAATTGTTAAATGATATTATACAAGGGAAATGGCATGAAATTAATTTACATACAAAATTAATAATGTATGAGTTTATTAGAACAATTAATTTAGTTCTTAATAACACAAATTTTTCGTTTGATAATAATTTTTATGAACAAAAATACGAATGTGTTTTAGTGGATGAAATGGTAGATGTTTTTAATGAATTAAATTTACAAAGGAGATTGGAGTCAATAATCAGTTAAGTTTTTTTGACATCAACGTCATTAGGTATAATAATAATAAAGTGAAGCTTAACTGGTATATAAAACCTACTTGGTCAGGTAGGTTTTTAAATTTTAATTCACACCACTAATTCGGAAACAAAATTGGGACACTGAAATGTGTCATTGACAAAACAATAAAATCGTCACATATGGATTTTAGATAGAATAATTTTGTAACGTTCCTATCCCCCTCGGGATAGCCTACGCGGTATCTTCCCAGGGTAGTTTTGAGAGGGGAGGAAGTTTTTCAGGATCGGACGGCGGTTTTAGGAAAATAATATTACACGAACACAGTAAATAATTTTTTATAATAAAAAATATAAATTTATTTGTTAAAAACAAATCAGCTCCTCTATCTACAGGATTCTGAAACAAATCAAATTATATATATATATACATATATAATATATATATCAGGTTGATTTGAAATGGAATAAAAAATAAGGAAAAAACTTAACTCCGCTGGTCTTTTGAGGAGCGCCTCGCAACCAGGATCAAGAGTTAAGGGGAGAATTTCTGGTCCGGATAAGTAAACTGCTGGTCTTTTGAGGAGCGCCTCGCAACCAGGATCACGTTTACTTAAGGATAGGTAAAATTATTAGCCGTCTGTCTTTTGAGGAGCGCCTCGCAACAGAGATCAAGCTAATAACTTCGGAGAAATTGGTAAATGTAAGGATAAGTAAACTGCTGGTCTTTTGAGGAGCGCCTCGCAACCAGGATCAAGAGTTAAGGGGAGAATTTCTGGTCCGGATAAGTAAACTGCTGGTCTTTTGAGGAGCGCCTCGCAACCAGGATCACGTTTACTTAAGGATAGGTAAAATTATTAGCCGTCTGTCTTTTGAGGAGCGCCTCGCAACAGAGATCAAGCTAATAACTTCGGAGAAATTGGTAAATGTAAGGATAAGTAAACTGCTGGTCTTTTGAGGAGCGCCTCGCAACCAGGATCACGTTTACTTAGGAAAGGTAAATTATTAACCGTCTGTCTTTTGAGGAGCGCCTCGCAACAGAGATCAAGTTAATAATTTCGGAAAGGAAAAAAGTCAGGATTAAATCGAGCTCTGGAAAAGGTTTTTAGCTCCGGGAGGAGTTCGTGTGAAACAACTTCGGGGCAGTTGGTTCACCGGGCGAACTGCCGATTTTGCCTTTTGCAGGCCCTTTTATAGTAAAATAATCGGATAATTCCGTCGCCGCTCGTTTAATTTCGGACGAGACGCCGAATTATAATAATTATATTAATAATAATAATAATTATAATAATAACAATAATAATCAATAATAATTATCAGGTATGTCAATAAGTCTTTCCCGTTTTTTTTCAAATTTTGAGCCTTTATTGTGAAAAAATGGTTACAAATGAATTATTGAAAGTATTGGCCATCGCTAGCTACAACTTTTTCCCATCTTTCTGGCAACATACGAATCCCGTTGCGAAAAAATTCGACCGTTTTGACCTCTATCCAGTCATCCACCCATTTTTTGGCTTCCTCGTAGGAATGGAAGTGCTGGTCAGCCAGGCCATGCGTCATCGATCTGAAGAGATGGTAATCAGACGGAGCAACGTCTGGACTATACGGCGGGTGGGGTAGGACTTCCCATTTGAGCGTTTCTAAGTATGTTTTCACCGGCGGTGCAACATGTGGGCGAGCATTGTCATGTTGCAAAATAACTTTGTCATGCCTGTCGGAGTATTGTGGCCGTTTTTCTCGGAGTGCGCGGCTCAAACGCATCAATTATCGTCGATAGACCTCGCCTGTGATCCTTTCATTCGGTTTCAGAAGCTCATAGTAAACCACACCTAGCTGGTCCCACCATATACAGAGCATGAGCGTGGCGCCATGAATATTTGGCTTGGCCGTCGATGATGATGCATGGCCGGGTAGTCCCCATGATTTTCTTCGCTTCGGATTATCGTAACGTATCCACTTTTCATCGCCAGTCACGATACGATGCAGAAAACCCTTTCTTTTATGTCGCTGAAGCAGCTGTTCGCAAGTGAAAAAACGCCGTTCGACGTCTCTCAGCTTCAGTTCGTACGGCACCCAATTTCCTTGCTTTTGGATCATTCCCATGGCTTTCAAACGCTTGGAAATGGTTGTTCGGTCAACTCCCAATGCTTCAGCAAGTTCTTCTTGCGTTTGACAAGAATCTTCATCAAGCAAAGTCGCCAATTCTCGATCTTCAAAGATTTGCGGCCGCCCGGAACGCTCCTTGTCTTCCACGTCGAAATCACCGCTTTTGAAGCGTCGAAACCATCCGCGAACACTTGAATCATCGACACAACCTTCTCCATAAGCCTCCTGAAGCAATCGATGCGTCTCGGCAGCAGATTTCTTCAAATTGAACCAATAAAGTGAAACTTCCCGCAAATGACGTCGACTCGGCTCAAATTTCGACATTTTCACGATATCAAAAATTTATGATGCGAAAAAATTTTAACTAATGTGTTAGTATGGAATTGTTGACATATGAATAAGCTTTGATTATGACATATGTAACCATTGAATACTCGCACAGTATTGGTGGCGCCATCTCTTACAAAAAACGGGAAAGACTTATTCACACTCCTAATATAATATTCAATAATAATTATAACAATTATTATTTTATATTTCGTTATCATTTGCAGCCGGTGTGCTGCGTACAATAATAATACACATATACACAAGTTTAAATATTTATATACATATATTTATACATTATGTGTACATTAAATTATTTGTTTTAGTTAATTTAATTAAATACAGCGGGTGCATTCGTTTTCGGACACCCGTTGTATATGCTGGTATTCGCGCGTTCGCTACATTCGTTGCGGCTCAGGCTGCTCAGTGAGAGCGTGTAGTAGTGTGTGTGCGGCATGTATTAGAGGGGATAGCGGCCGCCGGTCTAATACAATGAACGCGCGCTCTCTTGCCGCGCGCAGTGTATCCCCTCTACGGCATACGCTGTACTTAACTTAGTGGTAGAGAGAGAGACTAGGTATCGCGTTCTCTCTCTACTTGTTCGAGTTTCGGCAGTTGCGACGACTACCTTCTTCAGTAGTCGTCGCGACCTTTGCCCGGTTTTCGGTGTCTATTCGATGTATACGCAAGTCTTAATTTAATAATTATAGAAATAATATATTTAATATATTATTTCTAATGATATTAGATATTCTTTCTTGTGAAGTTTATACATCTAATTCCGTGTATGTATTGTAAAATACATCCACCAAATTAGATGTAATACTATCTTAAATTTTAACGCGTATAATAAATCCTTTGTTCGAAGTAAATTTGCGCGGCCATGTTTTTGGCCGTCGCAATTTATAGACAGTAAGGGAAACTTTCATTAATAATGGATATCCAATTGAATTTATTAATAAATTAATTGCAGAGAGATTATTTGACATTTATAATACCGAATATAGACATAATGTAAGAGTTGATATTAATAAGGGCAAAATTATTGTTTTACCATATGTTATAGGATTGTGGAAAATAATTAGAAGAAATTTTCAGAAATATAACATTCAAATTTTCTTTAAAAATACAAATAATTTGAATAGGTTGTTTAATAATTGCAAAGATAGAGATGATTTACCTTTAAAATCTGTTGTTGTTTACAAATTAATTGTATGGATTGTAATAAATACTACATTGAACAAACAGATAGATATTTAAAAAAGAGAATTTATGAACATAAATATAGTTTGCGTCATTCACATATTATTTCCCGTTTAAAGGAGCATTGTTTAAAGTTTTTACATTCTTTTGATTTTGTGAATGTGGATATTTTAGAGCATGGTATTAATAATAAGTATAAAAGGGAGAGTCTTGATAGTATTCACATTTCCAAGAATCAAAATAATGTAAATTTAATATTAGAGTCTAGTAAATTAGATAACATTTATTATTCCTTATTAAATTGATCGGTTTTGAATATTTTGTGTAGAGGAGGGATTGTATATTCAAATTACTAAATTTTCAGTTTGGTGAGTTTGGTGGGGATAGGGGTATATATAAATTAGAATATTAATATAAGGTTTAGTCCCTGATGTGAAGCTGTAGCAACGTTAGACAACCTCATTTATTCTTCAATTGAGTAAAGGTGGTGGTAACAGTCAGATTTCACTTCACTAATAAAGAATTTTTTCGTCTAATATATTTTTATTTCAGATTAGTCTACGGGGGTAATTTTAAACAAGGACAGTCTGACTGTCATTATAATTTTCCATGAATTATATATTGATATGTACTAATATTGATATAAATATCCGTTGATATTATTATGTATTATTTTTAATTTATTTAATAGAACTGTAATATCAATTGAAATATTTATTAATTTATCTAAATACAGTCGACATAAGCACAATTAATGTGTTATTCAATTATCTTTTATTGTTTTATTTTATAAATTAATTTTATATCTTAAATATAAATAAATCTTATAATATTGACATTTTATTTAAAAATTAGTTGTATATTGTACTTTATTTAAAATAATAACTATTTTATAGATTTTACGTAATGATGTACTAAGATGATATAATAACAGTCAGACTCTCCTTGTTATAATTGAGTCCGCAGAATTTAAAATGGAAATACTATTAAACTAAAACAAAAAATTAATTTAATTAAAAAGTAAAAATAATATAATAAATATTCTATGATAGTAAAAGACACCTTGACTGTCTCCACCTATACTTAAATTAAAATAAAACATATATTTATGTTGACTTTTGTCACCTAAACCAATAAATGTTTTTATCGGTGTTACAGTCTGTATAAAACAATATAAATACAGTAACCGCGTGCCTGTCCATCTCGAATAAAAAAACGGTAGATACGGTCGTTATCAGAGAATACAGAGGGTATCCAGCTTTGGCACAAGCCATGAAGAAATCGGGCGAGAGATAGGGGCGGTTAGCTAGAAGCGAAATATCGCATTCACTGAAAGCAGGGGAGAAAGACGAAATAACATAACGTGTTAAAACAAAAAATGTCGATTTTAATAAAACTGAAGAAACATAGATACAAAGGTAAATCACGCTAGCGAAAATATTCCCTGTAGAACGGATGACCTACCTACCTTCACACGTAGGCTTGGAGGCGTTACGGCGGCTAAGCCTGAAGGCGGCTAGGCGACTCTCGAGACACCGGTCGTGGGTGTTACGTCCGCTGCAGAATCACTGACGGGAAGCGGCTGCTCCATAATATCCGGAGAGCCAACACTGGTGGTAGTTTGAACGAGGAGGCTATGTTAAAGCTTGGTCACCCGGGCGTTACTCGCCTAACAAGATCATAACGCACAACGAAAAATCGACGCGACAAAGAACCTTGGCTTAGTATCAGTGTGAGGCACCGAATATTTCGATACCTTCGATTCTCTCGGCGGCAAATTTGTAATTCGTACGCGCGCGCATCTCCAGTCCCACCTGCCGCTGTCTTTCTCTCTCTCTCTCTCTCTCTCTCTCTCTCTCTCTCTGACTTATTTCTTCGTTGGTTAATTCGGCTCCAGCTTGTAACATAGCTATATAAATAAATAAACTTAAACATTTACATATTAAGACGCACGCATATACAAAGGCTACTACTGAAGAGAGAATCTATAGTCATGGGATAGTAAACGTAGGAGCCGTTCACGATCCCCGTCTAACGCGCCCCTCCAGACGCTGGTAGCCGGAACGTCGTAGATCTATCCAGTATCTCTCTTTCCTAATGGCCATTGTGTCAGGGTTAGGATGATCACCGAACATCATACTATTGAGGACGGCGTAAACAGGAAGAGGAAGAAAAGGATCACAGAAAACAATAAAGCGAATGCCGCTGGGCAGTGTCAGTATTCGGTATGTACAAAAGTACGCGTCTCATGATATCAGAAAATTACTACTGTACGGGTATCCTTGCTCGAGTCTTAGCCTGAATGCGACGGGGTAATAGTTCCCGTTGTACCGTCGAGAATGGTACACTTTTCCTGAGGCGACCTACTTTTCGTAGGTGTTCGCGTTACTACTTCTTGATGGATAACAACTTACCACCTACGCGTCCTCTCTCGTTGAAGCAGCGCGATATCTACGTTCCACCTCCTTGATTATCCGCGAGTATATCGCTTCGCATGCTCTTACCGGGGTTACAGTCAGGCGCATCGTTAGACCTCCGTACGCTCACCTGTGATGCTACAATGCTAGTACACTCGCTGGCCTCGACATTACAATCAGACACCTTGAAGTCATGTTCTTCGTCGGAATGCTCTGCCATGCTTTACACGCCGTCGTTTTCTGTAGCGTTGCGCAATGAGTGCAGGCAACGAAGACTACTGTGATCTATTATCACCTGAAAGTGGTAGCCCTCGACATACGGGTGGAATTTACTTACAGCCCATAACATGGTGAGGCACTTAGGTTCAGTGATCGAATCGTTGCGCTCAGCCGCAGTCACAGTGTGACTGGCGTAGAAAAGCACGCGCTACACACCATCAACTGTGTGCTGTGAGTCGCTGGCCACCATTTGGATCACGAATGTTTCTCCACGCGACGGTCGAGAGAGAACCGAAATCGCCCAGAGCGTTTACTATCGTCATCACTTGTCAATTTGATTCACTATATCCCATAGAAAAAGAAAAAAAAATTACTAATTCCATTTAGTATTTAAAACAATTACTTGTCAAGTAAAAGAAAGTACGAGAAACTTTAATTAACGTGCGGTCCGAATTTTGACCGATTTTACAATTTAATATTAAAATTAAATTTTATTTTCAATATAGTTCTAAATAAAATTTAAAATTAAAAAAAATCTCGGTACGATACCAAAGCAGCGAAAAAACAACAAAAGAAATCTGAATAAATAAGAGAAAAAAAAGGAAAACAGCCAATATGAAAAAAATTTTTACATATATGTCATGACAAAAACATTATTCATTATGAACAATGACAACAGTAAATGATTTCATTATTCGGTATATTTTTAACTATTTTATTATTAATTGTTATTTGTTATTTATAAATTAATAAATATTTTCATTGGTCTTACAGTCCAATTAAATCAATCGAAAATAATACGTAATAATATCAGTATATATTTATATTAATATTAATACACCAATATACAATAATAATAAAAATATAAAATAAAAATTAAAAATTATTAATGACAGTCAGACTGTCCTTGTAGAAAGTCACTCCCGTAGACTAATCTGAAAATGAAAATATTAGCTGAAAAAATTTTATGTTAGTAAAATGCAATCTGTCCCCACCACCTTTACCCAATCGAAGAATGAATGAGGTTGTCCAATGTTGCTACGGCTCCACATCAGGGACTAAACTAAACCTTATATTAATATTCTAATTTATATATATCCCTATCCCTACCAAACTCACCAAACTAAAAATTTAGTCATTTGAATATACAATCCCCCCTCTACACAAAATATTCAAAACCGATCAATTTAATAAGGAATAATAAATGTTATCTAATTTACTAGACTCTAATATTAAATTCACATTATTTTGATTTTTCTTCATCTTGTATACAGTTACCCCTGTAACTAATCTGAAAACAAAATATTAGCTGAAAAAGAATTTCTGTTACTAAAGTGCAATCCGACTGTCCTCAATACCCATACCTAACTGAAGATCCAGTCCAAAGTTTCGAGCTCGCTTCGGCTCCTTATCAGAAACTAAAGTAAACCTTAAATTCTAATCTATAAATACCTTATCTCCAGTACCAAAATTAGTAAATTAAATATAAAATCCCCCTCTATTCAAATTTCTCAAAATCAATCAATTTAATAAGAAATGATAAACATTATCCAATTTACTAAACTCTAACATTAAATTCATATTATTCTGATTCGTGGAAATGTGAATACTTTCAATACTCTCCCTTTTATACTTATTATTAATACCATATTCCAAAATATTCATATTCACAAAATCAAAAGAATGTAAAAACTTTAAACAATGCTCCTTTAAACCGGAAGTAATATGTGAACTACACAAACTACATTTATGTTTACAAATTCTCTTCTTTAAATATATAACTGTTTGTCCAATATAATATTTATTACAAAACATACAATAAATTTTGTAAACAACTCCTGATTTTAAAGGTAAATCATCTCTATCTTTGCAATTATTAAACAACCTACTCAAATTATTTTTATTTTTAAAGAAAATTTGAATGTTATATTTCTGAAAATTTCTTTTAATTCTTTCAGATAATCCTCTAACATAATGTAACACAATAATTTTGTTTCTGTTAACATCAACTCGTGCATTATGTCTATTTTCGGTATTATAAATGTCAAACATTCTCTCAGCAATGAATCTCTTAATAAATTCAATTGGATAACCATGATTAATGACAGTTTCTCTTACTATTTTTCAATTATTTTGTCTAAAATCTTTATGTGATAATTTTATTGCTCTGTCAGTGACACTTTTTAATGCTCCGTTTTGAATCTAACAAAATTAAGCTTCCGAATTAGAATATAACAACCTACCTGACCAAGTAGGCTTTCTGTACCAATTAAGTTTCACCTTATTATTACTACATCTAATGAAATAATAAAATCGACACTTGGTTAGTTTCACAAAAATTATTTTTATTCAATCGACAGCTGTTTCGGCGGTTAAGCCATTTTCAAGATCTTATACAGATGTGAAATCATAATACAAAAGAAGTTTATATATAAAGAGAATAACGGTAATATTATTCGGTAAAGTGGGGGTAACAGTAAGTGGGGAAAATTACATATTAGGATAACGGTGAATCGGATTATAAGGTAATTAAAGGTAATTAAAATTTTGAGGCAAGGTTTAATAAAGGAGAAATAACAAAATTCGTCATATCATTAGTGACATTTTTGTTATTATTTAAAGCTTTCTTAATTTCCATAATTTCTAAACTGTCTAATCTTTTACTTTTGTTAACATTATGTAATAGTTTGTAATTATTAATATCTAATTGATGATAATTATTAATACAATGTTCAGAAATACCTGTGGTATTTTTATTAAACTTTATCGAAAATAAATGTTCTTTAATTCTAGTTTGAATTGAACGGCCTGTTTGACCTATGTAAATTGCATCACAGTCTAGACAAGAGGTTTCATATACATCACTTTTTTGGAAGTTTCTGTTTTTTCTTTATTGTTAACTAATAATCTTTTAAGATTATTTTTATTTAAATTAATTGTGTGGATATCTAATTTTTTTAGGTAATTACAAACTTTTAAACTTACATATTAGATCAAGTATACAAGAAATATCATACATTCATTACCAAACCCAGTTAAAAAAACTCCATAAGTATATAATGAAACATTCACAGACAACATCATCACCTTTGGATCAAGATAATAACGTGGTAGATATAATTCCATCTCCTTCGAGAAACCAGGTTAATAACTCTCACAATAACCTTACAGATTATAGTGATACTTTAAACAATAATATATAAAATCATGTTTTTTATGATCGTGTAAAAAACTTTAGCAATGTGAGCTTCTCTTTTAATGAACTAACATTGTTAAACAAAGGCTTAAATTATTGTCCAAACCTTAATTCTAGAAATGATTTATCTTTGTTATCTGTTAATACGGATTTAGCTTTAAATTCCAAAAAGTTGGTTTTTTCACAAAATGATAATTTTAGTAATAAAAAACATTCTTTCATTTTGACAGAGATGATAAAAAATAACAATACTTTTACGTTATTAAATAATAATCTTCTAGAAAAAGATTTAATTAGTTCTATTAAATCAAAATTAATCAATAATAATCTAATTCTATGCAAAGCCGATAAGGGTAACACCATTACAATCTTAGAAAAATCAGACTATATTAAAAAAACCTTAAATTTAATTAAAAATGATAATTTTAGAATTGTTAATAATGATCCAACTAATAATTTTCTTTTCAAACTGATCTTATAAGAACGTTAAAATCTTGTTCTGTTTTCCAGGATAGTGAAAAATATTTGCTTAAATGTATGAACCCACAAGCACCAATTTTATATTCACTCCCTAAAATACACAAAGAAAATATACCTATGAGACCAGTAGTATCTTATATGAATGCTCCAGCCTACAAATTGTGTAAAAAATTAAATTCTTTGTTACCTAAATTGTTAAATTTTGATTCTCAGTTTGCCATAAAAAACTCTTTACATTTAACAAAAAAATTAGTTAATTTAAGCTTACTACCCAATACAAAATTGATTTCTTTTCACGTGATCAATTTATTCCCTTCTATTCCAACAAAAATTGTATTTAATATTATAACAAAAATGTTACACAATAATATTAATTTATCAAATACTAAAAAAGAAGATATTTTACTTTTATTAAATATTTGTTTAAAACAAAGTTATTTTAGATTTAACAACAAATATTACTTACAACTAGAAGGTTTACCTATGGGCTCTCCTCTATCACCCTTATTAAGCGAGATATTTATGGCCGACTTTGAATCAATTTTATTTCAAAGTAAATCTCCGTTACTTAATAATGTTCATTTCTGGTTGAGATATGTCGACGACATTTTTTGTTTATGGACAGGCACAGATAGGCAATTAGAATTATTTCTAACACTCTTAAACTCTTTTCATAATAATATTAATTTTACTCTAGAAGTGGAAAAGTCAAATTGCCTTAATTTCCTTGACTTATCAATACATAGAGTCAACAATAAACTCACTTTCAACATCTTCAGAAAACCAACTTTTACAGATGTTTTGACACTTTTTGATTCTAATCAATCCCACAATATTAAATTTAGTGCTTTCCATTCTCTTATCCATAGATTACTTTCCTTACCTTTAAATAAACTTAATTTTACTAATGAATTAAATATTATTAAAACTTTAGCTAAAAATAATGGTTTTGATGAACATATTATAGACAAGTTATTAGTCAAAAAACGGTTTAGATTACTTCTAAAACATTTTTATGCATGTTCTACAACAACAAATGATACATATTGTTATATTAACCATGTACCAGGTGTAAGTTTAAAAGTTTGTAATTACCTAAAAAAATTAGATATCCACACAATTAATTTAAATAAAAATAATCTTAAAAAGTTATTAGTTAACAATAAAGAAAAAACAGAAACTTCCAAAAAAAGTGGTGTATATGAAACCTCTTGTCTAGACTGTGATGCAATTTACATAGGTCAAACAGGCCGTTCAATTCAAATTAGAATTAAAGAACATTTATTTTCGATAAAGTTTAATAAAAATACCACAGGTATTTCTGAACATTGTATTAATAATTATCATCAATTAGATATTAATAATTACAAACTATTACATAATGTTAACAAAAGTACAAGATTAGACAGTTTAGAAATTATGGAAATTAAGAAAGCTTTAAATAATAACAAAAATGTCACTAATGATATGACGAATTTTGTTATTTCTCCTTTATTAAACCTTGCCTCAAAATTTTAATTACCTTTAATTACCTTATAATCCGATTCACCGTTATCCTAATATGTAATTTTCCCCACTTACTGTTACCCCCACTTTACCGAATAATATTACCGTTATTCTCTTTATATATAAACTTCTTTTGTATTATGATTTCACATCTATATAAGATCTTGAAAATGGCTTAACCGCCGAAACAGCTGTCGATTGAATAAAAATAATTTTTGTGAAACTAACCAAGTGTCGATTTTATTATTTTATATAATATTCAAACATGTTTCACCAAGTGTTTAGCGAAAATTCTGTTAATCGTACATATAATGACATTAATGTCCAGAAAACTCAACTGATTATTAGCCTCAATCTCCCTTGTAAATTTAATTCTGTCATTTACAAAATTAAAAATATCCACCATTTCATGCGGAAAAACTTCTGGAACAATTGTAAAGATATCATCAACATATCTTTTAAATATCGTTGGTTGAAAAAGCATTTTTGACAAAGCTATACTTTCTAATTTTTCCATAACTAAATTAGCATCTTTTATATATTCATTGCTATTGCAATTATTTAATATCTCTTTCAAATTATTTTGTAGCTTAATGATGTATGAATTACCAATTTTCAAATAAGTACTATCGTCATTTAATATATTATTTATACTATTGATGTAATAAATTTTATTGGGAGCTACAGTTACATTACCTTTGTTGGCCTTTTGGAAGATTATATTAGGGTTATTTTTCAAAAAATTCTTCGCAGTAATTAATTCATGTAAAAAATTACTATTTAGAAAATTATCGAACTCCGTTTCTCTTTTAAAATTACTAATGACATTAACCAAAGATGTCCTACATTCCTTTTTTACTTTAAACCAAAACGATTACTTTCAACCTCCGCGATGATTTCTTTGATCGGAAGATTATTTTTAGAATATAATATTGCATGTTTGGCACCTTTAGACATGATGTTTATTGCTTCATTTGGTATCTCCTTGTTAGTTAGATGCCTAAACCAATTTTTATTGTTTGTATTGTAAATCTGATAGCTTTGGAATTGCTTTTTATTTCTTAAACATTCAATATTTCCTTTTTAATGTTTGTATATTAATATATTTTGTTTGAATAAAATGCTTGTTCTGACCAAGAAAAAGTTCATGTAAATCATTTCTTTCTATATTTTGATATAAATAATATTCAATACTAATAAATATCTATTTAAGGAATGAATCTGAATATGTAAATAAAGAATATCTGAATTTGTCACATAAAGATTTTAGACAAAATAATTTACAGATAGTAAGAAAAACTTTCATTAATAATGGTTATCCAATTGAATTTATTAATAGATTAATTGCTGAGAGATTGTTTGACATTTATAATACCGGAAATAGACATAATGCAAGTGTTAGTGTTAACAGAGACAAAATTATTGTCTTACCATATGTTAGAGGATTATTTGAAAGAATTAAAAGAAATTTTCAGAAATATAACATTCAAATTTTCTTTAACAATAGCATTACACTATACTTTCCGTTCTTATCGTTTCCTAGAAAGTAAGTTCAAAGATATAATTCATATATAATTCTATTTCTTATTATTTAATTAGTGCAATTGAGATTTAAGAATCGTTATTAAAGAAATCTATATTAAACATTTGACAAATATTATTAAACAGTTATACTAGGCCTGAAAAATGAAATGAACAATCGTGACTAGACACAGTCAAAATATTAGATGGAAAATGGGAATTTTGTCAATAAATCTATTGTAAAATTTATATTTAAAGAAATTATAGAAGAAAAATTAGTACACACGCAAAATTAAAAAAAGATGAATTTATTCAAGCAATAAATTTAATTTTTAATAACCTAATTTTTTCTTTTCAAAATAATTATTATGAACAAACATGGTTGTCCAATGGAATCACCTTTATCACCGGCCATGACTAATTTGGTAATGGAAAATTATAGAATATAGTATTAAATAAATTAAATTTTGAACCAATTATCTATAAAAGATATGTTGATGACATCTTTATAATTATACTCGAAAGGCCTGTATACGAAGTGGTAGATGTTTTTAATTCCATCCATGGTAGAATTAAAATTACAAAGAAATAGAATTAAACCATAAATTAATTTTCTTGAACTTCAATGTTATTAGAGTTAGTAATAATAGAATAAAATTAAATTGGTATAGAAAACCTACATAGTGAGGTATGTTATGTTTTAACTCACACCATCTATTCGGAAACAAATAGGTACTATAAAGAGTCATCGATAGAGCAATCAAATTATCACACCAAGAATTTAGAAAAGATAATTTAAAATTCGTTAATGAGATATTTATTAATAATAATTACCCATTAGACATTATAGACAAATCGATTGCAAAGAGAATGGATAAAATTTAAAACAAATACGACAGAACATTGTAAAATATACTAGAGAATAAAGTATGAAAAACAGGCGGAATAATAATAAAATCGTAGTATTACCATATGTAAAAGAGCTGTGGGAAAGCATTCGAAGTAATTTCAAAAAATATAAGATTCAAGTCTACTTAAGAAACAATAATAATATAAAAAAACTATTTAATAATTGGAAAGATAAGGATGGTAAATATTTCAAAGCAAAAGTGGTATACAAAATAAATTCTAAAGATTGTGACAGATATTGCATTGACAAACAGGTACTGTGGCGGAATAATTGAATATTATATATAATATATAATAGTAATATTATATTATATATAGTACTATATATTTTATACAATACTATATATTTATATACAATTGGATACTGTGGCGGAATAATATCGCAATACTGACTAAAAGTTATATCACTCCCTTTTAGCTTACGCTTTCATGTAATAGCAGGGATGGAGCTCGAAGGTTAAATCGCGTTCGCGGTAAAAACGATGACGAATACTGGAGACTTTAGAACGAAACGGAAGTGCACTAAGGTAGACGATAAAGAATAAACTGATTCGGAAAAAGGATTGGTAATAAAGGCGTAGGTTTTTCCTAGCAGGAGCATGTGTGGTAGCAGGATGAATGGTCGGCAAAAAAACTTTAGCGTGGGTCTCTAAAGCGTTATGTGTTAATCCACTAAAGATTTATAAAGATGTTTTCCACTAAGTGTGCTATAACTTCCGTCTGATGCTTAAAGAATGTTCAAGGAAGGTGCTTCACATTAGACGTACTACACTTTCCATCAGAGCCAGAAGAATGGGATGTTTTTTTCATCTCCTTTTATACAAAATCGGAGCGTTGTGCTTATGGAAAAACAATTAAGCTATAGAATTAAACTCGGCTAACAAATCACAGACCTTCCTTTCGTTAGATTCCCTCTCCAAAAAAATATTAGTCCATCAGTGTAGGAAAACTCAATAAACTACGCGTTATGTGTGTAAAAGGTTAATATATGTTTTAATTAATACAAAGTATGTTAATTTTACTCTAAATACTATACACTCTAATATTAATTGAAACTTTATATCTGTATCTCTTGCCTACCTCTGCTGTACTGAGAATGCAGTCATCCTCTTACCATAGAGATGCACTTTCAGGTATACAGCACGACCCCTTTAGTAACTACCTTTAATCTTCTTCTCTATCTGATGAGCCCTCGCTTCCGCCCACTCTCTCTCTCTCTCTCTCTCTCACTCTCTCTCTCTCTCACTCTCTCTCTCTCACTCTCTCTCTCTCTCTCTCTCTCTCTCTCTCTGTCTCTCTCTCTCTTTCTCTCTCTCTTTGGCATATGAACACAAAATATTCTAAACTATATTATATCGTTATACTCTAACAATACGTTCTGTATAATTTAGATGCAGAGAGCCTAGCTGTGGCCGATTTTACGACCCTTTATGGACAAAAGAGGGGAGACGTATGGGAACATGCTTCTTTGTTTTTACACAAAAAAATTTTCCAAATTTTTATGTTTTATATTTTGGAACGTTACTCGTGGTTTTACTTATATAATGAATGTATGTTCTTGATTGATAAAAAAGAAAAAATTTACCGAAGTTAGGAATAAGATATGTAACACGTCGTTCCATAAGTCCCGAGAGTAACAAAGAAAACAACATTTTTTTCAAAAATCGTTTTTTTTCATCAATAAATCTTCTTTTAGAGTGGTACAATTGCTTCAACGCGTTTCCAACTGTTCTATACCATGTTTATAAAAGTATTTCAGTTTCGACAATAACCTCCTCATTAGAGTCAAATTTTCTTCCCTGGAGCATCTTTTGGAGATCAGTAAAGAGCCAGTAGTCGCTCGAGGCTAAATTTGGTGAATACGGGCGGTAGGAAGGTAAATGAAAGTGCTACTTGGAAGCAAATAAAAACATAAAGTGTTGTGTTTTTCCGCGATCTCCTTCTTCAAACGTGCCAAGAAGTCAATATAATAATCACTTTTGATCAGTTTACCTCTTTTCAGGTAGACAATAAAAATTATGCCATGTGTATCTCAAAAGCATACGCCATGACTTTGACAGCTGTGCGCCACTCAGCTGATTACCGATTTGCCTCCGGAATTAAATGATGTATCCATGTTTCATCCATGGTCACTTATCCACGCAGGAAATCCCTTTTTTGCGAATAAATAACTATAAACAGCTGTCTGAATCGTTGACTCGTTGCTGTTTTTGTTCCACTGAAAGCAATCGCAGTACCCACTTGGAGGAACCCTTTTTCATACTCAATTTTTCATGCAGTATTGTAAATATGCTTCTAGATTATATCTGTGTCATTTCTGCAATCTCACGAAACATCACTTTGCGAAATTCCATTACGATTATTACGATCATTACCATTATCTCTGGGTTAGTGTCGGAACTTATTGAACGACGTATTATAAGCATAATTTCGTTAACAATTAAGAATCTTTAGATATTAGAGTCTATATTTATGTGCAATTAATAATCGATATCGTAGTTTAATATAATATTAGAAGGCGAACTTAGCTTCCCATCTTCACGTTTAGATGGCGATATAAGTAGTACGAAAAGTCAGATGTGTCGGATCTAGTACTGATTTTTTAGTTTTGGCATTTACCAATAAAATTCAGTTAACCGGCGCAACCATTTATGCAAACATTACAGTTGTTTGATGAGCGAAAAATGAATTGTAATAAATCGTTTTTTCGAAATGTTCTTTTGCAGTATTTTGATTTAAAAAAAACTGTAGCACAAACTAATAAATATTTTTTTATCGGTCTTACAGTCCAATAAATTCTATCAAAACATAAAATAAGAATAAAAATAAAAAGTAAAAATAAAAATAAAAATAAATAAAAAAGATTAAATAAAAAAATTAAAAAAATAAAATAAAAATAAAAAATAAAAATTAAATTAAAAATTAAATTAAAATTATAATGACAGTCAGACTGTCCTTGTTTACATTCACCCCCGTAGACTAATCTGAAAATAAAATATTAGCTGAAAAAATTCTTTGTTAGTAAAGTGCAGGCTAACTGTCCCCAACACCCTTACCTAATTGAAGACTTGTCCAACGTTTCGAGCTCGCTACGGTTCTACTCAAATTATTGCTATTTTTAAAGAAAATTTGAATGTTATATATGAAACTTTCTTTTTCGGAAATATAACTTCGGTGGAGTTAATTAAAATCTAAAAACCTACCAGTCCAAGTAGGCTTTCTGTACCAATTAAGTTTCACCTTAAGGTGAAGAGGATTGTCTGAAAGAATAAAAAGAAATTTTCGAAAATATAACATTCAAATTTTCTTTAAAAATAGCAATAATTTGAGTAGATTGTTTAATAATTGCAAAGATAAGGATGATTTATGCTTAAAATCAGGAGTTGTTTACAAGATTTGCATGGATTGTGATAAATACTATATTGGACAAACAGGTAGATATTTAAAAAAGAGAATTTATGAGCATAAATATAGTTTACGTAGCTCACTATTACATCCTACGGATATCTTTTGATTTTTGTAAATTTTATTATCTCTTACGTGGGAAAATCTCTCTCTCTCTCTCTCTCTCTCTCTCTCGCTCTCTCTCTCTCTCTCTTTCTCTCTCTGTCCGTCTTCTCTTATAAATTGGTTCTGTATGCCAAATCATACTGAATATAGTTTGTGTCGACAAATTATATTTTTGTTTTTATACATTATATTAACTTCAGAAATGTGACAGAGACTACGTTTTTTTTTAGTTTGAACAAAAGAAATGATGGCAAAACAGGGTTCTTTTACCAACAACCTCGAAACTATGTACATACACACACACACACACACACACACACACACACACACACACACACACACACACACACACACACACACACACACACACACACACACACATATATATATATATATATATATATACATATATATATATATATATATATATATATATATATATATATATATATATATATAATAATCGTCACTTCTGCATAAAAAGGCTATATCCATCGTCTGCTTAAAAAATATACTATTCGCCATAGCAATTTGCTTGAATTTCAGTTGGCATTACTACGAAAATATTCACGGTATTTCATTAAAAAAACGAAAATATGAGCGTCTTGTATTCGGAATATTGTATTTAGTTGATAGAAAATGATGTCCAGGTACGAGGACATCAACTTCTATGAGAAGATTCGTGTTAAGACGGTAAGATACGATATCTAGGTCTTTCCGAACGACTTCTATGGGAAATATTGTGTTTAATCGTTAGGAAGCGATGCTAGCTTTCTCGGGACTACTTTTACTGGGACTATCGTGTTTAGTTGGTAGGAAACGATGTTTAGGTATGTCGGGACAACTTCTACAGGGAGTTTCGTGTTCCGATGATAGAATGCAATTTCGAGGTGTTATAGAACGAATTGCAGGGGTTGTTGCATGTTCGGAGGATAGAAGACGATGTCCAGGTATGACGGGACGATTTCTAAGCGGAGTATCGTGTTCGGATGATAGAGTACGATTTCCAGATGATTTGGAACGATTTCTACGGGGAGTGTCGTGTTGGTGGGAAACAATGTCCAGGAATGTCAGTACGACTTCTATATCAGTTAGAATTCTATCATTCCAACACGTACACTATTAGTATGAGTCGTCCCGGGATAACTGAACATTGTATTCTACCTCTTCAACACAAATCTCTCTATAGCAGTCGTCCCGAGACATTTCCTATAGTGCGAACATGATACTCTCTGTAAACGTCGTCTCGAGATACTTGGTCATCTTTTTCTACCGCTCGAACTCGAAAGTACAATTTTCTCCATCGAAGCCGTATTTTTTAAATGGACGCTACTTTGAAGCAGCTTTTTATACAGAAATGACGATAGGTAAATTATCGTCAATTATTTATAGGAACATAGATTTTTCTACATAAAGTACTTTTTACTTAGGTATTATTGAATTATTTATGAAATCGGTTAAATTAATATCTCGGGCGAAGCCGAGACGGGGGATACTAGTTACAATATATACACACATTTTAAATACGATTCCTACTGAGAAATATTGTATTGACGTGTACGGACGTTTGAACGTGATAACCCGTTGCCTCAGAACGATTTCTGCTGGCAGTTTTGTGTTCAGATGACAGAATGCGATGTCCAGTTGTCTCTGGACGATTTCTACGGGAAATATTGTATTTAGTTGGTAGAAAACGACGTCTACGTATGAAAAGGTCGACTTCTATGGGAAGATTCGTATTGAGACGGTAGAATACTATACCAGATATTTCTGAACAACTTTTACAGGAAGGATTCTGTTTAGTCGTTAGGAAGCGATGTCTACGTTTCTCGGAACAACTTCTATTGGGACTGTAGTGTTCAGTTGGTAGGAAACGTTCTTCAGGTATGTCGAGATAATTTCTACGAGGAATTTCCGGTCCGGATGATAGAATGTAATGTCCAGGTGTCTCTAGACGATTTCTACGGTGAGTATTGTATTTAGTTGATAGAAAATGATATCCTGGTCTGTAGGGATGCCTTCTGCTAGAGTGTCGTGTAAAGTTGGTGGGAAACAATGTAAACTACCTTTTTTTTTATTTCAGTCGGCTACAATAATAAAATATTCACGGTATTTAATGTCAAATATGGAATATACCAAATATATATACATACATTTTAAATACGGATTCTCCGGGAAATAATGACTTTTTTCATGTCCAGGTATTTTTGAACGACTTTTCACCATGTCCAGATGTCTCTACACGATTTCTATGGGGTTAAGTTTCGTGTTTAATTTGTAGGAAACGATGTCCAGGTATAACGAAACGACTTCTATAGCGAAATTCGTGTTGCGACGGTAAAACAATGATTTTCCAGGTGTTTTGGAACAACTTCTATGGGAACTATCGTATTTAGTTGGTGAAAAACAATGTCCCAGTATGTCGGGACGATTTCTATGAAGAAATTCATAATCTATTCTCCCTGTATCCTCTATATCTATTGTCCCTTGTTACATGGACATTGTATTCTACCTCCCCAATACCAAACTCTCTATAGCACTCGTCCCGAAACATATTCTATCGTCCAACCATGATACTCTCCGTGAACGTCGTCTCAAGACATTTGGACATCTTTTTCTACCAGGGGAACTCGAAAGTACAATTTTCCTCAGAAAAGCCGTATTTAATATGTATACATATGTATATTAAATACGGTTATACATTCTATAGATACATACTTTATATACAGAAGCGATGATAGGTAAATTATTTATATAATAATTATAGTAATTAATTATAGTAATATAGATTTTTATATATAGAGTAGTTTTTACTTAAATATTATTGAATTGTTTAAGAAATCGGTTAAATTATTATCTCTAGCGAAGCCGAGACGGGGGCTGCTAGTATATATATATATATATATATATATATATATATATATATATATATTTATATATATATAGTTTGATTTATTCTTAGCATAATAAGAATTTTAAATCCCTCTTCTCATGTATTTCATAAAAAAATGTCTATAATATACTTTCCCAAAGTTCTAAATATTAAATAACTTATTAAATAATTAAATATTACATAAGTCCCTATAAGTAACAACATGTATAGTGTACACAAATGTATCTAACACTTTAGAAAATAAGAATAAATAAATAGTTTTAAGGAAATGCAGCTGAATAAAGGAAAGAAATCATTTACAAATGCCGAGATTCTTTTCATATCGTTTTGTCGACGTGTGGACTCATAAAAAAGAATTAATTACCTTGAATGATCTATGTTTTTAGGTAAAGATTCTTCTACTACCTTTATTCTGCTGTATTTATTCTATTATTCATTATTATTTAAAACAGCAGGTATAAACTTGCCAGGCCCCTTCCCACAATGCTTATACTGTTTTTTTAATAATTAATTGTTGCATGAAAATTGTTTACAGTATGTACCGTAATCTGTATTCAAAGCGTTATTGGTAAATAAAATTAATAAATATTTTTATCGGTCTTACAGTCCTTATAATATCATATATTGACTAAAATAATGACAGTTAGACTGTCCTTGTTTATGATCACCCCCGTAGCATCTGAAATAAAACTTATTACTACAAGAAATTATATCAGAAAATTAAAAATAAAAATAATTTTTAATTTTTTTCATCCTCAGGAAATAAAACTGAGTTTAGTTCCTGAGGATGAACCATAGCGGTTCGAAACGTCGGACAAGAAGGTGATCCTCAATTTAAGGTGGTGGGAAAGTCAGGTTGTCCTTTACTAACATAGAATAAGTACTTTTATTATTTTTAATTTTTTATTGTTATTTTACTTATTATTGTATTTTTATTTTTATTTTTATTTTATTATTAATTTTATTTGATTTTTATTTTTCATTTTCTGATATAATTTTTGTAGTAATAAGTTTTATTTCAGATTCTACGGGGTAGGTCATCAACGAGGCCAGTCAGAGTTATTTTAGCTAATATATGGTATTATAAAGACTGTAAGACCGATAAAAATATTTATTAATTTAATTTAGAACAGTCGGCATAAGTATAATTTTTAATTTTATTTTATTGGTCAGTAAAATTTTCAATTTTGTAACTATATACGTTTGTCATAGCCCAAAATATAAATATATATGATTTATAGATTATTATGAGTGATTTATAAATAAGAATTTTATATTATATATAAGAAGATATTATTTATTTATTTAAAGAGATTATATAATATTTTTTGAAGGATTCTAATTGAAGAGTTCAATAGAAAAGATTCCAAAAATTTCGGTTGACAAGAATCGAACTTGGACCATTCAATTTGGCAAGTAACGTCCGGTACTTGACGATAGTAAACAATCAAATGCCCTTATTGCCTGACCCAAGCTTATATATATATATATATATATATATATATATATATATATATATATGTGTGTGTGTGTGTGTGTGTGTGTGTGTGTGTGTGTGTGTGTGTGTGTGTGTGTGTGTGTGTGTGTGTGTGTGTGGGTGTGTGTGTGTGTGTTTATTTATAAAATTGTTTTAATATCCTAAATTAAAAATTCCAGAACTTTTAGAAATAATTTTTAAATTATACCTAATAGAAAATCTGAATCAAGGAGCGCGTCGCACTCTGAAAGCAAGTAGAGTACTACAGACTTAGGATGACCGTGATATATAACATTCCTATTGGTTTTCGAAATTTTCAAATAATTATTGCGTCAATATTAAACCATTATATTAATTCTAATTATGTTTAATATAATACTTATTTCATTATACTAAAGTTCTTCAGCAGTGAATTTTTTTACCTCCGTTTTCATTATCTATTTAGTTATTTAATTTTCTCCACCCGGTAAATACTCACTAGATTTGCTTAATTTTCGGCAGTAAATAACTAGGTCAAGTGGACCGATAGCACCTCGAAGACGAGTTTGATTTATATATATATATATATATATATACAATGTCCAGATGTGTCGGGACGACTTTTATGGGTAGTTTCGTATTCCGACAGTAGAACACGATGTCCAGATGTCTGTCGATGATGTCCACGAGTAATTCCGTGTACGGATGATACGATGTCCAGGTCGATTGAGACGACTTCTACGAGGACTTTCGTGTTTGGACGGTGGATCATGATGCCCAGGCATCTGTGGACGACTTTTACTGGTATTTTCATGCTTAGACGGTAGAATTAGATGTCCAGGTATATCGGGATTACTTCTACAGGGAGTTTCGTGTTTGCACGGTAGAACACGATCTACAGATGTCTGTCGGCGACTTCCATGGGTAGTTTCATGTTCGGATGGTATAATACCCAGGTGTATTGCAACGACTTCTACGAGGAGTTTCATATTCCTACGATAGGTGACGATTTCCAGGTCGGTCGGGACGACTTCTACGGGAACTTTCCTGTTCAGACAGTAGAACACGATTTCCAAATGTGTCGGGACGATTTCTATGGGGAGTTTCCTGTTCAGTCGAAATAGTACGATGTCCCGGCGTGTCGGGACGACTTCCACGGGGCGATTCCTGTTCAGAAGGTAGAATACTATTTTCAGTTGCCTGTCGACGACATTCACCTGAGAGATTCATGTATTAATTAAAAATCAGATCTTATATGTCTAAAGATGTTTGATATAAAAAAAATATAGAATAGTAAAATATACTTTAATAATATATAAAAATATTTTTAATCTCATTGAGATCATGCACTCTTTTGTAAAAATAACATACGAGATTTGTACAAAAATTGATGAAAATTTTTAAATTTCGCGGGTTTGGAGAGTCCGTCTGAATAATTTTTTTTTTATTTTATTGCTACGCATGCCCCTGAAGTACGATAAAATTTTTAATGCGATTCATTACTTACTTTTCAAGTGGCAGCCGCTAACGTTGGACGTGTTTTTCGAGTTCAGCGATTTTCGTTTGTGAATAAATGAATTAAAGACCGAAAAAGGCTCGAAAACGAAAATCGCCAAGATAAAAAACCATGTCTAACGTTAGCGGCTGCCACATAAAAAGTAAGAAATGAATATTTCTGAAAATGTTATCGTACTTCAGTGGCATGCGTACTAACATGACAAAAAAAAATTTTTGACAGACGGATTCTCCAAACCCGCGAAATTTAAAAATTCTCGTTACTTTTTGAACACATTTAGGTAAGGTAGGTTTATTAAAATAAACCTACCTTATTCTAACTCTTAACCCTATATAGTGTCAGTAGTCGTCAGTGCGCCTGAGACACCTGCTAACGATCGGGGAGATGCGTCCAACCCCGCCGAACGACCGGATCCCAGAAACCTCCTGCAGTAAGGCCTCCGCGCATTACCTCAAATCCCGTCTAACTATACCGACACGCGCGAAAAGCCCCGACGAATTCTCAACTTGCGACGAAACCTAATAATCCGACTTAACCGCTAAATGCTTTCTAATCCGGCTGTACACTTTGCTTCAATTCACGTCAGCTTGACTAATCCCGCGCACCCGCCGCCGTTGCCAGCTGACGCCCGCTTCCACCTTACGGCACTGCCCAACACCCGGGACAGGCATACCCGTGTGCTCACAGACAACCCTCAAACTCTACCACCCGACACGCGCACCTAACAAACAGCCACAATAGGTAATCAGGACGCGCACGAGTCCGACAACCGTCCATGGACAACCGAGCACGCGAACCGGGCCCCCACGTGTTTTTTATTCGGCTGGTTCGCGACGTCGACAAACAAAAACATGATTTGTCTATATAAATTAGCCTGTAATAATATATATATTAAACATATTTGCGAGGTTGTTGGTAAAGATCCCTATTTTGCCATCATTTTTTTTATTCAAACTAAAAAATCATAACCTATGTCACTTCTTAAGTTGATATAGCATATGAAAACAAAAGCATAATTTCTCGTCATAAATTATGTTTGATATGATTTGGCATACCCACCCATTTTATGAGAGAAACCAAAGAAAGAGAGAAAGAGAGAGCTGTCATATATATATATATATATATATATATATATATATATATATATATATATATATATGACAGCTAGGCAACGGAGCAACGCAATACTGTGACTAAAAAGAAACAAGGGAAGAAGTTTAGCTATGAATAATTTAATAAGGAGCAATATACTACACTAGAACTTGAGAAGTTAGAAGAATACGAGGGTGAATTGATAAGTTTCCGGCCTGACCAAGAAAAACAACGTTTTTAAGAATTTTTTTTATTTCTCAACATAATCTGCTCCGAAGCTGATACATTTCTCATAGCGGTGTTCTAGTCTAGTAATGACATCTCTCTAGACTGATTCGTTAAGCTCCTCAAAATACCCATTTACAGCTTCGATTACTTCTTTATTGTCCACAAATCTTGTACCGCCAAGCCATTTTTTGAGGTTAAGAAACAGATAATAGTCACTCGGGGCTAGGTCTGGAGAGTAGGGAGGGTGCAGCATCAATTCAAACTTCAGATCGTTGATTTTAGCCATCGCAACGATTGACGTATACGCTGGTACGTTATCATAATGAAACAAGATTTTCTTCTTCGTCAGATGAGGTCGTTTAATTTTCACTTCATGGCTCAAACGTTGCAATAAATCTGCGTAGTATTGACCAGTAATAGTTTTACCCTTTTCAAGGTAATCAATGTATATACTACTTCTTGCATCCCAAAAAACACTAACTATAACCTTGTTCATCGAAAAAATTGTTTTTGCCTTCTTTGAAGTTGGTTCCCCTGGTCCAATCCACTGTCTAGACTGTTGTTTGGTTTCAGGAGTATAGTGGTGGACTAAAGATTCCTCAACGGTTACGAATCGACGTAAAAATTTGCATGGATTACGCTTATACAACGCCAAATTCGTGGTAAAAATGTTCCTTCCAATCAATTTTTGATCGAATGTTAGCAAACACCGCACCCATCTTGCACATAGCTATTCCACATACAAATGTTGGTGCAAAATATTTTGTGCACGTTCATATGACATCTTACAGGTCTCGGCTATCTCACGCACTTTTAATCTGCGATCTTTCAGCACTATTTGATGGATTTTTTCGATCATATCTGGAGTTGTGACCTCAATGGGGCGTCCTGAATGAGGCTCATCAGAGGTGCTCACACGACCCTATTTAAACTCGGAAACCCACTGCTTAACGGTTGAATATGATGGGGAGGATGTCCCCAGTGTTGAGTCCATCTCTTCTTTAATTTCCTTCGGCGTTAACCCCTTCAAATAAAAGTATTTGATGACAGCACGATTTTCCAGCTTTTCCAAAAACACAGAGGCGTCTTGTTCAGTGTGCTCTCAAACCTAAACTAACATGGCAATCGGACTGAACCTATAGCTACAAGCTATCTAAGGATGGTACTATAGAAGGCCACCTCAAAGTAGGCCTAGTGGCGCTATCTCTTGGTGAGGCCGGAAAATTATCAATCCACCATCGTATAAGTTTATGAAGAAATAAATGAAGAAAAAATGTGTGCAAGTTGAAAGTAAACGCGTATTGTACGTAATTAAAAATAGTGATTATTGCTAAACTATAAAGTCAAATAATATCTTTTTGCCACATAATATTAATTATTTGAATGATTTTAAGTGTCCGATAAAAAGATAGGTACTTTAGACAAAAATAATCTATATTGTAGATTAAACAAATACGATTAATAATTGATGTTTCAGTATATGGTGTTTCACTGATATTGTAGTATTAAAAACATTAAACTTAGAAAATAAGGAAACAGACCGTACATTCTAATGCTACAATTTATTTCTGTGATATATTTTGAGTTCTATAAGAGCATTCTCGTTATAAGTTAATAAAGTACAATCGAGAATTTATATTTATAAAGAGAGAAAAACTAAAACTCGCCGAAAACTTTGGAAAAATAGTTATTATTTTGATTTCTCAAAGGAAATTTTTTTATTTAATATAAGGATGTACGCTTGAATTTAGTTCAGACTTACATTCAGATATATAACGTATTTTACTTTGCTTAATTACGTTGTAATTCCATTTAAGGAAATGTATTTAGTCAATACTAAAGTTATATTTTTGGAAGTTATACAAACATTAGGTAGCTGGTATAGATTCTTTGAAACTTAGATATATATATATTGTAAAAGTAAATTTGAACAAATTCCAATGATATTGGAATGCCTAACAGATGAATACATTAAACCTAAACTATTGACGTACGGAGTATTCGTAATATGATAATTGCTTAAAAATCTGCTTACACTCGTATGTAAATATAGATATGCTTAAATTACTTGATTTAATGTTTCATATATTCACTTTTACAAAACCTATTGATAAAGTTAACAATAATCAGGTTTCCATTAGTGAAGTTTCTAAAATATAAATACGTCAAACTCATCTTAAAAATAAAGTAAAGTTCGCGACATGTGATACTTTCGTATAATTGATATGTATATAAATTTCCAATGTATGTCTTAACGAAATCGACTTTATAAAAAAAACTAGCACCCCCCGTCACGGCTTCGCCCGAGATAATAATTTAACCGGTTTCTTAAACAATTCAATAATATCTAAGTAAAAAGTACTCTATATATAAAAATCTATATTTCTATAAATAATTGACAGTAATTTACGTATCGTTGCTTCTGTATAAAAAGCTGTTTCAATGTAGCGTCCACTTCAAAAAGTTGATGTTTTGCCGGCTTCGATGGAGAAAATTGTACTTTCGAGTTGGAGCGCTAGAAAAAGATGTCCAAGTGTCGCGAGACGACATTTACGGCGTGTATCATGTTAGAACTATAGGAAATGTCTCCGGATGACTGCTATAGAGTTTTGTGTTGAGGAGGTAGAATACAATGTTCAGGTATCCCGGGACGACTTTTACTGCGAGTGCACGTGTTCGAATGATATAATTAGAATCTCTTCATAGAAGTCGTACTGAAATACTTGGACATTGTTTTCCATAAACTATACACGACACACCCAGTAGAAATCGTTCCAAATCATCTGGCAATCGCATTCTATAATTCGAACACACAACTGCCTAGAGAAATCGTCTTGAGGCAACGGGATATCGTAATCAACTACCCGTACAACACCAATACAATATTTTTCAGTAGAAAGCGTATTTAAAATGTGTATATATAACTGATGGATTGAGTGGAGGATTAATTAATAAATAAATAATAAGCAGAGTTTAATACTGTTCTAATAATCGTCTTATTAAGCGTCTAACTGGTCGAACTGATCGAAGGGTAATGATGCTTGACCGCGAGGCTGCGTAGAGCGGCCGAGCGGTGCATACTCACATATACACACATGCACACATCGTGTGCTTAGCCATCACGGAGGGCGCTGCGCATAACGCCTAAATCTATCAATAACATACACGCAATATATATATGTATATATATGTATATATATATATATATATATAGGGTGTCCCAAAAATCCCAGAACACGTTAATAATTTTCCAGTTAAACTGGTTTTGGAAAAGGTCAACGTCAATCTAGAGCTAACTTTTGTCAAGTCATTTAACAGTGACCTTGGCTTTGACCTTCGATTTGATTTTCGAGGTTATTTGGAGGTCAACTTTGTTTTCAAATGGAAACCCCTCTTTTGGACAACGGAAATCGAAAGACCAGAAAATTTTATGTACAAACATGTGCTCAAGTCATGCTTCAAAGATAAACTTGATGGTCATACAAGGTCATTTAACCTCGAACAAGGTCTGAAAACCTCTTGGCATAGGAAATTCTCAATTTTTGTACTACTGGAGCTATTACCTTTATCAATGTGCATGCAACGGTGACACTCAGTACGGCCTTGCGATGCCCTTCAAGGACATTTTACTTAGAATTTTCTTATTTACTGTCAGCATTACCCAGAAACAACTACGTGGACGTAGTAAAATCTGTTCCCTTTGGTGTGCTTGATGAGCTTCAGTCCCATTTACTCCTTGATATTAAGCTAAGCGGTGGTAAAAAGCATCCACTGCGGTCGGGATAATTTCCATAAGAATAAGCGCTGATTCATCAATAACTCTTTTCCGTAATTCGTCTAAATATTGAGTTTTTGTTTCGTATACCCTATCTTTTAAGTAACCTCAAAAAAAATCAAGTGGTGTTGAGTTAGGTGATCTAGCTGGCCATTCTATAGTACCTCTCCGCCCTATGCATCGATTGAAAAAAAACTTATCTAGGAACTTACGAACGTGTCGTGCATAGTGGGGTTCTGCACCATCCTGTTGAAACCATGTATTTACAAAGTTGGCCCAAGCTTTTTCTCTAATTGCAGGAATTATTTGGTTTCGTAGCATATCTTCATAGTTATTTGTGCATTTAAGTTATCATAATAAAAAAGGTCCTATCATTCTGTTGTTGAGAATTCCAGCCCAAACATTTCATTTTTGTTGATATTGTGATTTGTTTTCTCTAGGCGACTTTCTATCAAGTTGAAAAGTCGCGGCATCTGAGAATGCTATATTGTATGAAAATTCAGGATTTTCAATTATACGTTCCATCATGTCTTGACAAAATTCAACAAGACGATCGAAATCATCTTCATTCAACTTATGAACGAGATTAACTTTTAATGCATGGAATTTGGCTTTTTTAAATATATAATGTACTGACGATTTGCTAACGTCATTTTCTTGACTAACCCTACGAATAGAACTATATGGAGATTCAATGATGATAGCATAACGATTCTCTTCATTTGATACTGAATTTGGTTTGCCTGGTCTACGTAAATCATTGATAGTACCGTCATCATTAAACTTTGTAATGGTTCTTGACACCGTTGAAAATGATATTGGAGTTCTAGCAAATAAAACAAAATTAATGGAATGTAATAAATTGAAATATCATAAAGTTATATGATAAAATTTGACGCCTAAATCTATCACTTACATGCCTAAACTCTCGTTACAGTCAGCGCACTCCTCATTTGCATGAGTTCCAGACACACGTCTTTATTTGCCTTTCACACTAGTTACATTCATACCTTTAATTACATTTATAAGATAAAATAAACAACAATAACTACAAACTAATATACTAATTGACAGCGACGATATTGTAAAATGGCTTCTTTCTCTTCCAGTGCATAATTTCAATTTCTTTCAAATGTATTTAAATATATTCTTATATTTCTGAATGTGATTAATGTAGTTGTGTATGTACATCTATATATGGCATGAATGTATCAATTTTCGGCATCGCTCCAGTTGCTTTCATACTCATCTGAAAACATATGACATTTTAATTGTTTAATATTAACTTAGTTAGACTACAGTGCGGGTCCTGTCTAAGACTTTTAGTAAATATATCCGCAAGTTGATCTGACGATTTTATCCATTCTATATCGACTAACCTTTTACTAACACACTCTTTAATGTAGTGTTCCTTCCTATCTGTCATATGGCGCAGGCGGTTGCTACCATCGGTTTTCGCACACGCTTGAGCAGCTGAATTATCGCAGAATAATTTGATCGGAAACAGATCTTGCCTAAGTATTATTCTAATAGAGTTATGCAATGCTATGAGCTCCTGACAAGTATTGCTCATGGCAACGTACTCTGCCTGACAAGTAGATAACGCGACGTTTGGCTGTTTTTGCGTTTTCCATCCCACGGTATCGCCGAATAGCCTAATTACATACCGGCAGATTGTCAACGCTCCCTTGCAATCTGATAAGCTCGCTTCGGAATAAGCTATTAGATTATTCTCTCTGCCTCGATAAGTTGAACTAAGCTCTTTTGTACCTGAGAGGTACTGAAATAATCTTTTTATCATTCCCCACTCATTTGCAGTAGGACTAATTTGATGTCGACTGAGGACATTTACTGTGTACGTGATATCTGGTCGTGTAGAATTTGCTAAGTACAATAACGATCCTACAATTTCCCTATAAAACGTGTTCGGCATGTTCTCATAGCTATCGCAGTCTTGTTCGCGATCTTTCCGTTTTCTATCAGTACTATCTGTCACGGCCATGGGTGAATTTACGGTCTTACCATTTATAAACCCGAACCTCTTCATAATTTGTTCTATAAATTTCTCCTGACTTAATTTCAGAATTTTCCTATTTCTATCTCTATCTATCTTAATTCCTAAGAATTCTTTAGGAGAATCAAATTCCTTAATGTTAAATTCTTTAGATAAGTTACTTGTCACCCGATCTAGCTCCCTTTCGCAATTTCCCATGATTAGTACGTCATCTACATAGAGTAAAACTACTACTATACCTTGATCGTTGTTTTTAACGAACAGACACGAGTCCATGTTATTATACTCAAAGCCTAATTTACTAATAACCTCGGTGAACTTTACGTTCCAGCGCTTCGGGCTGATTTTGAGTCCATAAAGCGATTTTTCTAATTTCAAGATATTTTTGTTCTCTCTAACTCTATCTGAAGTCAAGCCATCTGGGAATTTCAAACAAATGTTCTCTTCAATATCTCCGTATAAAAACGCAGTTTCTACGTCTAGCTGTTTGATTGCTAAGTCGAATTTATTCGCGATTGCTAGAAATGATCTTACTAAGATTAACCTGGAAACTGGCGCTTATATTTCACGAATATCGTAGACGTTTCGATCCTTGAAGCCGCGAATAACGAGTCTAGCTTTATAGGTGACTTTACCTTGGTTGTCTATTTTTCTCTTATGAACCCACCTAGAATCTAGTATGTTCGGTTTAGCTTCCTGCTTGTACATATCGGATTTGTTTATCTCTGAAAAGACTCCCTTATCAACTAACGACTTTATTTCTGTATGAATCGCTTTCTCCCACAACCTACTATCTGCGGAGCTTATAGCTTCCTTGTAAGTTTTCGGATCTCCGTTAATTTTCGCTAGTGTCGCATGGTATTTAATATCGTCTTGCAGCTTAACTTCGTCTGAATCTAATGTGTATAGAACTGTTTCTCCTTTTACTTCATTCTGACTTCGAAGCCGAGTGCTTATAGATAAGTCTGCAATTATTCCGATGTTTTCTTCTACGAGTTGACTTCCGTTTTCTGACTCAGTTAGTCTGAAACCAGATTTCAACTCGCCACCGTAGTAGTCTTTATAGACTAGATTTTCTACGAACCTAACGTCCCTGGATTCGAATATTTTATTCTTTTCGGGTACATAGATATTGTATCCCGTACTTGCGTATCCTACAAAATAGCCTCTTATGCCTGTAGCACTAAATTTAGAATCTGCTCCTCTCTGCTTCCTGAATACAGCTAAGCATCCGAATCTCCTCCATTTATCGTGATCAATTTTAAAATTCTTGGATAATTTTTTAAGTGGTATCTCGAACTCTAACGCTTTATGCGGCGTTCTATTATACAAATACACGGCGGTTTTAACGGCTAAATCCCAAGTTCCTGCTGGAAGCCCTGAATCAAACATAAGCGACCTAACTTTATTTTCAATGGTCCTATTAAAGCGCTCAGCTACTCCGTTGTGCTGAGGCATGTCTGGGCTAGCTAATTGTAATTCTGCTCCTAGCTTATTTAGCACGTTTACAGTATCGGCACCTGTAAATTCAGTGCCTTTATCGCACCTAAGGAAACACACCTTTTCATCTACTCCTAATATATTTCTAATGCTCCTAATTCCTCTTTCTAGGTACTCATATGCTTCATTTTTATGTCTCATAGGGTAGGCAAGGCCTACTCTAGAAAAGTCATCTACTAAGACTAATATGAACTTGTAACCTTTCGGATAAGAAACTGGACTGATGGGTCCCATTGTGTCAGCATGTAAAATCTTAAGTGGTCTGTCTGCTCGCTGCCTGATCGTACTAAATGGCAATCTAAAGCATGTCTCGCACTGATCTACTTCTGTCGGATTCGACAGATCTGATTGACTTAACGAGTTCGCGTTTTGTTTCACATATTCTAATAGATATTTACTCGACACGTGGCCTAGTCTGCGGTGCCACAACATCAACTTGCTGATCTTTTGTTTATTTTTAACCTCATGTTCGTTTATTAATTTTTGATATTCTAGCTGTTCATTTTCTGGTATAGTATCTATTGCATTTATAACCCTATCATTAATCGTTGTCAAGAGGTCAGAGTCGCTCTTGACATTCTCTTTCGTTTCTAAGATTTTTGATTCATTCGGTATTGACTCCAACGTTTTCACTGCGCTACTCTTGCTTCTAGTTTCGTATCTATGTTCTATCGACGGTTTATCTACCTCGTTTGCTTCGAAATCATTTGATTTGATTTTAATATTAAAAATCCAAAACGGAGACGCGTATTTTCCCGATAAAATCTTTCTCTTCGAACCTGGCTCTAATATATCTATTTTCTCCTTATTTAGATAGATTTCAAGTCCCTGATCTACGAACTTCCTAAGCGACAGTAAGTTTTTAGATAAATTACGAGCGTACAAAACATTATTTAAATTGAAACTTCTACTGTCTTTAGCTACTATTTCTATATCTCCTCTTCCGTCTACATTTAAATCCGCGTTCTTATTCGCGCATTTAACCTTGCTTTTGAAATCTAAATTTAAACTATTAAAATTTATTCGACTGCTACATAAATGCTCTGTGGCTCCAGAGTCCGCTATAAATTTAAGTACATTATTCTTGCGAATTTTTCGCAAATCACTTCTGTCAAAATAATCAAAATATGAATATATATTATTCTTACCGTTTTGTTGTGGCTCTTCATGAATAGCCGACAAACTGAAGGGATTCTTTAGAATCACTCCCTTTTTGGCTTCCGATTGTTTTGCTGGGGCTTTACCCCTCTTTTGTTGAAATCGAGCCTTCTTACCTTGGCTCTGTTCTTGCTTCTTTTCTCTCTGATCAAATGGGTTTTCTCTTTTACCTCGGCAGTCTCTAGCCACATGAGAATCCGACTTTCTGCATCTATAACAGAAGATTTGCACTGGCGTGGGGCAATACGCACTTATGTACCCATTCTGTCCACAGGTGAAACACCTTCTCGGCTTGTTACCATCGCGTGTCTTTCTGTAACCAATCTCACGTCTCTCAAATGGTCTCCTCCGTGTAAAGGGCGGAGGTGACCGTTTGTTCACAGCGCTCAGAGAGCTCACTGGCGCGTCTCGTACTGGTCTAGCAGCTTCGACCTGCAATATCAAGTGTTTCAGCTTCTCTAGCTGCATTTCAACTCCCACAGTACCAACATACAAGCAATCAGCCAAGACAGTCTCTGGCAGTGCTCCTGACACGGCATTGTAAAATATATCTCTTTTCTCATCATTGGACAATTTATTCGATCGTGGTGCATTCTCAAAATCCCGAATCCTATCTTCGAATTTGATCCAGAAATCTGCGGCCTTTTCTTTACCCAGAATGTACTTTAATTTATACAACTCTTTCTTCTCAACTCTCTCTTCTACATTCCAACCTTTTGTATTCCTCTAACTTTTCTAGTATTTTTCTAGGTGATTTAATTTCAACTATTTTCTGATAATTGCAAATGTCGATATGATTAATTATAATTTCGCGTACTCTGTGCTTGTCTTCAAATATTTTCCTTTCGGAAAAGTTAACTGATTCAATTGACTCTAGACTCAAAACATAGTTAATTTTCTTAGTTCTCAACTCGGTTAATAAATAATCGTTAAAAATGTCGCACCTCATATCTACAGTAAGTTTATATTTTCTCATGATGCCACTGTCTTTGCTGATTACTACATCCAGCTTTTCAGCCAGCTGATCGAATCTATCATTTTTCAATTTTTCTTTCAGTCTCTTTTCTACAATCGAATCTACAGTTCTCTCAATCATTTCATGTAGTTTTACCTTATCAAGATTATTCTCTATATTGCTGATCTCGTTTTGTTTTCGTCTAATTTCATTTCTTTTCTCATTACTTACATCTCTTTTAATCAAATCAAGTATCTCAGTATCAATCGTTTCAATAGTATTAACAGTTATTCTATCAACTTTCTCATTCAAATTATCATCAACCTTTACATGTATATTATTTTCATCTATATTATTTCTCTCCTTATCAATTTTCAAATTCACAGAATTATCAGTTATATCATTATTCAATATTTTATCATTATTGTCATATATTATATTAATATTTTCATTATTATGTGTTTTATCAATATTATGTAGATTAATACTTACGTTCTTGAATGAGTTATCGATTTCATTGGCGACCATGCCTTGTGAAAATACAGGCACTGGACGAGGTTTACCATTAATTCTAAATGGATTAGCCTTTGACTCATTCCAATATTCGACATTATCATCAACAGATTTTTCAATCTCCTCTGATCTTTGCATTACGTCGGCTACGCTTTTCCGTATTTCCTCACATTGACGTTCATGGTCTTTGTCGGTTACAACTTCCACGCTCTTGATTTTTGGCAGTGGTCTCGAATCGTTTTCTTTGATTGCAGCCAAATTCAATGCATGCAGACGCATTGATTCATTCAGGTATGTTACCATATGGTTTATAAGTTCTCTATTGGCTTCCTTCTGCAGTCTGAAGAATTCAGACCGCTCTCTGGCCGCATCAACTCTGGCCTCTGTTGCCTTTGCATCGACTTTTCGCTCTAAGTCCTCTAAAGCTCGTCACAACTCTTCTCGCGTTATAGGCTCTTTACCTGACGACTCAGGGATTTCCAGCCTGAGCGTCTTTACACCTCTCGGCCATTCTCTGATCAAAACATCTTTCTCGCTCTCTGACAACATATTGCCAACCTGAATAATCTTTTCGTCGGAAAAGTACAGGTACACGCTCGATGCGTCCGGACTCGCCAGCGAAATATAGACTTTATTTCCGCTGGGGATGAGGTAGAGTCGTTTTTCTCCCCATATTCGCTTGAATGCATCCGCTATTGTCGGATGAGTCCGTTCCTCTAAACCTGTCAAAATATGCAAGTAAATATTAATTTATTTAAATGCTCGCGCTCTCTGCGCCGGTGGCTGGTGTTCTCACGGGGCTCTAATAGGAATTCCTCTGATCTAACTATCTATTGCCTAGCCTGCATCGACATTATTAGCGACGCTGTTACAAGCGTATATTGCAACGCGACTGAACAGACATTAAGGAAATATTAATGCCCATTCTAGCTCGCGGCACCATCTAACTACCGCTTCTGTCTCGACTTCAAATGCATTTAATTGTTTGATGTGCGCACATCGATCCGCGTGGTGTCGCTTACAACCAGATCGTACGTACATATCATTGTTTAACTGTCGTCTCACGCGCGATCCTCATTGTGGTTATTCAACTGATCTGTCTGCCTGAACTAAGGAAGTATTAGCCCCTACAGACAAGAGAGGACCACCGTGGTTGCCATTAAGACGACACTTAAATAAGTTCGCCTACTGTTCTTGTCCTAGCTACTAGCAAACCACTCTTCGCTACCAGCCACCTTTATCCATTACAAATCAAGCTTATCGCAGCGTGTTGTCTGCAAACTGATTTCGCTTCGCACACTCTCGCAATTGCTAGGAAAGACGCACGCTTAGCGTGCTCTTAATTGCTTGATCCGCTTAGCAACTTACGAACAACAGGCAGAATCGTGGCGGAAGCGCGCACGGCATCGGTATAATCGTATACCTTTATCGAAATATACTGCACGCGCTATATCATATTTAACTGCGCAATTTTTAATCTAAATTTACATTAGACGCGCATAATCATCGCTTCAATTCAAAATTTCTATCTCATCTTATCAATTACATTCATTAAATTTGTTTTTGCAAATCGCGTGGAATCCAGCCGGACTCCGACAAGCGTAAAACCAGTGCTTAGCACTGGGCGCAAGCCAGAATTTCTGAACGAAAGATTCAGCGGTGATTTTAGAACGGTCGGACACGATTCGCTTCTGCTCTGACTGCTAAGCCTTGCAACTACTCGCGCGCGCGGAGCTCTCTCCCCCTTCCCTCACTATACGGGAGCGGTTCACTCTCTCGCCTCGCGCTCTGATTGGCTCGCTCCCCACTCGACGCGGTGCGCACGCGCTGCTCATTTCTCTCTAGACTTCGTACGGTGCGGATGGATCTTTCAACACGTAGGTCGCCGCGGCGCTCCCCTCTCTCGCTCGCACAGTCGGACCTCTCTCTCTCTCGGGCACGCCCCACTCTTCCGACACGCCTCTCTCTCTCGCGCAGTACACGGACGCAGTCCGCCGCGCGCATGTTAGTGCACACACACACACTCTTCGCTTCGCTCTTACGCATTCACTCAGTTTTGCGAGCATACATTTACTGTATACCCGCACGCACTAACACTCGTTCAGCATGCAAGCAGTCTAATCACACACACGCACGCACACACACACACACATGTATATGTGTGCGCGCATTACTTACTAACTCTCACATTCGATTTCAAGCATTTACATACACACACTCACACATATATATAGCGGCATTCATATATATATGTGTTTAATCACTTTTGCAAATTAATTATTTAAGTTGTTTAAAACATTCTTTAAACAATTATTCTCATTTGTTGCATGCTGTTAATTTATTCAAACATAATATATATATATATATATATATATATATATATCACTATTTCTATCTCTCTGTCTCTCTTATATTATATATATATACGTGTATACATACATATATATTTATATATATGTATATTTATAATTATTATTAAATTGTTGCAAACGTTATATATATTAGTATATATACGCGTATAATTCTATCTATCTTTCTCTCTCTCTCTCTCTCTCTCTCTCTCTCTCTCTCTCTCTCTCTCTCTCTCTCTCTCTCTCTCTCTCACTATATATTAGTACGTATATATATGTATCTATCCATCTATCTCTCTCTCTCTCACTCGCGCGGTACAGCGGTAAGTATATATGTATAGCTATCTCTCTCTCTCTCTCTCGCTCGCGCGGTACAGCGGTAAGTATATATGTATAGCTATCTCTCTCTCTCTTTCTCTCTCGCTCGCGCGGTACAGCGGTAAGTATATATCTATAGCTATCTCTCTCTCTCTCTCTCTCACTCGCGTGCGCTCACTTGCATACAGCGCACAGCTGTCAGTTAGTCCTTTCACTCACTCTCGCGCGCGCTCGTATCCTCCGCTCATCCTTTTCGTGTTTTTCTTCTTAGTTTTTCGCGCGATAATTTCTGCCGCGCACGTGTTCTTATTCCTCGAACTACCACCCCTTCTTTCAACGGTTTTCTAAACGCGCTTTCTCTTTTTCGATTTCTACGAAATGTTTTTGTCTTTAAGTTCAACGGTTTTTTGGTTTCAGATAATTCCAGAGCGCCATTCCATTTTTCTCGTGATCATCATTTTAAGTTTGAAATTTATAATTTCGCAATTTTACTCAATTTTGTTCCCATGAAATTCGCGCGCTTTTAGCTTTCGCGGTTTTTCTTTTCTTTGTAGTTATAATGTTTCAAATTGCGCGTTTTTTTTAATCTACTTCTTTCTTATCTTCTTCTTAATTTTATTTTTATCTAATACTTTTAACTAAGCTAATTTCGACTTTTCACACATTAACACTTTCAATTTTATTACTTTCAACATTCTATATTTTAACATTTTTAAATCTAATTTTTGACTTCTTCTTATTTCTCATATTCTAGAATTTTATACTTTTCACATTTTTCAAATCTAAATATTTAATAGTACTTCTGATTTTCTATTTTCATCATTATCAATTTTAATTTAACATTTATCACTTTCAATTTTGCATCTAATTATTTAAATTTCTAATTTACACTTTTCTAATTATTATTTTCAATTCATCAAATATTAATATTTCTGTATTCATAATTTTTATTCGTACTGTGTCTCGACTTTCAGATTTGAAAATTGTATTTTACTTCTATGTTAGTTATATGTTAATAATTTTTACTTACCTCGTTTTTCAACTTGGGTGTTTGACCCTTCACTCATCTTTTATAAATTTGATTTTAATCAAAATACAATCTATATCAATAGAGACTTCCCTCTAGATCTCTTTGTCTTATCTCAAAGCTTAATCACAAAGCTTAATCGCAAATCTTATTTCTTTTGTTTCACCAAATAACGCAAACAGGCCTTAACACGCACTGAATTTACGTTTGCACTTCACTGATTTCAAATATAACGCTTATTCAATAAGCTCTTTCACTTCTCAAATCTTGGGACAAAGATTTGTTTTCTAGAGACAAAGATTTTTCTTAGGACAAAGATTTCTATTAATTTTAATTAATTAATAATAAAACTTCGCGCATTGGAAGCTGCGAGGCCCAATAACCTGATGGATTGAGTGGAGGATTAATTAATAAATAAATAATAAACAGAGTTTAATACTGTTCTAATAATCGTCTTTATTAAGCGTCTAACTGGTCGAACTGATCGAAGGGTAATGATGCTTGACCGCGAGGCTGCGTAGAGCAGCCGAGCGGTGCATACTCACATATACACACATGCACACATCGTGTGCTTAGCCATCACGGAGGGCGCTGCGCATAACGCCTAAATCTATCAATAACATACACGCAATATATATGTATATATATATCTATATACATATATATATATATATATATATATATATATATATATATAGGGTGTCCCAAAAATCCCAGAACACGTTAATAATTTTCCAGTTAAACTGGTTTTGGAAAAGGTCAACGTCAATCTAGAGCTAACTTTTGTCAAGTCATTTAACAGTGACCTTGGCTTTGACCTTCGATTTGATTTTCGAGGTTATTTGAAGGTCAACTTTGTTTTCAAATGGAAACCCCTCTTTTGGACAACGGAAATCGAAAGACCAGAAAATTTTACGTCCAAACATGTGCTCAAGTCATGCTTCAAAGATAAACTTGATGGTCATACAAGTTCATTTAACCTCGAACAAGGTCTGAAAACCTCTTGGCATAGGAAATTCTCAATTTTTGTACTACTGGAGCTATTACCTTTATCAATGTACATGCAACGGTGACACTCAGTACGGCCTTGCGATGCCCTTCAAGGACATTTTACTTAGAATTTTCTTATTTACTGTCAGCATTACCCAGAAACAACTACGTGGACGTAGTAAAATCTGTTCCCTTTGGTGTGCTTGATGAGCTTCAGTCCCATTTACTCCTTGATATTAAGCTAAGCGGTGGTAAAAAGCATCCACTGCGGTCGGGATAATTTCCATAAGAATAAGCGCTGATTCATCAATAACTCTTTTCCGTAATTCATCTAAATATTGAGTTTTTGTTTCGTATACCCTATCTTTTAAGTAACCTCAAAAAAAATCAAGTGGTGTTGAGTTAGGTGATCTAGCTGGCCATTCTATAGTACCTCTCCGCCCTATGCATCGATTGAAAAAAAACTTATCTAGGAACTTACGAACGTGTCGTGCATAGTGGGGTTCTGCACCATCCTGTTGAAACCATGTATTTACAAAGTTGGCCCAAGCTTTTTCTCTAATTGCAGGAATTATTTGGTTTCGTAGCATATCTTCATAGTTATTTGTGCATTTAAGTTATCATAATAAAAAAGGTCCTATCATTCTGTTGTTGAGAATTCCAGCCCAAACATTTCATTTTTGTTGATATTGTGATTTGTTTTCTCTAGGCGACTTTCTATCAAGTTGAAATGTCGCGGCATCTGAGAATGCTATATTGTATGAAAATTCAGGATTTTCAATTATACGTTCCATCATGTCTTGACAAAATTCAACAAGACGATCGAAATCATCTTCATTCAACTTATGAACCAGATTAACTTTTAATGCATGGAATTTGGCTTTTTTAAATATATAATGTACTGACGATTTGCTAACGTCATTTTCTTGACTAACCCTACGAATAGAACTATATGGAGATTCAATGATGATAGCATAACGATTCTCTTCATTTGATACTGAATTTGGTTTGCCTGGTCTACGTAAATCATTGATAGTACCGTCATCATTAAACTTTGTAATGGTTCTTGACACCGTTGAAAATGATATTGGAGTTCTAGCAAATAAAACAAAATTAATGGAATGTAATAAATTGAAATATCATAAAGTTATATGATAAAATTTGACCCGGACTGGAGCATTTAAACTCTGTCCGTAAACTGAATAGGCAAAATTTTTTTGTTCCTATATTGATACAAGCTTTATTGATATTCGTGTAAAATTTAAGTGCCATATCTCCATTAATATGTATTTGTCGGGTGTTTATTTACGACGTAAAAAATTTGTCTGGCGATATTGATCATGGAAAAAAAAGTTGATCAACGAGTTTGCTTGAAATTTTGTAATGCAAGTATTTGAGTGACACAAAGCATTCGGTGAAGGTCGTGAAATCGTCGAAAACTTGACCCATCCACCTCTGTTAATGACAATAACATCGAAAAAGTTAAGGAAATAGTGCTCAAAAATCGTCGTGTCTTCATCAGAGAGATAGCAGAGGCTCTAAACATTTCTTATGAATCGACTCAACATATTTTAGTTAATGTTATGCATATGAAGCGAGTCAATATTAGAATCGTTCCAAAACATCTGAATCTTTTACTAAATAAACGTCAAGTAGAGGTCGCAAAAGGGGTGCTTTAAAACGTAACTGAGAACTCTACATTCATCAAACGCATGATTACTAGTGACGAGACATGGGCTTATAATAGGACGTCGAAACTGCCCAAGAACCTAGCGAATAACTTACCAAAAATGAGCCAGAGCCGAAAAAACCACGTCAAAGTCGGTCAAAAATCAAGGTGATGCTCGTCGTTTATTTCTATTAGCATGGGGTGGTTCACCAAGAATTCGTTCCAGGAGGTCAAACTGTCAATAAGGAGTACTACTCGGCTACTTTTAGGCGTCTACGAAAAACAATACGTCGTAAACGACTGGATTTGTGGGCAGCCAATTCATGGTTTTTTCACCACAATAATGCGTCGGCACATTCCAGCATGATTGTGTCTGATCTTTTGGCCAAACGCGAAATGAAAGTCATCGCTCAGCCACCGTATTCGCCAGATTTGGCTTCCTGTGACTTTGTCCTTTTTTCGAAACTCAAAAATCCGTTTCGGGGAACGAATCATGAGTCAATTAAAGCCATAGAAAGTAATTCGCGAAAGGAACTGAAAGCAATCCCAGGTGAGGCTTACAAGTGTATGAAAAATTGGATTAAGCGTTGGCATGCTTGTATTGCTCAAAATGAGTCTATTGTGAAGGTGATAATAAAGATCTGCATTAAAATACATAAGAATGTTGTTTTTTTTTGTCAGTCCCCGTCAAATTTGATCAATGGTAGTTTGTCTTTAGGTGTTCTTATCTACGAATTAGCACAAACTAAAGCCATTCTTTATTTTGTTGTTCATAATAATTCACCTGAAGTTTTATCTGAAGTTTCAGCTGAATTTTTTAGTATCGTTATTTAAATTGTAAATTAATGTAATTAACAATTGTATTCTTTTGATTGTCATTCATGAAATCTAAGCTTATGATTATCAAAATTAATAGACCATATAGAAATTCGTTAATTATGCTTATGTCGACTGTATTTTGATAAATTAATAAATATTTCTATTGGTCTTACAGTCCAATGAAATAAATTAAAATTAATACATAATCATATCAATATATATTTATATCAATACTAAGACATATCAATATATAAATAATTGAAAATTATAATGACAGTTAGACTGTCCTTGTTTAAAATCAAAAGATTCTAAAAACTTCAAACAATATTCTTTTAAACCAGAAGTAGTAAGTAATCTACGTAAACCATATTGATGTTTATAAATTCTCTTTTTTAAATATCTACTTGTTTGTCCAATATAGCATTCATTACAATCCATACCATTCATCTTGTAAAAAACTCCAGATTTTAAACATAGATTATCCTGATCCATACTATTAATTAATATTAAATAACTTACTTAAATTATAACTATTTTTAAAAAAAATTTGAATGTTATATTTCCGAAAATTTCTTTTAATTCTTTCCAACAATCCTCTATTATATAGTAATCATTTTGCCCTTATCAATATCAACTCTTAAATTATGTCTATTTTCGGTATTATAAATGTCAAACAATTTCTCTGCAATTAATTTATTATGAATTCAATTGGATATCTATTATTAATGAAAGTTTCCCTTACTATCTGCAAATTATTCTCTCTAAAATTCTTATGTGACGATTTTATTGTTTTGTCAATGACACCTTTCAGTATTCCAATTTTGTTTCCAAAATGGGATTGGTGGTGTGAATTAAAATCTAAAAATCTATCTGACCAAGTAGGTTTTCTATACCAATTAATTCACTTTATTCTTATTATACTTAATGACATTGATGTCTAAAAAACTCAACTGATTATTGACTACAATCTCCTTTGTAAATTTAATTCTATTCCGTACAGAATTAAAAACATTCACCATTTCATCCACTGAAACTTCTGGAACAATTGTAACGATATAATCAACATATCCTTTAAATGTAATTGGTTCAAAAATTAATTTTGACAAAGCAATACTTTCTAATTTTTCGATAACTAAATTGGCTATCACAGGCGACAGAGGTGACCCCATTGAACATCCGTATTTTTGTTCATAAAAATGATTATGAAACGAAAAAATTGTTATATTAAAAACTAAATGAAATGCCTTAATAAATTCATTCATTGTTAATTTTCTTGAAAATTAATTTCATGCAATTTTTCTTGTATAATGTCATTTAACAATTTTAAAGGTACATTTGATACAGGTAGATTTATACAATGATACCACATCCAATGAAATCATCTTGTAATTTTTCGGAATAATAATATCTTTTACTTGATTGTAAAAACACCACCTATCTTTAATGTAAGAACTAGTTTCTACAACTATCTTCACCAATATATTAGAGAAAAATCTGGCAATATTATAAATTGGGAAATTAAAAGAAAATATAATTTTTCTAAATGTTACCTTTTCTTTATGAATCTTGAGAATTCCATAACATTTTGCTACAGTACCATTTTCACATTTTAAATATTTATATGTAGTATCATTTATATATTCATTTGTTTTCCAATTATTTAATAATTCCTTCAAATTATTTTGTAGCTTAATGATATGTGGATTACCAAATTTCACATAAGTAGTATCACCAATTAATATATTATTTATATTATTATTTATATACTCAATTTTATTAGAAGCTGCAGTTATATTACCTTTATCTGCCTTTTGAAAGATGATATTCGGATGATTTCTTAAAAAATTCTTTTTGCGATTTTTAATTGATGTAAAAAATTATTATTCAAATAATTCTCAAATTTATTCTCTCTTTTAAAATTACTAATGATATTAACTAAAGATGTTCTACGTTCTTTTCTTATTTCATTATTTAAATTAAAAACATTATTTTAAACCTCCGCGATGATTTCTTTGAAAAGAAAATTCTTTTTAGAATCTAATATTCCATATTTGGCACCTTTAGACATGATGTTTACTACTTCATATGGTATCTCCTTGTCAGTTAGATTCCTAAACCAATTTTTATTGTTTGCATTATTAATCTGATAGCTTTGAAATTGTTTTTTATTTCTTAAACATTCAAATTTCCTTTTTAATGTTTGTCTATTATTATATGTTATTTTAATAAAATGTTTGTTCTGACCAAGAAAAAATTCATGTAAATCATTTCTATTTATAGTTTGATATAAATAATATTCTATCATTAATAAATATTTATTGAAGCAAAGAATCTGAATATGTAAATCTTTTATTTCCAAATTAAGTAATTTATGTTTGAAAAAGAAAATATTTTTCTTTAGATCATAAGAAACACTATTATTATAAACCTGATAAAAATGTTTATCATGAAATCTATTATCAATGTGCATCGGAAATATATTTGATTTCTTGCATCTAATAAGAAAAGTAAGCTTTTCTTTAAGAATTACAATTTTTAAATTTATTTTTATCTATTTTGAACAATTATCTTAAATAACATTACCATATTTAAAATAAATTTCTCTAAAATAAATCATTACAAAGCCCCTTAATTCAAGATAAAATAAACCTATAATGTAAAATACTTTAATTGTGCTTATGTCAACTGTATTTAGATAAATTAATAAATATTTCTATTCATCTTACAGTCAAATTAAATAAATTAAAATTAACACATAATAATATCAATATTATTAGTCGGACAGTCCTTATAATTTTCAATTAATTATATATTGATATATATTAATATTGATATAAATATATATTGATATTATTATGTATTACTTTTAATTTATTTAATAATTAAAAATCCATTTAGAATAAACTATCTTGAAAACATTGAATTATTCGCTAAACCTAAAAATTTATGTAAAGTTATGAAACATTTTGAAAAATGATTGATAAATATCTTATAAAATATTTCCTTAATATTTATTAAAATCAAATAAGTCATTATATAGCTACTAGCTCTCAAAATGTTGGAAGAATAGGAAAGAGTAAGTTATAAAAATTAATAGTACTTATTAAATAATTTTATTACATATTAAATTATTTGACATTTAATAGTTCTGGAATGATTCTAATACCATAAATAAAGCAGTAATTATAAAATCGCATAAAAATATAGGAATAAATCTAAATTACACTGTAGTAAAAATAGAAGAACACGAATTATATTTTATAGTGCAAACTCTAATATATATTTTTGACTAATTTTATCGAATATAATGCAAATATGAACAATATGTTCAAGTAAAAGTTATTGTAATTATAAAGAAAATATATTTCTCGCTAAACAAATTAATGTCATTATATCTAATTAATTATAAGAACAAAATTAAATTTATAATTTCAAGAATTTAATTTATCAAATTAATACCTGCATCATTTGAAGAAACTATTTCTAAATAAGAGTAAATTACTGCTCTTATTATTGAAATATTTTCATAATATTTATAAATAAATAATATTAATAAATTTAGTAAAATCACTGTAACATTGCTGAGTACTTACATAAATTATTATAGAAAATCCAATTTTGTAATAAACATACACTTATTATTTCACAAGTGAATTTAAAATCATGAAAACTATTACCTTTTTATTCCATACAAAACATTTAATTATATTTGTAGATTGAAGTAAATTAACACTTTTTAAAAATATCATTAAACAAATCAATATTTGTTCAATATTTATTTAGTTAATTTTGTTTATAATATTATTCTTAACTTTTCAAATCTTACTTGTTAAATCATTGTTTAAATATAAATATTTTTTCGTTTAAAGAATTGATTATTCTTATATACTTTTTAATTATTCGTTATTTTTGTATAAATTCATTGATAATATCTCTATATTTATTTTAATTATGGAATATGTTTATGTTGGCATTATGAATATACTACATACACATACACGCGCGCACACACACACACACACGCGCGCGCGCGCGCGTGTGTGTGTGTGTGTGTGTGTGTTTGTGTGCGCGCGCGCCTATGTGTGTGTGTACATACACTCTCAATAAAAATTTTTAATTAAATAACTGCTTCATAAACTTTAATAATTATAAACAAGTTACGAAAGCTCAACTTTACTATTTGTACTTCTAGATTGTCACAATATCGTAGATACAGACGTTAAAATCAGATTAAGCTAGGTAAGCTCAGCAAGAACTACGAGAGACAGCTACGATTGGATAAATCTAAAGAGCTGAGAAATGCAATAAAATACATTATCATAGTGTTCCACCCCAAAATATAAACCAATAAGATTGTTCCAAATACTTGGCCACGCCTATAAAGTATTTCTATTGGGCAATTCTCACACTAGCATCTACATTATTGAAAATAGGTATCCTAAGTAACCTATCACGTAACGTGAACCCACCCTTTAGAATATCTGAAAAGAGATGAACTAAAGCGGAAACCAGTCGATAAGTGTCTTTTGAATGAAAGCTCACTAAATGCCCGTTTCATTCCATAGCTATTCTTCAGTATTACAATGCAATGAAAGAAAACGTGCGAACTTCAATGCTACACAAAGAAATACTTGAACATAAAGAAAGAATAAAGAAGCGAAACAGTAATTATAAACTGTATTTTAAAACAAAGATAAAAAAACATTGACCTTTTATATGATTATTATATCTATTATAATTAATTTTAACAGATTTCTTAATTACGATTGTTTAAAGATTCTTTACCTAAAATATATATTATTTTATGAGCATAGAAATATATTCATAATGTACAATAGGAAAATTTCATAAGTTTTAAATAAAATTTGTTTTGTTCTACTTTGATAGATCATATTAATTATTATTCAATGAACAAAAAATAAAATTTAATATTCATTACATAATTAATTTTTAATTATCAAATTTTTTGTAAAATTGAGACACTTAAAGGAGATACGATAACGTCTAGAAAAGTTGTCAAAATGTTATTATAATAAAATGGCTATTTTGGACTATTCAGGCAATAAAAACTATAATAATTCTAATGTTAATTATTCAACGTACTTCCAATGTAGTGTAATGTATCAATCGAGGTATATTGATACAAAATCAATAATTATATAATCTTCCCTTCAAATACAAGTTGAGGCTTGTTTAAATTAATTATTGTGAAATAGTGGATGTTGTAATAATAATATCTTGTGTCAATATTTCGACTTCCATAGCGTAGTTCTTATCAGTTCGAAATTCATTATTCTTTATAATATTGTCAATGTATTCAGCTTAAATTTTGACATAGTTCTTATATCACACAGAGCATTATGTATCACAGTAATATTGTGCCAATTGAATGCCCTAGACAAACGGATGACAAAAAATATCACAAGATCTATGGCCACAAAATTCGTGTTATACTGTTGTGATACTGCAGCAATATATCATGTAATATTTCTGTGCTCTATTTGCCTAAGACATTGAATTTTCGTGTGATATTCCTGTGATATTGCTGCAATATTTTAAGAAAATTTTAAAAACAATTTATAAAAGATATTTGATTATTTTACTGGTTTTAAAGAACATTTGTAGAGTTCTTATATTTTAACACTGTAACTTTAATTATTGTTAGATAATTTGATAATTTATTTATATACGCAGTTGTTAACATAGTAAATATCTTTATTCTCATTCAATTATGAAGTAATGCAAACGTTGTTTCATAATGTCATAATCTTCTTTTGCATTTAGACAATCATAATAGTATATGATTATATATATTTTTATTAAACTTTTTATATAATAATGACAGCTATTTCCAGGTATTAGAAAATAGGAGCTACCATTTTCAATAGGTCACTCCAATAAGGCGCGAATTTCAAATTTTTTTATGAAAAAATTTACAAGATCAACGACACCACCGACTATCGCTAAATACAGTTATAGACAGAATTATCTTTTAAGTATTTTACTTTTAAGTCTCCAAAAAACATTCCTAAAGGACGCAAGTTTCATTTACAATAAATATACAAACTTTTATTTTCGGAAAAAACTTTTTATATTGAACAAAATAGAATTAATTTGTTATTTATTAAATTAAAAATAATATTTACTGAATTTAAATGCATTTGAAATAATAATGATCAGCAATTTAACAAATAAGAGTATCTTATAATTAAACAATCTATTTATTAATTATTGCGGAATAATTGACTTAGCCTGTTTATTTAATTTAAATTACGAATAAATGGATTTTCCAATATGAAGAAAATTATCTATTAATTTTGAATATATATTGCTTAATTAAAGAAATTTATTTCTTATAACAAGTAGATTTTTCTTTAAATGATAAAATTATTTCTTATTACAAATAGATTTTTCATTAAATGAAAAAATCATGAAATATTTTTCTAATAAAAATGATATTCTAAATATAGTTATGCTTACCCGTGCAGAAATATACTCGGTATATCCCTAGTTCGGGCTAGATCCTAGTCAGTATTACTGATGATTTCCTCATGTAGGTAAAACTCGCCAGATTCGAGTTAGATTTCCCTACGATTAACTAATAATCGTCATATATTACTTATTACTTTCTCGAATTTATTCAGATTTCCTTATCTTTTATTGATGTTAGAAAGAAATACGTGTTTCTACTAGTCAAAATTTTACAAGTAGAAAACTTAAGGAAATTATCAGGCTTTCTATCTTGGATCTAGTCAGATTTTCTGAACTTCTCCCTATTTTGGAAAAACTCACGTTTTCCTAGGCGGAATCTGCAAAGTTCGAGAAGTAAGAAAATGGTTAGACTTTCTATTTTGATTCTAGTTAGATTTCCTCAACTTTTTCTAATATTGGAAAGTACGACGTCTTTTCTCATCAAGACCTTATGTGTACGAAAATTAGATATTTTATATATATATATATATATATATATATATATATATATATATATATATATATATAATAAAGGCGTGTGTGTGTGTGTGTGTGTGTGTGTGTGTGCGCGCGCGCGCGCGCGCGTGTATATATATATATATATATTATATATATATATATATATATATATATATATATATATATATAGTATATACAGTATATAGTATATAAACACCCGCAGATCTTTCCAACATGAGAAAGAATTTAAAAAATTGATTTACCATGTATGTTTTATCTTGTGTTTCTAAAATTATTATATGATCTTATGAGCTGTACGGTCATATGCAAACTATAGTATAGTAATTCCACATTGCGTTTTAGCATAGTGCATAATGCGTTAGCTTGCGAATCGTAGGGTCGTGGGTTCGATACTCAGCGGAGGTCGGAATTTTTTTCATCGAATAAAATATTATGTGTTCAGCAGAGGTGTTTAACATTAAAATTTACAATAATTAGTGTATAAAAAATATATTAATAATTATTAATTATTAACTGTAAATCGTAATACGTAGTAATGCATATAAAAAGTAATTTATAAATTCTAATTAATGGTATGCGTCACCTAAGTACGTAAATATGTTTTTTTATTTTAAAAAATAAATATTATAGAGTCAAAAAATTATTCACTTAATCGAGGAAACAAAATTAGAATAATTTATTATTGGCTTAATTTCTAGATTTTCTGACTAGATTTTGTCTAGTTTCCAGCTTGGTATACCTACCAAAATCTAAGCTTGTTCCCTATTAAAAATGCTATTAAAAGTGGGACAAATCGGAACTAGGATCAGACTAGATTTCCCTTCTGGATCCGAACATTTAATAAGGAAAACTTACCCGATACTAGTTAGATTCGAGAATGAATTTCCACACGGGTAAGTTAAGAAATATTTGCTGAAGTAAAATAAATATTTTGTTAATTTCGTGAAATACTTTTTTACTAAACGTGTTTTCTTTAATTTAAACATTTTTTTCTCAATGTTACAATATTTCTGTGATCTCTTTTTCCAATGCATTCAATTTTTTTATCAAATTGCTGTATCATACCTTATAAATATAAGAGCTATACCACAGTAACTGAAGCATTGAATAGCTAGAAAAATTGTTCATATTCTGCCGTTTTCCTGTAATTCTCGGTTCAAACGAATACGTTGGGTTCAATACAATGATGCTTTCGTGGTTATACACTCGCAAGCAGTTCGTAGTATACAACACCCTTTTTTTGATCCCACCATATGCAGAGCATGACCGTATTTACATAAGTATTTCATTTCGGCGTTGATTGGGCGGGCTCACCGGGCTTTGTACACGATATTTTGCGTTTAGGTTTATCATAATAAATCTATTTTTCATCATAATAACTACCATGCAAAAATGATTTATTTTTCTACCACTGCAGCAAGACTTCGGACATGTAAAATCGTCGTTCGAAGCCTCTCGACATCAAAGATTCGAACTTAACGATATTCGGACTTAACGACAAGAATGTCGGGGTCCTATAAATTTTATATCAATAAATTTAGAGGATATAGAATGTAATAAAAATGTCCAACAGAATGTAGTTTTAATAAATTGAATAATCACTGGCTCAGACCAGCTCTCACGATAAAGCATCAGTTTATTTATTAACCTTAAAGAAAAATTAAAAAAAAAAACTTTAAATGAAAATCATTTTACTTTCATCCATTTTATTTAATAATTTAACAGTCAGTTTCACCAGCAGCCACTTGGTGGCGTCTTGAATCACGAACATCAACTCCAAATAGTCCGCTTAAAGTATTAATACCAGGCCAGCTCCGACGAATTATTATATGCAACTTTGGGATACATATCCTAAAAAAGGTGTGACGTTAGTCGGTATTATCTTTTTTGTTCTTCAGGTTTATCTGACACTATTCCTACATCTTATGAATATTTTTAGATTTTTGTAAATTTTATTATCTCTTACGTGGAGAAATCTCTCTCTCTCTCTCTCTCTCTCTCTCTCTCTCTCTCTGTCTCTCTCTCTGTCTCTCTCTCTCTCTCCGTCTTTTCTTATAAAATTTATGTCCATTTTCTATTATACAAATCATACTGAACATAATTTGTGATGATAAACTATATTTTTGTTATAATACGTTATATTAACTTCACAATTGACAATAGACTATGTTTTTTTCAGTTTGAACATTCAGGATTGAAATGATGAAAATTCAGGATTTTCAATAATGCGTTCAAGCATGTCTTCACAAAATTCAACAGGACGATCAAAACCATCTTCATTCAACTTATGAACCAGATTAACTTTAAATTGATGTAATTTGGCTTTTTTTAAATATGTTATGATGGTTGCTAATGTCATTTTCTTAAGTAGCCCTACGAATGGAATTATGTGGAGGCTCAATGATTGATAGCAGAACGTTTAATGAAGTCTATTCATTTGATACTGAATTTGGTTTACCTTGTCTACGTACATCATTGATAGTACTGTGATCATTAAACCTTGTAATGGCTCTTAACACTTCCAAATTCATAACGATGCACTTCTATAAGTTGCATTGAAAAGATTCATTTCTCCACTAATATGTTGTACCATTTTGCCTCAACCTAAATAAAACTCTAAATAAAAAATAAATTTCAGCTAAAAAATCCGCTATTCGCATACCAACAGTTTGCTTGAATTTCAGTTGCCGACACTACTAAAATATTTACGGTTTTTAACTGAAAAAACGGAAATATACGATATATATATATATATATATATATATATATATATATATATATATATATATATTGTAACATTGCGTACGACGTATGTTACAAAGACGGCATTCGGTGTGATCGAAATATGCAGGCTGGGCACTGTCTAAAAACATTGATTCATATTATAGAATATTAAATGTATATTCTCCGAACCATGAAACATGGTTAAAGCAAATGGCTAGGAATCACGACTTCGAATACACAGAGTCGACCGCGTCCGCGAAAACTTAAACAAAGAGGCTCGGGTCTTCGCGGTTGTAAACAAAGTCGGAGCTGGCGATTTTGGTGAGGGGATAAAGGTGGATCGACTGCCTGATCAACATTCGATCGCAGACATCCAATTCGGATCGCGGAAAAGGGCTCGTAGAGTGTGATTCGGAGCCGCCGAAAAACTGATGTGCTTGCGAAGGCGCAAGCCATCGCTCTCTTCGATCTGGAACGCTGCAGCAGCTAGAGCACGGAATATTTACCAACTTGTTTAAGGAAGCAACAGCTTGATATAAGGAGACACGAGGTGAGTAAGGCACTGCCTTTTTCATAGTACCGGCGGATGTGTATGAAGTGCGAATGTCGCTGTGGCGCGACTGCGTCTAAGGATAAGAGAAGCCTGTTGGTTTCGCGCGCGTGGGTCGACGTTTAGAATGATCATCATTAATATTATTATAATAACTATATAATTTAGAATACAAGCGAACTAAATTACGACTTATTATTATAAAATACAGCCAGAATTATTACAATATATTATGGATTATTAAAATATATTACTTATATTATGGGAACACGAGCGTCGTCAAGGACGATAATATCAACTTAACCATTATTTACATAATTATGATTATTATAATAATTTGTTATAATAATTATCATTATTATTATTTTAAATAAATATACAAGAGAATGAAATCAAGAATTATAATTATAAAACGACGAACCAAATTATTATACAGCGTTCTCAAGGGTAAAATCACAAATTAGCACTATAATTATTATAATTATAATGCGATTATTTTAGTATATTGTAACGTTCCTATCCCCCTCGGGATAGCCTACACGGTATTTTCCCAGGATAGTTTGAGAGTGTAGGAAGTTTTTCAGGATCGGATGGCGGATCAGGAAAAATAATTATTTTAGAGACACAGTATATTTTTGATAATAGTAAAAATATAAGTTTATTGAAAAGAATCAACTCCTCTATCTACAGGATTCTGTAACAAATAAATAAATACAAAATAATTAATAAACGGTAATTTACAAATAGATCTATATATTTATCTAAACTAGTTTCGCGCTATTTTCCGCACGGATACCCGGTGTCATTTTCCACGCGGGGAAATTAGAAGATGTGTCAGGATGATTTTAAATGGGATAAAAACAAGGTAAACTTAACTCCGCTGGTCTTTTGAGGAGCACCTCGCAACCAGGATCAAGAGTTAAGGGGAAAGTTGATTTAGTTGGGATAAGTAAACGGCTGGTCTTTTGAGGAGCGCCTCGCAATAGAGATCAAGCTAATAATTTCGGACAGGATAAGTAAGAGAATGGATAAGTAAACGGCTGGTCTTTTGAGGAGCGCCTCGCAACCAGGATCACGTTTACTTAGGAAAGGTAAAATTATTAACCGTCTGTCTTTTGAGGAGCGCCTTGCAACAGAGATCAAGTTAATAATTTCGGACAGGATTTCAAGAAGGAGTTTATTGAGCTCTGGATAAATTTTAGGTCCGAGGAGAGTTCGTGTGAATCAACTTCGGGGCAGTTGGTTCACCGGGCGAACTGTCGATTTTGCCTTTTTCAGGCCCTTTTATATCGAAATAATCGGGTAATCCCGTCGCCGCTCGTTTAATTTCGGACGAAGCGCCGAATTATAATAATAATAATAATAATTATAATCATAATAATAATAATTAGTAATAATTATAATACTTATTGTTTATATTTGCAGCCGCTGTGCTGCGTACAGTAATTGTCTACACGTATACTAGTGTATACGTACATATACATGTATGTATATGTATGTATATATATATATATATACATGTATGTATATATATATATATATATATATATATATATATATATATATAGTATCATTTATATTTTAATTTAATTATTTTAATTAAATACAGCGGGTGAATTCGTTTTCGAATACCCGCTATATATACTGGAATGCGCGCGCCAGTATAAGGCTTGTGTGTCCGCAGTATTCGCTGCTGGCGCATGCCGTTCGACAAGAGCGTACAGTAGTGTGTGTGCGGCGCGTATTAGAAGGGGTAGCGGCCGCCGGTCTAATACATCGAACGCGCTCTCTCCTGCCGCGTGCAGTGTATCCCCTCTACTGTATACTCTATTCTTAACTTAGTAGTAGAGAGAGAGAGAGAGAGACTAGATATCGCGTTCTCTCTCTACTTGTTCGAGTTTCGGCAGTTGCAACGACTACCTTCTCCAGTAGTCGTCGCGACCTTTGCCCGGTTTTCGGTATTTATTTCGTGATATTTAATATAATACATTAGTTTTAATTTAATTTTACATTTGTAGCTTCAATATAAACTATTTAATGTATTATTAACGTGTTATACATTTAATTTCGTAGATGTTTATACAGTACATCCACGAAAATAGATGTAGTCATGGTTTGAAATAATAACTTTTATTTCTTTTATGTGTGCGCGGTATATTCGTGTAGTGAATTTTCTGTTTTGTTCGAACGAATTTGCGCGGCCATGTTTTTGGCCGTCGCAATATTATTGCAAAATTATTATTATTATTTTCCGGTGGCTCGATTCGAAATTAGTCGAAAAGTGGCGTAAACACCCGATCGACTAATTTTTCGTGTAAATGAATTTTCCGCCCCAAAATCGGTTCTCTTGCCGATACGGCCGAAAGAAGCTCCCTAGAGCTCCGACTCCAGAGCTCTTGTAATCTTCCCCATCTGAAAATCCTGAATAGTAAAATCACGATCCTGCTTGCGGGGCGCTCCATGAAAGACCAATGGCTTCACTAAAAACCTCTTTTTTCTTAATGAGACTTAATCTTGATTGTACGGCACTCCGTTAAAGACTAGCGGACTCAACAAACATTCCTCCTTCCCCTTTTTTAAGGCTTGATCCTGGTTACGTGGCTCTCCGTTAAAGCTCGGCGGTCTTACTCCTAACTCCGAACAAAGCCGTCATACTGAGTGCACGGACTATGACGTGTTTTGCTAAAAGAACCTGTTGGCGGGTTGAGCGACCAGAGGTCGAGGTTGGTTGAGCCGTAGCCATGAAGTAACAAGCAACAAGCAACGATCAAATATCTCTACATAGACCAGCAGGCTTCGTTCACTTCACACACTCCCTTCAGCTCGATTAAAAGTATATATATAGTACGCGAGATTAGTATAATAAGTCCGTAGAAATATAAGTTATAAATATTGTTTGAAATAAGAAGCTTGCGGAATATAGCTTAATAAGGTATAGTATAAGATTTAGCATAAGAAATCTGTGTTGGTCTGTTACAGATCAAAGGTCCCGAGGCCAAAAGTTTGAATTATTGTAGTATTTTGTATAAAGTTTGATAGAATATATTTTTTTGTTATTTTTATATAAATATAATTGAATACCGTGATTTTTTCCGATTTTATCGAAAACACTCTTTCGTTTCCAACTGATCCTGCCGCAAGCTATCCTCAGGAGAAAAGGAAAACGTTACACATATATAGGTTTTCATATGTGAATTCCAACAACATTTGGATTTAAAATGCAGAAAATGTTGAAATTTTGACTAGAAAGTAATGCTTCGGCGCCATAAGATTCACCCAATCTATTTATGAACTTTATCAACTCTTGTTGTTTCGATTTCCATAGTCTTACCGTAAAGAACATTATTCAAAAATTTTAAAAATATGTTCTCAAATTTATTTCTAGCATACTTTTTCTTTTCACTATGTAAATCAATATAATCTTTAAGCCATGGCTTCTGCTTAAATCTTAATAATCTATATATTTTTTAAGCATCATTTAAGCGTAAATCATATTAAAGTACTTCTTTCGTCATTTTACATCCACTAGAAGAGTCTTCTGCTATATTAAGAAATTTCGCTTCATCATCCATATTTTGAATCCATTCAAAGCCTTCGTAAAGAAGATATTATGTCATAAATGAATGAATATTTTTATTGGTCTTACAGTACAATTAAATAAATTAAAATTAATACATAATAATATCAATATATATTTAGATCAATATTTATACATATGAATATATAATTGAAAATTATAATGACAGTCTATGTTTCGAGCTCTTTACGGCTCATAGGGACTAAATTAAACTTTTTATTAATATTCTAATCTATATATACAGAAAATGTTCAAAACCAATCAATTTAATAAAGAATGATAAATGTTCTCTAATTTATTTGATTCTAATATTAAATTCACATTATTCAAGAAAATAAAAAGTTCAAGCAACACTCTTTTAAACCAGAAGTCATATATGAAGTACGTAAACCATATTTATGTTCATAAATTCTCTTTTTTAAATATCTACTTGTCTGTCCAATATGACAACATTACAATTCATTAAATTCATTTTATAAACGACTTCAGATTTTAAACATAGATCATCCTGATCCTTGGAATTAATAAATAACTTACTTAAATTATAACTATTTGTAAAGAAAATTTAAATGTTATATTTCTAAATATGTCAAACAATCTCTCTGCAATTAAATTATCTAAAATCTAAAAATCTACCTGACCAAATAGGTTATTTATATCAATTAAGCTTCACTTTATTATTATTATACCTAATGACATTGATGTCCAAAAAACTCAACTGCTTATTAACATCAATTTCCTTGGTAAATTTAATTCTGTCAAGTACAGAATTAAAAATATCCACCATTTTATAAATATAATCACTTAAATATAATTGGTTCAAAAATTTATTTTGACAAAGCAAGACTTTCTAATTTTTCCATAACTAAATTGGCTATAACCGGCGACAGAGGTGACCCCAATTGGACATCCTTATTTTTGTTCATAAAAATTATTATCAAACAAAAAAAATTGTGTTATTAAACACTAAATTAATTGCGTTAATCAACTCATTCATTGTTAATTTTGTATGTAAATTAATTTCATGCCATTTTTTCTATTATAATATCATTTAACAATTCTAAAGGTACATTTATAAAGAAAGGTACCACATCCAATGAAATCATCTTGTACTTTTTCGGAATAATAATGTCTTTTACTTTATTGTAAAAACATAAACCTATCTTTAATATAAAAACTAGTTTTTATTAGATGCAAGAAATCAAATATATTTCCGGTACACATTGATAATAGATTTCATGATAAATATTTTTATCAGGTTTATAATAATAGTGTTTTTTATGATCTAAAGCAAAATATTTTTCAGCACGGTTTGTAGATTTTAATTCACACCACCAATTCGGAAACAAAATTGGGACACGGAAAAGTCTCATTCATAGAGCAATAAAATTGTCCCATAAAGATTTTAGTCAGAATAATTTGCAGGTAGTAAGGGAAATTTTCATGAATTCTGGATATGCAATTGAATTTATTAATAAATTAGTTGCAGAGAGCTAAATTAAAGTTATTATAAATGTTTGGCATTTATAATTTCGAAAATAGACATAATGTAAGAGCTGATGTTAATAAGGGCAAATTTATTGTTTTACCATATGTATGGATTGTGGGAAAGAATTAAAAGAAATATAACATTCAAATTTTTATTAACAATAGTAATAATTTAAGTAAGTTATTTAATAATTGCAAGGATAAGTATGATCTATGTTTCAAATCTAGAGTTGTTTACAAAATGAATTGTATGGAGTGTAATGAATACCATATTGGACAAACAAGTAAATTTTAAAAAAGAGAATTTATGAACATAAATATGTTTTCCGTAGTTGATACATGACTTTGGGTTTAAAAGAGCATTCTTTGCACTTTTTACATTCTTTTGATTTTAAAAATGTGAATATTTTTGAACATAGTATTACTAATAAGTCCAAAAGGGAGAGTCTTGAAAGTATTCACATTTCAAGGAATCGAAATAATGTGAATTTAATATTAGAGTCAAGTAAATCAGAGAACATTTATCATTCTTTATTATTGATTTGTTTTGAATTTTGAATTGATTGATTTTGAACATTTTCTGTGGAAAGAGAATTGCATATTGAAATTACTGTATTTTTAGTTTAGCGGGGATAGGGGTATATATATATATATATATATATATATATATATATATATATTAGAATATTAATAAAAACTTTAATTTAGTCCCTGATGAGGAGCTGTTACGAGCTCGAAACTTTGGACAACTTCAGCAGATTTTCAGTGAGCCAAAGGAGGTGGGGATAGTCACATTGCACTTTAATAAAAAAGAATTTTTTTTCACCAATACTTTTATTTCAGATTGGTCTACGGGGGTGACTTTAAACAAGGACAATGTGACTGCCGTTATAATTTTCAATTAATTATATATTAATATGTATTAATACTATATAAATATATATTGATATTATAATGTATTAATTTCAATTTATTTAATTGGACTGGAAGACCAATAGAAATATTTACTAATTTATCTAAATTCAGTCGATATAAGCACGATTAAAGCAATATGTTATAACCAAACCATAAAGATTATTTACATCATCATAGAACAAATATGCATTTTCTTTTGTCTCATCAAAGTCACTAATCATGTATTTATTATTTGCTTTTGCATATTCATTAAAACATTGGCTAATTCCATCTCTAGTACTTATTTTAATAAGCATAAAGATTTCAATATCAGTTAGCAATTCTAATTTTATGTTCTTATATTTTAGCATAGCATCCCTTGACAGACCTGGAGTTATCCGCTAAACTTTGAGGTAATGGTTTCGAAAGTTTTTCAATATATCAAGAAGAAGTAATACATCTGTTTTCAAAAATAAACCTGAATAGCCACTTAAAGTTTTAGTATCAAACTTTCGCTACACTAGTTGAGCATGCTTAGAATCTTCACCAGCAATGGTTGATTTACTTAAATTACTATAGAATGCATCTTTTACTGGTAGCTGTGTCTCTCGTCAACTATCAAAGTATAAAATATATTCATATGGGAAAATTAGTTTACTTTTAATTATTTTATTTTAATTGTTTTTTCGAAAACCACTCTTAATAGTATTTTCTAAAATACAATGCTCTTCTAGATATAAGGCTAATTTGTCGAGAGCAAAATGCATAAAGCGAAATGAATCAATAAATTTGAAATGCCCTTCACAAATTTTGTAAATGAGATATATTTATCCTTATTTTCTGATAGAAGCCTCGAACTTCAAAATTTGTTGCTAGCTCTTTTATGAATAAATAAGAATCATACCCTGATAAATTATGGAATACAACTGGTATAATTTTTGAATCATAGTAATTAAAATTACATAAATTATGCGCAGAACCTCGATATCTGTAGTTGTTACATTGTGAGCCGTTTTATATATTAAATAATAAAAATGAAAGCCGGACGGCAAAGAAAATATCGAAGGTATAGGAAACTGTGCACACAATATTCAATGCACAAAATGCCAAAGCTCGAGATGCACGCCCTCGCTCATGAAGTATGCGTTGATGTATTCTACACAGAGCATAGGAGTTTGATTATAAAACCGTCCCATAAATTATAATTCGGCGACCACATGGCTATTTAAAACCTCAGTTTTAATTCTCACTGTGGGAACATGAGAATTAAAACTAACGAATGAACAACATTGCGTAATATTAAATTAATGATAATAATATTTTAATATTAATATTTAAATATTAAACCCCTTAATATTTAACTGATTATGCATAATATTCGAAAAATCTTTATTACCTCATATTATTATATGAGGTAATAATCTAATTATTATTAGATATAACAATACTTACAGTTTTCTTTCTAACTTAGTCTAGTACTATTATTATTTATTACTATTATTAATGTTGAAATTATTATTATTATTAATGCTAATATTAAATAAAAAAACTTTGACGCATTTTCGTGATTTGATTTAGAAAAATATTACAATAATTAATTATGATAATAGATAAATATTGATGTACGTATGTATTAATTTATTTATTTATTAATTGATGAATAAAAATTGTATATATTTATCAATTAATACATATCCGTTCTAAATATTATTTTATTTAAATAGATAATCATTATTAAAAATTGCATTTATATTGATTGTTAAATAATTAATTACATAAATCTAATTTAATACTCGAAATGTAAACATTAATAATGTTTAACTCAATTTAGAATGTGTTATTAGAAATTATATATTTACCATGAATATATAAAACTAACTATTTCTATTACACGTTTTACGTATAGTTTTAATTGAAACAATATATAAAATTAAATATTAAATTATAAAAGCGTTATTATTATACATCAAATTCCTCAAGGCATACTAACACATATTATAAACAAGCTTTATTGTTAACATAAAATAAATATATTTAGTTAATGAAATTAACATTAATAAATAAAAAAAAACTAACAATAGAGTAAATTAGAACAAAATGTAAAACGAGACCGGCGGCGGGTTCTCTGGAGAGTTGAGAGAACCAGGAGGAAACCCCTCCACCTCATTTTAGGTCCCCGGTAACCAGCGATAGCCCTATTAAATGATTGGTTCCAACGCAATTAATCAGCAATTCCGATTGTGCAATCACCAATGAAATGAAAAGATGATTTTGAAGATGATGAGATGAGCACCCTGAGTGCCCAGGAAAACCCATCCCAAAGAGTTTTCCTTTGTGGCGGCAGAATTTTCACGGCTTAAAAAGTGCAGAATTTTCGTGGCTTTAAAAAGTATTTTTCCTTCGACTTTAAAAGGTAGATTTTCAAGATTTTTCTAAGTTCGATTGTATTGATTTGGACGACAACAAAAATAAAAACAGGAGCAGCAGCAGCGGCAGCAACAACAACTAAAACTCAAATAAACTTATATATAAATAAACCATAATCTTTTCTCTTTTTTTCCTACTCTCTCTCTCTCACTCTCTCTTTCTCTCTCCCTCTCTCTCTCTCTCTCTCTCTCTCTCTCTCTCTCTCTCTCTCTCTCTTTCATCCCATTATCGGAATAAGTAGATGGACCCTTTCTATCAGAGTCCAATATTCTCCTTAGTGAAATAATAATACCCTTGTATAAATCTGTTTATTTTTTTTATATATTTGAAAAAAGTCAGATAACTAGCACCGGCTTGGACATGGTTTGCAGAGTTAGGAATTGTTTCTTTGCTTTATTTGAAGCAATCAGACGATTCCTAAGTATACGACACTGTCTAAGTCCTAGGGAATTAGCTAGGACTCCGATAAAAATTTATAAGTAGAAATCAGTGATTTTGTCCCAGCTATAAGGAGAAACTCTAGGCCGAAACTGATATAAAATTGATTCAAGGTGTGGCGATGATTGCTTCCGACTTCATATAGTTGATATTTAAATTTTCAATAATTGATAATATAAAACGCTAAAATAAACTTATAATCCTGTGAGATGATAATGATCGTGGACTTTTGTATCCTCACAATTAAAATTCTTTTCACAAATATGACAAATTTTTAGCTTTTACAAAATTTAAGATTTCAATATCTGTAAGTCTATTCATTGGTTTTGGATTCTCATATACTTGTGCTATTTGTTCCGAAAATGCTTGTAATTTCTGCATGAACCATTCAGCAGACGATGGTCCTATTTCTTCATCTACTTGTCTCTAGCTTTGGTATTCTGATTGTGCATCATCAAAATTATATTTTGTATAAAAACCAACACTAAATGCTTTATGTCGTTGCTGTGCATATTTATGATTTTCTATTTTTTCTAATATACATTCAAAATCTGCTTATATAGCAAATGAAACACGTTCCTTATATGAAAAGTTTTTAAACTGTAAAATATTATTCTTTTCAGTCGGTAGTTTAATTTTGCAATGATTTTTGTCCTGACCATCAATGCTATGCAATGCTAATTTTTCTTCGGATATAAAATAATGTAGACAACGATCGCAAAGGTAAATTTTTCCATTGTGTTTTGACAATTGTGAACTGATCAAGCGAGATAAATTCTTAAACCAAACGTATTGATAATAAGCTTAGAGATTATCATCACTTATGCTTTCGCTATTTACATCATTGTAGTTATCTTGTATAATAAGTAAATTCACATGCGTTTCCTTTTTTATAGCTGTTATATAGCATGGAGATACATGAAAGGCATTTTTTTTCTTTTTCAACATATATAAATTAATTGAAATATTATGATTATATTTTTCAAATGTAACTATATCTTTTGTCTTGACTGGAAATTCAATATTTTTAAAATTGAGAACATTTTCATACTGCTTATAAGCGGAAAGTCGATTAGCATTTACTTTAGCTGGATATAAAGCTGATAAAACTGCCCATTTATGCAGGTAGTGCAATATATAAGCTACCTTTTATAGGATTGAATTTATACTTATTGATAACTAAATTTAGTATAGGATGCAACGACCAGCCAGAATCTCTCTCTCTCTCTCTATCTCTTGAAATTCATCCATATCACATTAAAATGACTCTTTAATATGCGTTGCAAACCATTCTTTTCAATTCGTAGAACTAAATATTTCAGAATTTTTGTATTAAAAGACTTTATTTCTACTACTTGCTCTGATTTTTTAGATACAATATACTCTGCGGAGAGCACTGTATTAATTTTAATAGCTGAATGATTTTGGAAAGAAAGTTTAATTTTCTGTTCAACCAATTTAATTGCATCATATAAAAATGTTTGAATATCTTGATGTTTGGTATTCGTTACAAGTCCAGATTTATACAATTGTTGAAAGCAGATTGAACATCACTTCAAGTCACTTTCTCATCCTCTTTTTGCGCTAAGCCATCCCTTTTTTTAGTATAACTATTTAATTTGCAAAAAATGCTTTGAAAATGATTTGCAAGTATAAAGTAACATCGTTTCTCAGACTTGATTCTAGTATTTTTCACGAGATCGTTTATCGATGTGATTGCTGCAGACACATGATCCATCGATCGACCGATGTCATAAGACTTTTTCATAAGAATAATAAGCAATATGTAATATACCAATTGCATATGCAATGAAGGGAGAATGGTGGCCATGTTTATGTATCTATAAAAGCAATTAAAATACTAAGAACAAATCATGCTTACTTCTTATGGAATACGTTGTAGATGTGCAACGCTTAAAAAACTCTACAGACGAATTTATTTTAAAAGAAGTTGCAATAATTATTCTTGAAGAAGAAACACCGATAGTTTCTTTATTTCAAGTACCAAAAAATGGTGTAGACTTTCTACGAATAAAGAGTGAGAATCAATTGTTAGAAGATAATTATCATAGGTTATCGTGGAGTTCTGACAATATAAAAGGGGAGGTCAATAATTCTTTAGAAAATCTAAAAAATGGCGCTCATAGCATCGCAAATGGTCTGTTTCTAGTAAGTATCATTCCTCACTAGGTATCTAGCAAAGTTGCAGTCATATTCATCTTGTGGTTTCGTTTTTATCGTCAGTTGAAGTAAATAACTTTTGTTTCCTTAAGAAAATAAATAAAAATGAGTTTAGATCAGTGATTAAACATTTTATTTAAAAGGCTTAACAGCAAAAGAAATAAAAGCTGAGTGGGATTCAGTTGATGGAACATCTACCCCTGTTTTTGCAACAGTTTACAATTGGATAAATGAATTTAAATGTGACCGTAAATCAACAGAAGATGGACATCGTTCAGGATGTCCCGTAGACGTGAATATCCCGGAAATGATCGATAAAATCCACGATATGATGTTAGGGGCTTCCAAAGGTACCGTCGTTTCAATTTTGCACAATAAGTTGGATATGAAAAAAATATCTGCAAATGGGTGCCGCGTTTGCTCTCAGCTGAGAGAAACGCAACCACGTGGTTTCTTCTAAAGCTCTTTTGAAACGCATGCGTGGCAACTCAGATGAGTTTCTGTGTAGATTAATCACTGTAGATGAAACATGGATGCACCATTACACTCCCGAGACGAATAAACAGTCTAAACAATGGATTATTAAAAGCAAACTGGCTCCAAAGAACGCAAAAACGGTGAAATCAACTGAAAAAATTATGGTTACTAGGTTTTGGGATGCACGGGGTATTATCCTCATTGACTATTTGGAAAAGGGACAGACTAATACTGGAAAGTATTATGCATCATTATTAAGTCAGCTACATGAAAAAATAAAAGAAAATCGTCCTCATTTGAAGAAAAAAAAGTTCTCTTTCTCCAGGATAATGCACGAGTGCATACGTGCGCAGTTTCGATGGCTAAAATTAAGGAATTGAAGTTTGAATTGATAGAGCATCCACCGTAATCACGAGATCTGGCCCCGTGTGACTTCTTCTGATTTTATCTGACATAAATGCGTATTTTGAAGAAATACAACAATAATACTTTTCTGAAGGCTTAAAAAATTGAAGATACATCAGTCAAAGTGTATTGAACTAATTGTGGAGTATGTTGAAAAATAAAAAAAAATTTATGAAAACGTCCTCCTCTACATTTCGAATTGACTCTAATGTAATCAGTAGGGAAACGCGAACTGATTCTGATGTAAGCAGCAGGAGAGCTTACATACAGATACGAACATGACCGATTCAGATGAAGAGATGGAAGAGTAAGAAGATTAAAAGTTTGTGTAAAAGTAATAAAAACTGTGTAGTTCTAATTTAAAAATATTTATATAAAGTGAATTTTCTATTTTTATACTTCAATTAGTGTTTAAATTTGTGAATAAATTTATATTGTTTTGAAATAAAAAAATTGTGTTTTATATATAGGTGAACAAAATGCATACATGTGCAGCGAAGAACCATAATAAGTGCGTATGAAATGGAGAAAGGCGCTAACAGATAGAAAGTTAAAAGTATATTCTTTTCCCTCTGTCAAGCTTCCGTCAACACCACAATAAAGGAAGGAGGATAGCAGGTGTGCAACACCGTACAGTCTGAAGCACACTAATAAATCGATCGCTAGACACAATGAATACGATGTTCAGCTGTTCGAACGGTATAATTTGATGTCTAGATATGACGGAACAGCATCTACGGGGTGATTCTTATTCGATCGGTAGAATACCATGCGCAGATGTTTCCGAACCACTTCGACAGGGAATTTTAGCATTAAAACAAATAAATACTATATCCAGCTGTGTCGCAATGATTTCCACGTCGAGTATTGTGTTCTCACGCTAGAAATCGATGTCTAAGTGTGCCGGAACTACATCTACGGGGTAAATCATATTGGAACGGTAGAATTCAATGTCCAGGTCGTTTGGAACGACTTCCACGTGGAATTTTGATATTTACATGGTTGAATACGATGTCCATCTATGTCAGGTTGACCTTCACGGTGAGTTTTGTATTCGCAATAGAGAAATAGATAACAGAAAGTTTTGTAACGACTTCTACGTGGAGACTCTTGTACAGATATTAGTATTTAATATCCAGGAATTCCGGAACGATTTCCGCGAGTGATTTTTGTATTCGCACAGTGTAAGCAATTCTACAGGTATCCCTGTACGACATTCGAGGAAAGCTTAGTGTTCCCACGATCAAAACAGTTATCAAGATATCTCGGCACGCCTTCTTCTTTGTGTTCAGACGGCGGAATATGTTCCTGTGGCTCCGGAAAACTTTTACGGTTAGTTGTGTATTCACACGGTAGAAATCAAAGTCCATGTGTCTCGGGAATACATTTTTTGGCAGTTTCGTGTTTCAACAATATACTATCATGTTCAGATGTGTCGTGAGGTCATATACAGAAAGTTTTGTGCTCACTCAGTAAAAAACGATGTCTAGGTATGTCGGAACAAATTCTACAGGGAATTTCATGGTTAGCATGCAGAAACATATGTTCAGATGTTTCTAGAAGACTTCGACAGTGATTTTCTAATGAAAGTCATTTTTTAATGAAATTAATTTCATTTTTTAAGGAAAATAATAAACAAATTTTTTAATATCATAATTATAAAATTTTAAAAAATAATATAATGAAAGCTGCAAAATGTATCGGTAAACTTATTTTTAAAAATGTTTAAATTACATATTTACATTATTTCAGTCAAATATATAGTTATATAGATCGTCAATTATTGAGGAATTTAATAACTCGTTATAAAATGTTGTCGATCGTTCAACATCTGTAAGATATTAACATATTAAGATATTAATGTTAATATGTTAATATGTTATAGCTATGTTTTTTTTTAAATAACCATTTTACTTTCATCAATAAATTCAGTTAATGGTTTTAACAATCAATTTCATCAGCGATCACTAGCTGGCACCTTGAATCACGAACATCAACTCAAAGTAGTCCGCTTAAAGTCGTAATACCAGGCCAGCTCAAACGAATATTCATATCCAACTTTGGGATTCGTATCCTAAAGAAGGTGTGATGTTAGTCGGTATCATCCTTTTTGTTCTTCAGATTAATCTGACACTACTCTCAGAGCTTATGGATATCTTTTAATTTTTGTCAATTTTATTTTCTCTTACGTGAGGAAATCTGTCTCTCTCTCTCTCTCTCTCTCTCTCTCTCTCTCTCTCTCTCTCTCTCTCTCTGTCTCTCTCTCTCTCTCTCTCTCTCTCTCTGTCTCTCTCTCTGTCTCTCTCTCTCTCTCTCCGTCTTTTCTTATAAAATTTATGTCCATTTTCTATTATACAAATCATACTGAACATAATTTGTGATGATAAACTATATTTTTGTTATAATACGTTATATTAACTTCACAATTGACAATAGACTATGTTTTTTTCAGTTTGAACATTCAGGATTGAAATGATGAAAATTCAGGATTTTCAATAATGCGTTCAAGCATGTCTTCACAAAATTCAACAGGACGATCAAAACCATCTTCATTCAACTTATGAACCAGATTAACTTTAAATTGATGTAATTTGGCTTTTTTTAAATATGTTATGATGGTTGCTAATGTCATTTTCTTAAGTAGCCCTACGAATGGAATTATGTGGAGGCTCAATGATTGATAGCAGAACGTTTAATGAAGTCTATTCATTTGATACTGAATTTGGTTTACCTTGTCTACGTACATCATTGATAGTACTGTGATCATTAAACCTTGTAATGGCTCTTAACACTTCCAAATTCATAACGATGCACTTCTATAAGTTGCATTGAAAAGATTCATTTCTCCACTAATATGTTGTACCATTTTGCCTCAACCTCTCCTCATAAAAAATGATATTCGTTCTCATTCACTAAGTCGATTCATTTTGACTAATCTAAAAAATTAAACCTTATCCAAACGCCGATCACAGTGATCAAGATTTCCAAAATTAATTTTAATATGATCAAGTGTAAAAGCTATCCGATCCTGTTATCTTAGTGAAGAGCGCAAACTTAGAACGGAGAAAAATATTTAAACAAAAATTAAAATAGTAATTTATTTTGAAGCTCTACTGATTATTTACTTATTAATGGTATTTTAAATTAACAGAAATATTTCGTATGTAAAATAAAATCTAAATTCAATAGTGTTTAAGTTCCAGTTCAAAATCACGTTTGAAATTTAAAGCTTCAATTGATCAATTTTAATTAAATTTTGAAAGAAAAGAAAGATTTTTATTTACTTTTTTATTAAATTTTTATGAATTCAGGATTTGCATGTTGCGCTATTTTTATTTTGTATTTTATTTTTATTTTTAGTTTATAAGCCAAGGGGGATCATACTAATCAAGCACCCCAAAGGGAACAGATTTTACTACGTCCACGTTGTTGTTCTTGGGTAATGCTAAACGTATTTAAGAAAATTCAGAGTAAAATGTCCTTGAAGGGCATCGTCAAGGCCGTGCTGAGTGTCACCGTTGCATGCACCTTAATAAAGATAATAGTTTGTGTGGCACAAAAATTAAGAATTTTCTATACCAAGAGGTTTCCATACCTTGTTCGAGGTTAAATGACCTTGTGTGACCATCAAGGTTATCCTTGACCCATGTCTTGAGCACATGTTTGGACGTAAAATTTTCTGCTGTTTCTAATTCCGTTGTCAAAAATAGGTGTTTTGAAAAATCAAAGTCGACTTTGAAATAACCTTGAAAGTCAAACCCAAAGTCAAATCCAAGACCGCTATTAAATTCCTTGATAAAAGTTATCTCTAGATTAACCTTGACCTTATCTAAAATCAGTTTACCTGGAAAATTATTCAGATGTTCCGGGACTATTTGGACACCCTGTATATATATAAGGTAACTGAACAGCATAAAATGACTATAGGTTTGCATTAAAAAGTTTAAATTCAACGCTTCTGGCACAAATACGTCTGGAAAAAATAGATAGATATTATCTATAGGCACAATAAAAGCAATATAATAACTGATTTCAAAGTATCCTCTACAACTGTCTCGAGATTCTTTCTGCCGTACTTCGATAGAGCAGAATTTCTTTTAATAGCATTATCAGCTTGAAAGAGCTTGGTATGCTGTTCTATGGCTGATTAATATTGAATTGAATAATTAAATTATTTTAAGTCTTTTTTCATGTAAAACAGTCAAATATTCTTCTGTACCGAGCATTGTCCATTGTTTTAGTTTTATCAATAAAAAGAAATAAATAAATATGATTGTTCCAGCACTCAGAAAAAAGATTTTTAAACTCATTGAAAATAATATGAATATTGACATAATCATCACAAAATATTTTAGATTCGACATCATTTTGACAATAAGTTACATTTATATTGAATAATTCATATTGGGTGGACCAGTAAGTTTCCAGCGTTTTTTCTTAAAATGTGAAGTTTTATTATGAAAACATAGTTATATATCCTTTATTCAAAGTATTGTCCATTGGTAACTATAACTTTTTCCCATCCTTCTGGTAATTTATGAATTCCCGATTCAAAAAACTTCTCGTTTTTTGAGACCAAGAATTTATCGAGCCAATTTTTTCTTCATTCTAGTAAAATTAAAACGTATTTCCATAAGAGCATTCGGCATTGATCAAAACTAAGTGATAGTCACCATGTCTAATATGTATGGTGGGTGCGGCAGAATTTCACATCCAGTATTCTCCAAATAGTTTTTCACCGAACCGCATCATATGGTACGACACCTTTTTATCCCATCATATACAGAACCTGACCTTATTGACGTGAATGTTTCGTGGCGGAGTCGATTGGGAGGGTTCACTGCTTTTCATACGATGTTCAGCGTTTGGAAGATCGTAATAAATCTACTTTTCATCAGAAGTGAGAATACGATGCAAAAATGATTCAAAATACATGCAAAATCACCATTCAGTGTCTCTCGACTTCAATTCATACGACATCCACTTTCCAATCTTTGGAATACCCCATAGGTTTCCAAAAGTAAACGATAGGCCTCAGCTATACTTTTCCTCATATTAAAGAATAGTAGCAGCGCTTCCCGCAAATGGCGTTTATTTGGATGGAAGCTTACCATGACTTTGCTCCACAGAATAAACGATACCGAATGAAATACTCAAATATAACGCTGCAAAGCATTTGCAGTCTCGGCTTTACTCAAAATAGTAATGTAACCAATTTATTAAACAGTTAAATAATATCTATGTAAACAATTCTCTATCTATAAATCTATATTCCTAATATAATTTCATCCTCTGAGAATATTCCTCGAAAAATAATCAAAAATTTAATCTTGTTTGATCCCTCTGAAGCATCGGCAGTGGTGTGACTGTATTGAATAAACCCTGTCACTATTTTTTTGAAAATTTGCATACTTGCATTTTTTGGAGCGCGGATTCTTAACATCATAATAACGTTAGATCAAAATTAAATATGTATTCCCAGATTAAAACTCCGAATAGCTATTCGGACATTTTTCAGCAGTGCGCTACATTTATCAATAGTCAAGATTGCAGACGGACCTTGTTCGTGGTTCTGCCGGAAAATCAGGCGGTGTCACGGAACCAACGTTGCCTATGTCTTTGGCATTCTCGGTTCATCTCTGGTTTCGGTAATCTAAAACGGCCTATCAAACTCATAATATTTCAATCAATATTTCAAATCAAATATTTCAATGTGAACGAAGTAAAATACAAATATAAAAGGTATCAGAATTTCAACGTATTGGGGTTATATCTAGTACAATGAAAAACATTATTGAATTGAAAACAAATTTATTTAATACAAAAATCAAGAAGTAAAATAAATTAGAATAAACACTTCTTCTTTTTTGAGCGACTTAACCGATAGAACCATTGAACGCATCATCAATAGAAGCAAGGATACCTCTCTTCTATACCTGCATAACCCACACATCTTAATTATTCTACTACTGAGATATAGACGAGCACCGCCTGATAATACGGCATATTGACAGAACATACTTTAATTAAGCTTATGTCGACTGTATTTAGATAAATTAATAAATATTTCTGTTGGTCTTACAAGTAAATAAATCAAAATCAATACATAATAATATCAATATATAATTAATTGAAAATTATATAACAATAAATTATATAATAATAACAGTCAGACTGTTCTTGTTTAAAATCACTCCCGTAGACTAATCTGAAATAAAAATATATTAGCTGACAAAATTCTTTATTAGTGAAGTGCAATCTGACTGTTCCCACCATTGGGTAAAGGTACCCAATTGAAGATTGAATGAGGTTGTCCAACATTTCGAGTTCGCTACAGCTCCTCATCAGGAACTAAAAAAAATCTGATTTTTTTTAATTTTTATTTCAGAATTTTATTTCTTGTATTTTAAATTTTTTTTAATTGGGCTGTAAGAAGAATAGAAATAGTTATCAATTTAATATATTGACAGAACACTGTTCCCTGCACAAACGGATTCGCCTGTATTATCCTTCTCATTAAACTGATATTCTTGAAAATGCAGTTTTCAGAATACTTGAACATGACTTCTGTTTTTGCGGTCACCTTTGTGTTCGATTCTTTATCGAAAATCTATTAGTCGTAACATGTCATTGAAGATAGTTTTACTTTCGCTTCCTTAGACAGATCTTTTGTTTTAGAAGCCCAATATTTTCGTTCTATTGAAAAACCACAGCATGAAAATATTGTTTATGGTGTAGATGAACTTTTCACTTTTAACTCAATTCCTAATATTGAAAGTACAAATTATAAACTATATTTAAAAGGACAAAGTATTACTATTAGCTACGAGATTATTGATATCAGTCAATTTTCAAGGAATTAAATTTTCCTTGTAAGCTAACAGTAACACATTTGGCAATTAAATCGAGTGAAGTGTTTCATTAGATTTTAAACTTTATTCATCAATAGGTCGTCTTTTTCGGGTTTATCTGCATCATCCTCGCATTTTGATTGACATCGAACAAACTTAATTTAATTTTTAGCTCTATTTCTTTTGTAAATTTAGATCATGCATATAGTTAAAAACATCCAGCATTTGATCTACAAAATATTCTGGTACAATCCCGAAGACGTCATCAAAATATTTGTTATGGCTGATTGAATCAAATTTAACTTAATCAATGTGATATTCTCTAATTTTTCGATTATCAACTTATCAATAACAGTGATACGAGGGTGGATTGATAAGTTTCCGGCCTGACCAAGAAAAACATCGTTTTTAAGGATTTTTTTATTTATCAACAAAATCTCCTCCAAGGCAATACATTTCTCATAGCGGTGTTCTAGTCTAGTAATGCGATCTCTATAGACTGATTCGTCAAGTTCCTCAAAATAGCCATTTACAGCTTCGATTACTTCTACATTATCCGCAAACCTCTTACCGCCAAGCCATTTTTTGAGGTTAGAAAACAGATAATAGTCACTTGCGGCTAGGTCTGGAGAGTAAGGAGGGTGCAGCATCAATTCAAACTTCAGATCATTGATTTTAGCGATCGCAATGATTGACGTGTGCGCTGGTGTGTTATCGTGATGAAACAAGATTTTTTTTCTTCGCCAGATGAGGTCGTTTAATTTTCACTTCGTAGCTCAAACGTTGCAATAAGTCTGCGTAGTATGGACCAGTGATAGTTTTACCCTTTTCAAAGTAATCAATGTATATACTACCTCTTGCATCCCAAAAAACACTAACTATAACCTTGTTCATCGAAAAAATTGTTTTTGCCTTCTTTGGAGTTGGTTCCCCTAGTCCAATCCACTGTTTAGACTATTATGTGGTTTCAGGAGTGTAGTGGTGAACCCAAGATTCGTCAACCGTTACGAATCGATGCAAAAATTCGCTTGGATTACGCTGAAACAACGCCAAATTGGCGGTCGAAATGTTCTATCGAATCAATTTTTGGTCGAGTGTTAGCAAACGCGGCACCCATTTTGCAAAGAGCTTTTCCATTTACAAATGTTGGTGCAAAATATTTTTTACGCACTTTTAATCTGCGGTCTTTCAGCACTATTTGATGGATTTTTTCGATCATATCTGGAATTGTAACCTCAATGAGGCGTCCTGAGCGAGGCTCATCAGAGGTGCTCACTCGACCCTTTTTAAACTCGGAAACCCACTGCTTAAAGGTTGAATATGATGGGAAAGATGTCCCCAGTGTTGAATTCATCTCTTCTTTAATTTCCTTCGGCGTTAACCCCTTCAAATAAAAGTATTTGATGACGTCACGAATTTCCAACTTTTCCATTTTTACGAAAAACACAGAGACGTCTTGTTCAGCGTGCTCTCAAAGCTAAACTAACATGGAGATTGGACTGAAACTATAGCTACAAGCTATCTAAGGATGATACTATAGAGTGCCACCTCAAGGTAGGCCCAGTGGTGCCATCTCTTGGTCAGGCCGGAAACTTATCAATCCATCCTCGTATTATTCCAAATAATTATAATATGAATTCATTACACTCTTCTATAAAAAGCTATGAAAAAACTTTTGTACAAAATAGGCTGTGAACAACGTACCATAACCCTTTCCTTTCTAGGGAGTCCGAGTGATAATAGTTATGATTACTATCTACCCAAATCCCGAATATTTAACCAACTACTTACATTCATGTTTGAGAATTGAAATACTACTTCCTATTGATTCTTTTACCTTGTGGCAAAAAATCATAATACACTATGCCGTTAAAATCAAAAAACACAGTGAGCATAACCTGCACTTGTCGAGTCTTCTTCTGTCTTGGCGATCCAGAATGCATCCATTGGGACGATTGAGCCTTAGATTCGACATCATATCCGTTAGCCCATGTTTCGTCACCTGTTATAATATGTTTTAGTAGTTCTGGATCGTTATTAACTTCATTTCGCAACTCCTGAGCAACTTCCACTCGCCGCTGTTTTTGTTCGAAATTCAACAATTGCGGAACGATTTTTGCTGCCACAAGTTTCATATCTAAAACATCCGAAAAAAATCTATGGCGGAGCCAACTGATATGCCAACATCATCAGCGACTTCTCTGATTGTGTTTCGGCGATTGTTCATAACCATTTTCTTCACTTTTTTCACGTTTTCATCGGTTGTTGATGTGCTTGAGCGTCAGGTCGTCCGTCATCTTCAACGGTTTTGCGGCCATCTTGGAAACGCTTACACAACTCGTAAATCCTTGCTTTGCTCATAGTAGACTCACCATATACCTTTGGTAACATTTTACAAACTTTATTTCATTTTTTACTCAAAATTAAATACAAATTTCTTTGCTCCATTTTTTTACACAATCCAAACTCGCCGAGCTCAGAAATTATGTCTAACGTTAGCGGCTACCACTTAAAAAGTGAGCAATGAATATTGATGAAAATTTTACCGTACTTCAAGAGCATGCGTACTAACACAATAAAATAATTTTTATACAGGCGAAATTCTCGTTACTTTTTGAACACACCTCGTAGATTGTAACATGTACTGGATATGCTTACCTATACGTGTTATTAATACATACTAGTTTAGAAAATTAGAAAAAAGAGAGAAAGGGAGAATGAGAGAGAAAGAGATAGAAAGTGAGGTATAATATCTTAATGGTTGTTGCGAAAGAAGATAGATTATATTATTATAAGAAAATGTTTGACAACTCATGGAGAATCGGTCCTTTTTTATCTGCCCTATGTGAGTTATTATATCAAATTACTGGTGCATCGTCGTACGTAATAATTTCTAAGACTGGTTTCGAAATTATCAGCAATAGCTCAACTATTGAGAAAGGCGGAAAGATTAATTTGATTATCGTTGGCTTGTAAATTTCCAGCGTCGAATCAAATCGACGTTCATATTTTATTTCATTTTAAATTACTTAATCAGAATGATTCGTTATTATTTTTATTCAATATAAAATAAATAATACAAAATAAAGAAATAAAAATATCGGATTCACACGTTGCTGCATAGAACTGCATCGAGGTTCTTAATATCTTAAAGGTACCAGGCGTTTCTAATTAATTTTTGCGTCGAACATTGGAAATATTGTTCATTTTTTCTTTTCTTTTTTGAATAAGTGAATGCACTATAGTGATCAAATGGAAAGTTAAATTTCTAATTTAAGTATGTAATACTGTTAATGACATCTGTTGCAAATTTCGTGTGAAATTATTCATTACAGTTCGAATGTCGCTTCAGTATGAGAAGTGCTGAATGAAAGTAAATATGACGATTTTTACTATATTTAGATTTACTGAACAAATAAGTTCCGTTAAATTTTACGGAATGAATTTCGATTGCGGGATCATTGAAGGTGCTATGAAGAGCCTTTGGAGATGAGACACTGTTGTCAAAGAAAGTTTACAAGTCATATAATGAGTTCAAAGCGGGCCACGAAAGTCTTAAGAAAAATATGGTGTCAGATCGGTCGAAAATATCGACTGATCATTACGTCAAGCAAGTCAAAGAACTTGTGCTCCAATATCGTTGACTGACAATTAAAGATCTTGCTGATTCTGTGAGAATTTCATTTGGATCAACTCCAACCATTATGATCAACGTTTTCAATCTCAGACGAGTCAAGTTTCAATTCGTCCCCAAAATGTTCACTTTTTAGAAAAAGAGTATTGCGTGAACGTCCGTGGAGAGTAGATTTAAGACTTTACAATCCCATCAAAGCCGATAACTCAAGCGAATCTGGAATCAAAGGTGAGACAAGACCGATAAAATCACGCCAAAGTCGCTCAACAATCTAGGTAACGTTAACAGTTTATTTATTATGATAAACCTAAATGCCGAAAATCATATACAAAGTCCGTCGAGCCCGCCCAATCGACGCCGAAACCAAATAGTCAGGTAATTGAGGTCATGCTCTGCATATGGTGGGATCAAAAAGATGTCGTATACTATGAACTAGTGGAAAATAGTGAATGGAAAATTCTGCCTCATCCGCTTTATAGTCCAGACTAGGCACCATCTGACTCCTACATATTTTAATCAATGCAGAACTTTCTTACGGGAATACGCTTCAGTTCAATAGAAGAGACCAAAAGTTCGCTCAATTCGAAATACAAGAAATTTAATTGGTTCGAAATTTATAAATTGCTAAAAGATGGGAAACAGTTATCGATTACGATGGACGATACTTTAAATAAAGGATATGTAACTATTTTTTCATAATAAAACCTCACATTTTGGAAAAAAACGCAAGAAATTTACTTCTACACCCAATATTGTTTCAATTTCTGTACACCGAATACATATACATCCAAAATAATTCATAGCATTAATAAAAATATGTACACCATAATAACTTGTACACACAGTATATATACAGAAAAAATAATTCATAGAATTAATAAATTTATCATATTTAATTGGTATTAAACATTTATTTAATTTTCAAACTTGCAATGATATTACTGCAATATAAAAAAAAGTAATATAAAACAAATTCGGGTATCGTAATTGATAAAAGAAATTTATTTCACATTAACATTTTGCAACAAAGTATATGTGCAAAATATTTATTGTTTTACTTAAAAAAAAATATTTTTGTTATCACAACTTTCAATGATCATATACAAATGATTAAATATGCAAATAAAATCATTACTTAAAATGTTATTTAAAAAATTTTCTTAATTTGTTTTATCATTCAGCTTACAATATTACAAATTTTAGTAATTATTCGAAACGAAATATAAGTATTTACATTTCCTAGATATTAATTCCTGTATATTATATAAAGGTCGTACTTTAATTATCCACGATCACTGTGTAGTAAATATACATTTATTTGATTTATAATAAATATCAGTCTAGAAAATAAAAAAAAAAAATTTATTATTTATTTTATACATTTTTTATACATGTATGATCAAAGCCAACACCTCAAAAAGTAAGTTAAGTTGACGTGGTCGTAAAATCTTGCCGACGGATGGTCTGAAACAAAAAAATCAAATAGTTTATTATGTTCAGTATGACTCCAGAAACCGATCTAACTAGAATATTTTATGTACGTGCAAAATCAACAAAATGACGGCTAAAATACGAAAGAAAAAAAATTGCTTTTTCTCCGTCTTTTTTTGCAATAAAAATATAGTTATAATTAAAATTTTAAGTTGATTTTAGTTAGGACGGTTGATACAAATATATAAAATATTTGTTCATGTTCAAAATTTCATAAGGATCGGTTCAATAGTTTTTTAGTTTTCACGACCACGGTACTTCAAAACACTGTTTTGAGAAAAACGCGTTTAAAGTTTTTGTAAGTGAAAAATCGTAGAAAAAATTATCTTACGCTCAATCAGTGATGCCTGGGCCATACAATGTGCTGCCTTCGACTTGTTCCAGGCGAGTATTTTCGTCTAATTTAGCCTGATTTTTTTGAGTTCTGCTCTTCTTAGAAGCCTCATGCGAGCGGCGGTTCTCTCGAACGATGAGCTCTAGGTCGGGCATATTGGCGAACTGTATGGCGGTTTGGCCGATTTTCAGGCCCATAATTGCCATTATTTTCAAAACTGGGCTGAATCCTTCATTAAAAATGCAGGCAGTAGTGAGGCATGCAATTTTAACGATTTTTTTCCATTATAGACATGCTTCGATGCTATAGCCCAAACTGTTGAGTTGAAACACTCATTGTGATGAAAACTCATTGTTATGACAACACTGCCCATTATGAGAGCATTGAAAATACAGTAAAAAAATGAATAAAAGAATAACCACCAGTATTATCAATTTTCACATCAAAACTCGGATCGACTTTTTGAGTTTTCCTGCTGACGTACTCGTGTTACTAGTACCTCCTTCATTAGTGAATCTGTTTCCGTGAATAGAACGTTTTCTAGTTCTAGATGGACGACTAAAATATTTCTGTGCACAATACACTTTCTTCGTATTGATTGCGAATAGATAGATGCTTCACTTTTGAACTTCGAATCACGACTGATTCTCCACTACTGAAATACAGAACTGAAATACAGAAGCAAAATTATAAAGGGCAGTTAATATTGAGAAGCAAAGGTATATATTTGGATGAAAATATATATAGGTGTAATGATTTACAATAGGGGAACAGCTGCTGCAGCGAACAAGACCAGGTAGATGGCTTATCCGGCGCGCACGCTGGGCTGGTCGGAATAGCGCGCTCAGGTAAGTGCGTTCAAAAGGTGAAAAAGTATAGTTAGACTATCTAAATCTTTCTAAAATTTTAAGCTAACATTATTGAATATATTTACTTTCGAAAAATGTAAAAAAAAAACATTTTTTTTCAAAGTTGTAAAGTAGAATACTGCCTTAAGCGTCCGATTTAAAAAATTCTATACAATTTTTTTTCTCCCCATTACAGTTGGCGTCACTAAATAAATATTAAGGCTTTTTAATTTAAAAGACAAAAATATACTTTATATTTTTTTTTTTTGATGCAGAAAAAATTTAAATAATTTATTTAATTATTTTTGTAACTTATTTCTCATATACAAACAGTTGTTCTGTTTTACTCACCTCGGTACATCTCGAGGGAAGTTCCGTCGGTCTGTAAGAGAAAATATTAAACAGAAAAAACCAAAAAGAGACTCGCACGTATGGGAGCGGGAAAGTATGGGCGAAAAATACAGAGACAAAGAAATACAGCGTTGATTCGTTTTCCTCTTTTTATTCTATAAACACCTACAAAAAATTTTATTTCGCCGTAATATCGCATCTAATCCGATTCGAGTAGATTTCGTTCAAGCTCTCTATCTCTCGCTAATCTTTTCTATCACTCTTTATTTTTCTCCTTTTCTTAAGCTTTTTCTCTCTTGCTTTCTCTTTCTTTTCTCGCCTAACCTTTTTTTTACAACACTCTTATGGTTTTTTTTTGTATCTTTATGATAATGTTATTTATCTTTATTATTGTTCATCTTTCAACATAACTATCGCAACACATTACACAAATTGTGTTCCCATTATAATTGTATTTCGAACGAAGATATCAGTTTTCGATCCTAATTCTAATTATTCGCGGGAAGTTCTCATTTTCTACTGTCATATGAAGAAGGTTGCGACTAAGGCTTGAGGCATGTTCTCAATTATTTACGGTAAGACTACTTTTAGCAAAAGAATTTATCATGAGTAGTTTCAAAGCTTGAAGAGCAGTGATTTTGATATTGAGAACCGGCATGGCGGCAGAAGAGAAAAAACTTTTTGAAATCTCTGGACTGAAGGCATTACTTGCTGAAGGCTCGTGTCGAAGGCAAGAAAGAAAGAAATTGTGTTCCGCGAAAATTGAAGCTGAGATATTTAGAACAGTATTTTTTTCTTGTGAACAGCTGCTTCAAATACAGAATTAGAACGGATTTTTCTCTGGCATGGCAAAACACGCCAAAGTATACTTGAAAACACTAAAATCGTAATTCTTACTAAAGCCGTACTCTCCAGACAGTACTCCATCTGATTACCATTTATTTCGATCGATGGTACATGACTGAGCTGACCTCCATTTCCAATCTTATGAAGAAATCAAAGATTCAATCGATTCATGAATTGCCTCAAAGAACGCATCGTTTTTTGGAGACAGTATCCGACAATTGACCAAAACATGGTAAACATTAGTCAGTATTGAGAGACAGTGTTTTGAATCATAAAGAGGACCACTTTTTAAGAATTACGCTTCAAATTTTGGAAAAAATCATTTAATTTATATATCATACTAATTTATAAAGACGTCGGCTCTCTTTTCTCACACATCTCAGTCCAATACTTCGTCGGGGACTCCTCGTTATCGATCAGGCCTATAAATTTGTGGCTGTCTCGCCAGCCCTTTGCTCATATAGGACTCCTGTATTATTCCACTGTCTCAACGGTTCTCTAGTTAGCCTCTGTACTGCTTCTGTTATACCTCCTCTAGACATTAGCTTGTGCCTCCACGATGTCTTGAGGGTGGTCGGGAGTTTTCGGGACTTTTGCATTTCCCGTTCCCTCCTTTTCTTGCGCCATTATATATATATATATATATATATATATATATATATATATATATATATATATAGTTACTATGTTAGAGACAAGTTCCGAAATGATTTGTATGTAAGTATGAGTGAATAGTCGGAAAGTACCCGTATGCGCTATGCGATAGACTGAGAGCGTCATGACCAGGGGAAACATGTAATTACGTGGGTTCGTAGAAATACGGGCACCTAATGGTACAAGGAATCCACATCAGCGATCCAGTGACGGTCGTGGCTCAAGTGCGCAGTATTTATAGAGATGGAATACGCCTAATAATTATTGTGTTAGTATTGTCAAGCATTTAGTCGTCAGCTTTGATAATAAATATACGTATTGTTACTGTTGTAAATTGAAGTGTAACGTGTTAGTTATTCATCCTGACATCCCCCAACCCATCGATAACAAATGAGAAGTGGGATAAGGAACAACACAGCGCAATAAGATGCCAGAGCTCAACACAGTTATAGAAAACAGGTTGAGAATAGGTTTCTGGCAGTAAGCCCAGGAGCAAGTAGCTCTGATCTAGCTAGTAATCCTCAAGTGGGTCAATTAATGAAGGTGATGATAAAATTTATAGAATGCCAAGTTACTGATAGGCAGCCGATATATAGTGTAGTGCCAGATATAAGGAACGCTATCGGCGATTTCAATGGAAATGAGACGCCAGAGCAAGCGTCCGCATGGTTACGAGATCTTCAAAACGCTAAGGAAACGCACCAGTGGCCAGACCAAGTGGCTTATAGTAGTACAAAAACTTACTTAATAGGTGCAGCACATAACTGGATGATAGATAAAGTTGCAGAGATTTATGATTTCGAATCGTTCCGACAAAACCTTAAAAAAATATTCACGGGTGCAACAGAACCAGTAGAAAAATTCCAAAAAATGATTGCATTAACGCTACGAGCATACGAATCTACAACATAATACTTTCACGATAATGTGCTTCTATATAAAAATCTCAACTTGAGTATGGAGGACACAAAAAATCAGATAGTTTCTGGTTTATGGGCAAGAGAGCTGGGCCAGTACCTTCTCACGCAATCGAATCAATGTATCAAGATATAATATCGTACGAGAGCATGGAGAAAAATCGATCAAAACTATATTAGAAAAATTGAATTGTACTTTTGTCGACTGCCCACATACAAATTAATAAATATTTTTTTATTCGTCTTACAGTCTAATCAATTCAATCTAAAAATAAAATAAATAAAAAAATAAAATAAAAATTAAAAATAAAAATTAAATTAAAAATTAAATTAAAATTATAATGACAGTCAGACTGTTCTTGTTGACATTCACCCCCGTAGACTAATCTGAAAATAAAATATTAGAACATTAATGAAAAAATTCTTTGTTAGTAAAGTGCAGTCTGACTGTCCCCCCACCCTTACCTGAAGACTTGTCCAACGTTACGAGCTCGCTACGGCTCCTCATCAGGGACTCATCATCATCCTCACAGTCCCGGATGAGGAGCCGTAGCGAGCTCGCAAAAATCACGTAAAAATAAAATTTCAAGCGATGAGGTGCATGTTGAAATAGATGTAAATAACGAACAACGAGAACAGTTAGTAAATATATTATCGAGCTACCGCGATTGCGTCGCAAAAACTTCGTGGGAGTTAGGTTGCACCGACATAATAGAAATGGACTTCGAAGTTAATTTAGGGAGGAAACCGTTGCCGTAAAACCATATCGCTAAACGCACAGGATAGAGTCGAATTAGATCAAATCATTATAGACAGAAATGAAGCCGGAATGATAACGAAACGAAATCTCCGTTCGCTAGTCCCGCGTTCATAGTACAGAAAAAGGATGGGACTCTGCGTATGGTGGTCTATTACCGTCGGTTGAATAAAGATACTAAGAGGATGAGCTTCCCCATTCCCAATTTCGACAACTTATTGGAAACGTTACGTAACGCACAAAGATTTGTCGTGATTCATCTCACGCAAAGCTATCTTTAGGTACCGTTGACAAAAGAAAAAATGACCTTTATCACCAAAACACAGACAGGAGAATTTATGCGGACAATGTTCGGCCACGTGAACACTCTGATGTATTTTGCTAAAATCAGAGTGCGATATCAGAGCCAGCGCATAAAAGAAAAATTGCATTAACGTACTTTGATGATTCGTGCTTGGTCGGAAAAAATTGAAGCGAGCTTCTAGAAAATTTAGAATTCATGTTGAAATTGCTAAGAATAGCGGGATTAAGTATCAATCTAAAAAAGTGTAAGTTTGGAATGAAAACGATTGAAGTTTTAGGTTTCAAAGTAGAACAGGGCCATATAAAACTAGGTAGTGAAAAAACAACCGCAATAAAGAACTTTGCGCGACCGATAATTTCTCACGAAGTAAGAAGATTCTTAGGCTTAACTAGCTTTTTCAGAAGATTTATACCACAATTTCCGAGAAGAGCAATGCCGTTGACAGAGCTCACAAAAAAAGATACGCGATTAATGAAGCTGAAAATGCGTTTATAGAATTGAAAAATAAACTTATGTCTAAACCGATGCTCTTAATTTTCAATCCAAAGGTGGAAAAGACTGAACTGCATATAAACGCGTCGGCAAAGGGTATAGCTGCAATGTTATTTCAATGAGATGCGATTGAACAAATAATGTTATTTTATGTGATTAGTAGAAAAAACAATGAAACCGAAGCGAAATACCACTCTAGTAGATTAGAATAGAGGGTGATCGAATGGGCAATGGAAAGATTGAGAGAATTTTAATAAGCATACATTTACTATAATCACAGACTGCAAATGTCTCGTGTATATAAACGCCTGGAAAACGAAGCGGACTCAAGTCACGCGGTGGATAAGTATTCTTTAGGAGTTTAATTTCGATATACGTCATAGAGCAGGCGAAAAGATGCAACATGTCGATGCGCTCTCACGATGCCCAATTGACGAGTTTCGCGAAGATTCTGAAGACGGTATTTTTCAAATCGAAACTGCACTTAGGTAAATGCAGTGTAATCACGAGTACCTTTTTAACATCGAAACTCGGGAAGATAAAATCTTGATATCCCAAAGAAAGGATGAAATATTTTAAAAAATGTAAGAATTTAAAAAAAAGTTTGGAATAACAGGTCGAAAGGTGAAAGGGTAAAAGTAGAGGGTTATGTGCTTATTAACGGTTTGTTATACAAGGAGAGAGGTGTAGATAAATATAAACGTCAAATATTCGTTGTCCCAAAAGCGATGCGAAAATCAATAGCCGTTCGTTATCACGACTGCGCAAGTTATTTTGGTTTGGACAAAACGTTAGCACGTGTTCAACAGTACTATTATTCCCCGCAGATTTGCACTTATATTAAAATACATATAAAGAATTGCGTAGAATGTATAATAGCGAAAACCAAAGGGGGAAAGGGCGAGGGCGATTTACATCCGATATCACCAGCAAAGCAGTCGTTCGAGATCATTCACGTCGATCATTTAGAGCCATTTACATCAACAAGTAAAAGCAATAAATGCATTTTAGCCATTATAGATATTTTGACTAAATTTGTATAACTTAATCCCGTTAGAGATGTAGAATCGGTAACAATCATTAAGAAATTAGAATTATTTATAAAATCTTTTATTACACCGTTAAGAATGATTTTCGATCACGGTATAGCGTTTGCATCTGAAAATTTCGTAAAATTCTGTGAAACTATGGCATTCATCACACACTAAACTCGAGTAGGCATCCGCAAGCGAATGGATGAGTAGAGCGGCTAAATGGTACAATCTTGCCTGCGATGAAAACGAGCGTAATTAAAACCACAGAAAACGGATGGGACAGAAATATTAGAATATCGAAACCGACATAAACACAATCATTTGTAAATTTACGGGCATACTCCCATTGAAGGAAATGTACGGATACTTACCGCGGTTTCACGAAGGATTTACGCATAATCTAGCGCTCAATTGCGAAACATATCATCCACAGACTGATATTCAAAAAATATCCGCAAACGAATTATCGAAAGTCAAACAGCGTATAAATCGAGGTATGAAAAAAATCGACTGAAAAATATAAAATTTGAAATTGGTGATATTGTCCTTATAAAAACAAACTGAATAACTGCAGGAGAATCATGCAAATTACAAGCAAAATATAAACGTCCATTGGTAATAATAGATATTTTACCATTTGATACGTATAGGGTTAAAAGATTATCAAGTCCCGAAATAGATTCGCGTATCACAACAGCGTTGTTACCACAACTGTTGTTACCACAACAATTAGCCTAAGAAAAATATGGAAAGGTTATAATGTTGACGACGAATGTGAAACAGAGCTCAATATGTCAACTGAACGCGATGAATCACTCACGCAAATTCACAATTATAGAAAATGTAATATCAATGCGGTCGAGGTTAATAAAGAAAATGATAATAGCACTAATATAAGAAGAAGTAAACGTGAGAGCAAAATAACGCACTTTTACAGTGTATACTAGCATATAGTGCGTAGATCAAGAGCAGAAATAAAATTTGTAATATTTGTGTAATCTTGAAATATACTCCGTATGAATTGTAGTGAATTAGTGTATTAAACAATAAGTATTAAATTATTAATTTTTTAATTTAGATATATAATAAAAGTTTTATAAATGAAATGTAACTAAAGATTGTAAAAATTAACGTATGTCACTGTATAATAAAAAAAAAGAGGATAAACAATCTCCAGGATGACCGAGTGTTAGAGACAAGTTCCGAAATGATTCGTATGTAAATATGAGTGAATAGTCGGAGAGGACCATTATGCGCTATGCGATAGACTGAGAGCCTCATGACAATTGGGGAAAAATGTAATTACGCAGGTTTTTAGAAGTACAAGTACCTAATGGTACAGGGAGAGGTATAGAGTAAGGAGCGCACTGAAAAGAGAATCAGAGAATCGGCATCAGCGATTTAGTGAAGGTCGTTGTGCGAGTGGGCAGTATTTATAGAGATTGAAAACGCCTAACAATTATTGTGTTAGTATTATAAAGCATTGAGTCGTAATGTTTGATAATAAATATACATATTGTTACTGTTGTAATTTGAAGTGTAACGTATTAGTTATTCATCCTGACAATCCCCCAACCCATCGATTATATATATATATATATATATATATATATATATATATATATACGGCTTCTAGTTGGAAATATTTTTTTGTTCTATTGGTAGAATACGATGTTCACGTGTTTCGTTATGACTTTTATGACGAAACACCTGGACACGTCCAGCAACTACTTCTCTTGTCCTATCACAAAACTTCTCATACAAGACGTCTCAAAACACCTGAACATCGTACTCTACAGCACAAACACGAAACTACTATGGTTATTCTTAGAAGTTGTACGCGCGATGTATAAATAGAGATACATATTTCGTAGTTTTAATTCAGTACCGCGAATATGCAGTTATTACTGAAACAAACAGAATGGTCTACGTGTTCTATACTTTCATGAATAATAATAAAGATAATAATAATAATAATAATAATAATAATACAGGGGAAATTCGGGAGAGGATTATGTGTTTTAATGTAATAAAATAGTAAAATGAAAAATTAAATTTACTTAGCTTTATTTTAACTCTAAAGGCATAAAGAACCTCCTCACGATCTGAGGAGGAAAAAGCCGAACAAATCAAAAGAACAAGAAATTAGATCGCACGTGTACACATTTTAACGAGCGCTCGCTTATAATAATCAATGATTCCTTACAAATGGAGTACTCCGTCGCTTTGATCAACTCACTGTACAGTCCAGTGCTCGTGAGGTGGATAAGGTCAATGGGGGGGGGGGGTTATTCCGTTGATCCTTCTTCTCTGTGTCGTGGCCCCGACGTCTCGGGAACGAGATCTCTTTGGGCACAGACAACAGCCAATGGGCACCAGTGCCGACGGGAATATCCTCGGAGATTTCACGCATATTGAAATCTCCACAAGGCGAAGTCCTTATCCAGCGGATGCGCTAGATAATACTTTACACTAAGATTACATGCGACACTCATACAAACTATATTTGTACGTCTTAAAATCTACAGCATACAAGCAAATTTGAATTTAATTCTACTATCAATATCGCGATACGCTGCAGTATATAATAACAGTTCATAGAATCTCCACCGAAGTTTACAATATACTGAAACTGCAATACTATTAAATACGGGAAATCTTTCAAAGCACAGGAGCTAATGCTTGACCAACTTCCGAAACAAGAGTCTTTCATTTAAGAATCTGCTGGCGTATAATCGAAGAAGGACGGAGGAGGAAGGATATACCTGGCTCCCAGGGCTAAGTACAGTCTAAGCGGTACTGTCTCCCGCATATATGTATCACAGGCTACGCTTCATTCAAGACACGAAGAGCGCGGAAAAGAACGCGCTTACCTCATACCTGTGCCAAATTCTTATTTATATTTATAGCAATTATAATATAGAGAGTTTCGAGACTGCAACATAAGATTCTCCATCCATGGCGAGATGATCGACAACGATCGATGCTAAAACCATCATTTCTTTTAGCATCGCACAGATGGATCACATAAGAGCACACACACAGCCATACACGCGCGCGCGCACGCAGACACACACACACCCATATTTGCATATACAAACACACACGCATAAATAAGACATAAATAAATATGTCAGGCTCGACTGGATGTGCTGAAAATCTCTTTTGTGTACGCTGAAAATTTACACGCGGCACAACAGCTCGACTGAAAAAGACAGAGAGACAGAATATAGCTCATGTATATAATTTGCCCATATAGAAACTCATACAGATACAAGTTTCAAAATTAATACTAAACTAATAAAAGCAAAATTATAATTTTAATTAATTACAACAGCTTCTATGATACCGTCGCAATTACAGAAGTTATTTTCCTTCTTATGTATTTATCTTCTTCTCCTATTTCATCGTTGCCTCTCGTATATTGAGATACATAATTCCACAGATAATAATTAGTAGTTCTGTGAATATTTATGTAGAAAATAATTTAATCCCCTGTTGACAAGTAGATTTAAACATAGAATTTGATATCTAATTTCCACATTATTTTATTCATACATATAAAGTAAAAAGTCTTGTTATAGTAAATATCAGCGCACATATGCATGTACAATGAATAAGTATGCCTATCCATGATATTACAATATGTATTTGATTATTATTATTGGAGTATAAAATTATTGCATTCTCCCCTTTTTCTCATATAATATATTTAGAGATCATTAATAATAGACTAACGTAGAGATATGGTCATTGTCATATGTTCACAAATATTTTATACATATTTTCAAGTCAACAAAAATATGGCTTGATTACATAAAGAAGTTAACTAATGTAAAAAAAGAAAAACATAATTAATATATAAATGAACAAATCAATAAATAATTACTTGACATAATACATAATAAAAATGAAGAATATATATATACATATTTTTTTTTTGTTGAAATGTTCATTAATAATTATTTATAAAATTATTTATAAACAGTCTGACTGTCATTATAATTTTAATTTAATTTTTAATTTAATTTTTATTTTTAATTTTTATTTTTTTATTTTATTTTTATTATTTTTTATTTTTTATTTTTTATTTTTTTTTTTTTTTTTAATATTATTTTTATTTTTATTTTTATTTTATTTTTATTTTTATTTTATTTTATTTTTGGATGGAATTGATTGGACTGTAAGACCAATAAAAAATATTTATTAATTTAAGAAGCATATTTTGCCATCTTTTTTCAGAATGATAATCGGACAGCTGCTGCATGAGCTCTTGGATAGCTCAATGATCGCTTCGGATAGCAATTTGTCAATTTCTTCGTGTGTTTGTTTGAGAAAACTGTCTGGTATACGCCTTAGCCTCTGTTTTATGGAGCGGTGACCTTCTACGTCAATATGGTTAAAGGCCAATTTAGCTAATTGGAGTGTCTCGTAGCTTCGAGGTAGCATGTTGTCTATTTAATATTACAGTTCCCGTTTAATCGTAAATCGACTTCCACATTAATCAAGCTCAATTGACCGTCTGGAATCTGGATATAGGATATAATTGGCATTATGGCCGTCTTGCCATAATGCCAATTAAAGTGGTGGTCTTACCACCACCAGTTTGCCTGGCGGTGGTCCAGTATAAGACTTCCTCACTCTGGGGTCAATTAATACTGAGAATATTTTCCCTGTTACATCGATATTAAGGAAAAATCTGTATTCCTTGTCCTACACCGTAGCCGTGGGGTGCGTGTCCATGATTACTGTTGCTCTTGGGAGCTCTCTATCGTTTTTGATCGAATTGAGGAAAGTCTCTGAGAAGTCAAGACAGCAGTCGTTGTTTGTGTGTCTCTGGTAATTTATGTTTGTATATTGTAGAATCGGTCCGTAAAGGGTCGTAAGATCATACGACTCTTTTGCTCGCCTACGTATTTCCCGACCAGTTACCGGTCGGCTCGCAATGTGGAAAGTTTGTTGATTTTACATTGTGTTCTCCAAAATTATAAAAGTATATCTGTTTTCGTTCTGGGCATCTGTCGGCCCTGTGTACTGGTCTCTTACATATTCACAACGGCCTGTTATCTTGATCGGCTATCGGATTTATGGGTTCTTTTTCTGGAATTCGACCTGTATGTGTCTGGGCGCAGTCTTTCATCCTGTGGTCTTGAATTACTACGGTAAGGTCTGTTGTAAGTTATCGAACCGTCGCTTGTTTGATAACGTGAGGACTTTCGTTCGCTGGTATTTTGGTAGGGCTGCGTGTTACGTGGTGGCTAAGCAAATAGCGCTTTTTCTGTATCTACGATCGTATCGGAGTGACACGCCTCTATTCCTATTTATATATGGATTCGGGGTATAATCGTGATTTCGAGAGATTGGTGTCTGTCTGGATGAAGGGCTTTTATAGGGTCTACTTGTTTCAGTTTTACGTGGGGATGAGTATCGTTGTTGGGGACTTTGCTCTTGTTTTGCCTTGTTTCCTTTTGGTACAAGTTTGCTTCTCTTTCGGTGTGTCTAATTACCGTTGACGTCGCTGGTTTCACTACTGTCAGCCTCGATTTCGTGCCGCCTGTCGAAATGGAGGGAAAGCTGCCGTGCTAACCATGCAGCTTTCCACTGAGGGGGGCTTCTTATAGCGGCGCTGTAAATTGATTTGATTGGACTGTAAGACCAATGAAAAAATATTTATTAATTTTCCCTAATTATTAAAAATGAAAAAAAAGGAAATAATAGTTCAGTTACGAAAAAATTTAGAAAGGTGTACAGTTCAAATAAAATTTGCAGAAAGAAAAGTGATAGTAAAAATATTGAAATAATTTAATATACAAATATTAAAATGATTTATAATAGACAAATATAATTGTATAGGTTGTTTGTACCTAAGTCATAGCATAAATTATTTAGGTTCAATAATAGACTAGTACATAGTACATTCTTCGATAAGCGTATCATGTAAATTAATAAATATTTTTTATTGGTCTTACAGTCCAATCAATTCCATCCAAAAATAAAATAAAATAAAAATAAAAATAAAAATAAAATAAAAATAAAAAATAAAAATAATTATAAAAAAAACAAAAATAAGAAATAAAAAATAAAAAATAATAAAAATAAAATAAAAAATAAATAAATAAATAAATAAAAATTAAAAATAAAAATTAAATTAAAAATTAAATTAAAATTATAATGACAGTCAGACTGTCCTTGTTTACATTTACCCCCGTAGACTAATCTGAAAATAAAATATTAGCTGAAAAAATTCTTTGTTAGTAAAGTGCAGTCTGACTGTCCCCAACGCCCTTACCTAATTGAAGACTTGTCCAACGTTTCGAGCTCGCTACGGCTCCTCATCAGGACTGCACTTTACTAACAAAGAATTTTTTCAGCTAATATTTTATTTTCAGATTAGTCTACGGGGGTGAATGTAAACAAGGACAGTCTGACTGTCATTATAATTTTAATTTAATTTTTAATTTAATTTTTAGTTTTAATTTTTATTTTTATTTTCATTTTTATTTTATTTTATTTTTGGATGGAATTGATTGGACTGTAAGACCAATAAAAAAATATTTATTAATTTGTATATGGGCAGTCGACAGAAGTACAATTCAATTGTATCATTTAATGTTGTATGTAAAAAATTCTTGTATGTAAGATTATAAGTATATGAGCAGTAGTATATAGTAATATATAATATTATATGTAAAATATTCTAGTATTTAAGATTATAAGCTGCTTGAAGAAATGCGGCACAAAAAAAAAATTAATTTGATTTTGCCTTACTTTTACATAGCTCACAAGGTTATTCAAGAGTCAAGTATGAACTCATTATTAGATTATGTAAAACTTAAGATATTTGAGAGTACTTATTATCGGCATTGCGAGACGTAGGAAAACTATCATTTAGCCTATTATTGTTGTAAAACGTACTTTGATTGTAATTCTAATTTTTATATCATTTCGTGATAGTCACACACTGTTTCTGCAAAGGCTGATCAAATCAGATAAAAAATCAAGAAAGAATTTTTTTATATTAATTACATTTAACATTATATTGATTATAATTATTACAAAGTTGGTGGGTAAGGAACTGAAGTTGCTAGCTAAAACATTCCGCAATTTATAATGATTGTTCCTAAATTTATAAAATTGACAATGAATGAATTTATTAAAGCAATTAATTTGGTTTTTAATAACACAATTTTTTCATTTGATAATAAATTTTATGAACAAAAATACGGATGTCCAATGGGGTCGTCTTTGTCACCGGTTATAGCTAATTTAGTTATGGAAAAGTTGGAAAGTATAGCCTTGTCAAAATTGCTTTTTGAACCAATGATATTTAAGAGATATGTTGATGATATCTTTACAATTGTTCCAGAAGTTTTTGTGGATGAAATGGTGGATGTTTTCAATTCTGTACATGACAGAATTAAATTTACAAGGGAGGTTGAAGTAAATAGTCAGTTAAGTTTTTTGGACATTAATGTAATTAGATGTAATAATAAGGTAAAACTTAATTGGTAGAGAAAGCCTACTTGGTCAGGTAGGTTTTTAGATTTTAATTCACACCACCAATTCGGAAACAAAATTGGAGCATTGAAAGGTGTCGTTGACAGAGCAATTAAATTGTCACATAAAGATTTTAGACAAAATAATTTACAGATAGTAAGAGAGACTTTTATTAATAATGGCTATCCAATTCAATTTATTAATAGATTGATTGCTGAGAGATTGTTTGACATTTATAATACCGAAAATAGACATAGTGCAGGAATTGATTTTAACGGAGGCAAAATTATTGTCTTACCATATGTTCGAGGATTATCTGAAAGAATAAAAAGAAATTTTCGGAAATATAACATTCAAATTTTCTTTAAAAATCGCAATAATTTAAGTAGATTGTTTAATAATTGCAAAGATAAGGATGATTTATGCTTAAAGTCAGGAGTTGTTTACAAGATTAATTGCATGGATTGTGATAAATACTATATTGGACAAACAGGTAGATATTTAAAAAAGAGAATTTATGAGTATAAATATAGTTTACGTAGCTCACATATTACTTCTGGTTTAAAAGAGCATTGTTTAAAGTTTTTACATTCTTTTGATTTTGTGAATGTGGATATTTTGGAACATGGTATTAATAATAAGTATAAACGGGAGAGTCTTGAAGGTATTCACATTTCCAAGAATCGAAATAATGTGAATTTAATGTTAGAGTCTGGTAGATTGGACAGTATTTATCATTCCTTATTAAATTGATTGGTTTTGGACAATTTGTGTAGAGAGGGAATTTATATTTAATTTACTAAATTTGGTAGTGTGGAGAAGGTATATATAGATTAGAATATAAGGTTTAGATTAGTCCCTGATGAGGAGCCGTAGCGAGCTCGAAACGTTGGACAAGTCTTCAATTAGGTAAGGGTGTTAGGGACAGTCAGACTGCACTTTACTAACAAAGAATTTTTTCAGCTAATATTTTATTTTCAGATTAGTCTACGGGGGTGAATGTAAACAAGGACAGTCTGACTGTCATTATAATTTTAATTTAATTTTTAATTTAATTTTTATTTTTAATTTTTATTTTTTATTTTATTTTTATTATTTTTTATTTTTTATTTTTTATTTCTTATTATTTTTTATTTTTTATTATTATTTTTATTTTTATTTTTATTTTATTTTTATTTTTATTTTATTTTATTTTTGGATGGAATTGATTGGACTGTAAGACCAATAAAAAAATATTTATTAATTATTGTTCCTATAAATTATTTACATTATTATTAATACATTATTAACATTATTGTTATTATATTGTTATGATATAAAAAATAAGAAAACTTTTTTTTTCTTATATTAATAAAAAAAATTTCTATTGGTATTACAGTACAATTAAATAAACTAGATTTAATACATAAAAATCAAGCATGTTTATATCAATACTATTTATACAAATACAGTCGACATAAGCACAATTAAATTAATTTTCTTTTATCTTCTTGAATTTATGTTTAATCGTATTGGCTGCTCATGTTACAAACAATCATAAATTGTAAAGAGATTAAATGCGACATAGTGATCTCATTATTTGTTTAGTTAGAATTGCGTAAATTGTGTTAAGCTTATATTGTTGACGTTCTTTACTGTCATTATTATTATGCATTATTAGCATTATTATTAATATTATTATTATTAATGATGGATTAGGAATTATTACGAATTATTATTAAGCAGTAATCATCACAAAAATAACTTATTAGTACTATTATTAAAAATATTATTAAAGAAAAAGAACGATATTCGCGTTGCGAGTGTCACTTCCGGTGCTTTCCGACCGACGTCGGCCGCCGTCGTACCATCCCCCCGCCTTGTTCCATCCCTTTCCCGGCGTGAACTTAGACACGCACGACAAAAACACTCTGTTACCGACTGCCGTACGGGAAAAAGGGAGAACAGAGTCAGCGAGAGGAGAACAAAATTTAGAGAGATAGAAGATAGAGAAGGTGAATAATGAGATTTAGAGAGAGAATATATCAGGTGAAGAGACGTGAAAGGAGAGCCAAGAAATAGTCAGATAGAGATAGAAAGCGAAAAGAAGAAATAACGAAGAGAAAGAACAGTGAACGAAAGTAGATCGAGAGAGAGAGAGAGGTAGAGGAGCAAAGTCAGCCATAGAGATAGATGGCGAGACGGAAGAAATAGCCAAGAAAAAGAATGAAGAGCGATAGGAGTGAAGCGAAAAGGAGCGAAGAAGAAGACGAGGGCGTCGATCTGCACCTAGCCTGTGCCTTTCTTCCATACTGAGACGACCACTAGCTCCAGCCCCTTCAACATCGTCGGTGCAGGGAATGCGCGCCGCGCGGCGACGGGACCTGCCGACTCAATACTGTGCCCTTGCATACATGTGCGCGGTTATTCCATTTCTTTTTTTTCGTTTCCTTACCCCCCTTCGAGCGAGAGCGTCGAGTCGCTGAACTGGAATAGTTAAGGCAATTGTCTTCGAGACGGTAGTTTGTGTATGCGAAATCAATAGAACGAAACAAGTTTAACGGCTGAATTTCTTTTTTTTTGTCATTTCCCTGTAATCACCTTTAAGGCCGGCGGAACCCCCCTGTGAGACAGTTAGGGTAAGTGAAGTGAAAAAAAAAATTTTCGTTGTGTGCGTGAATTCAGATCCAAGTGGGATTAAATTTCGATCGGTGTTCGCGGCATCACAATATATATATATATATATGCTTGATTCCTACCGGTATTTTATATACATCCGTATATGTATGCAACCACATCATTCCCTGTTGTATGCATTTTCTTTCCCTCTGTTATTATTTTGGTATGTTGTAACGGGGTAAAAGTACCCGTTGACAGAGTTGTAAGCAACTGCAGACGGCTTAAATTATTCTATAGAAAAATTTTGGGGGGCCGTAGGTTCCTGACTGTAATTTTTCCTCGAACTTACCTTTTTATCCTGCATTTTATAGTTTCTAAAATTTCAATTATAAATTATATCAATCTATTGATAATAATGGAAAGAATGGAACTACCAGATACAGGCGATTTCAACAAATATTTATATTATAATTAGAAAATAATAAAAAGGAAATTATTTAATTTAATCTTATTTAATAAAAAATTTTTATATTTATTAAATTAAATAAAGTTATAATAATTAATAAACTAACCCTACCTAGCATGCACTCGCACTACACTAACGCACGTTTTTCTTTACACAAAATACGAGAGAGGATATTTCTATATCTAGTATATAGATTAGGTGACAAGAGCGCGGCCTTACAAATACTCGAAATAATTAAAATCAATCTTTGCACGCTAGTTATAGGAATCACACGAATGCACCAACGCATCGATCTGCCTGGCATCTTATCAGCTCCTATTGTTCTCTGTAGGCTATCTTTTATTTGGACCTGCAATAGACTAAACATCCCGTACGGATCATCAGTGAAGAAGAACAAACAAAGACACTGAAGGGTATAAACGAATTAATAATTAGCGATGCGACACTCTGTGTCGGGATCTCAAGCTGTAAAGAAGTGTAAATAAAAAGTATTTCAATTAATTTCTCATTCAAATGCTTTACTTTCCTTTATCAATATTTTGTGTTGCTCGCGTATTCGTTCGTAAAAATACGGATTCTCAAAATATAGTTATTTAACTGGCGCTGCGGACAGAATACTGCGAAGCTGCTGAATTAGGATTCACCTTCAAACTTCCTGAAGGAAATCAAAGACAAGTTGGAGTTTCAACCCCATCGTCGCAGTTGACTTTTTGAAAACTTACCACGTGCAACTCAGGTCCCACCTACAGGCAGAAAGTCATATGGAATCTTCAAAGAATAAACAGTGAGTCTTTGAAATTCTCTAATACCATCTATCCAAATAAATAAATAAATATATATATATATATATATATATATATATATGTTATAACCCCAAATTTGGGTTATTACTTACGGTTATCTGCATATGTCTGCGTGGACTCTTCCACGCTGCTGCTTGTGCACTCCGCTGGAAAGGGGACAGGGAACGGCAAATGACTTACGCGGTATACTTTAAGAGTTTATTACAATATTAACATTTCTTCTCGCTGAGACTATTATACAAGTGTATACTAGGGCCTACGTAATAGGTTGATTGCGGGTTTCGCGACGATCTAACAATTATTTACATTAATACGCAATCACATAAAATACGCGGGGACGGGGAATACGGAACGGGACGCTTGCTTTATAGAACACGTGGAAACGACGGTACGGAACGGAACTATACACTACCTACATACAAAATTACTTACAACTTATAAAATATTGAGACGATATAAACTACGATATTCTATTAACTACGCGCTATATAGTTAGAACTATCAAACTTAACCGCGAAGCGCGGCGGTGGGCCAGGAGCCTAGCTCTACACACTTATGAACTAATACAATAAAAAGAATACAAGGCTACTTGCCGCCGACGACGATGCTGTTGCTGGCCTGTAGCTCGCTGGTGCTCGCTGGTGCTCGCTGGTGCTCGTTGGTGCTCGCGGCCACCGCCCAGTATGAAAGTAGCTTGGGGCGCTCTCTCTCTCTCTCTCTCACTCACTTACGCGGACGTGCAAGGACGTGGCAGCAGTGCTGCTAGATCTCGCTTCTCGCTCGCGCGGTTGCGCGTGGCTGCGGCTCTTAGCTGCTGATCGCGTCGCTATTCGCGATGTTACACGACGGCAGCGCGTATGTGTTTCCTCGAGATCCACAACGCTCACGATCCGGGGCTGTTGCGAGGATATCGTCGCGTCTTCTCGACTCCTTCGATGGCTTGCGTGCAGTTTACACGGATGTAAACTTACAATACGCCAACCCCGAAGGACGCTACTATGGCGACCTTAAACTGTGAGATTTGAAACGATATATAAACGAAATTCGAAAAACGATATTGAAGCGGAACGAGTGAAACTATCTGAAGATCTGAGACGGAAGTGAAGTTCATTTCGAACTTCATACCTTTCGTGGCACTTCCAGCGCCCTCGCGGCTCGCGCGTACTAATTCGCGAACTTGCGCGAACACTCGCGGTTTTACGCGAGCCCGCTAATCTACCACCGCCGTTCGGGCGGTTTAAACTCGCGAATGGTGGTGGTGTGTGAGACGCGAATGTTGCGGGTCCTATTTAATCGCCGTTTAATATGTGAACGTTAGGGATATACATTGAGGAACATGGTAGGGGATAATACATAGCTTGACGAAGCACGTTAGGGGATAATAGATTCTTTGACGAAAACACGGTAGGGCAAATGCATTATTTGGGGAAACATGACGACCATTGATTTACCCCTCGCCTGGGTACTCAAGAGAAACAAAAAAAAAGTAATTTAGAATAACGAAAAACGAAAAATATGATTACACCCTTTGGTGTGAAACTGGTCGTCGGTTGCTCGCTGTGACTCGATACAATTCTATTTATTTTCCTATTGCTACTTCCCTACATCTAATTATATATTATAATTATATATTCTAACATATGGCTAACGCGGAACTTATCCTAAAAAGAAGTAATCTATCAATCCGTAAAAAAACTTATAACTATTATTAATGTGTATCCTAGCCTAAATATACATAATCAAATTCTTAATGCTCTGCGTCTGCGTAATTCTCTCAAGCCTTTCACTTTCTTTCTCTCGACTCACTTCTTCTTCTTCTTCTGCTTGACGCATGTTCGCTGGAAAAAATTGTCGTCGTTAGTGACGTTCCAGTTATCTGGGGTTACGACGTTGGTGGAGCGAGCAAGTAGCCTGGTTACTATGGAAGCCATTGTGCGCTCTTCTAACCGGTGCTGTTGCTTTCGTCCTCACCCACCAAAGCTATGCCATCACCGTATCTCAGCCGAGGGTTCACTCTAGTATCTTTTTTTTCAATTTTCCAGGCCATCCCTTAACACGAGTCGCGCTTACTCCATATATATTTTCCATGGGTATATATGGGTACCTTTTCCTCTCTCGGGACGTGGTAGGGGAATCATGGGGATGGCCATAGGGGATACCATTAGGGTTGCTGCTTCTACTTTGATTGTTGCCCTGTTATACTTCACGGGGTGCGTTATTTATATATATTTGCACGCCGTTTATATATATGTCCCTGTTCATGCGTCCTTTATCTCATTGCCTCTGTTCACGCCATTTACCTATCAATGCCAATATGTTTAGCTACATCTGTTCGCGCCATTTATGTGTATGTACCCCTGTTCGCACGCCATTTTATACATATGGGCTGGGTGTCATTTATATGTGTGCCATTTATATATGTGTGTTCTGCGGCAGCGTGGGCACTCAGCAACCGGCGACCTATTTGTTTAAATAGACTGTCGCTGACGGAACAGCAGGGGTCGACCACCGCAAGCAGGACGTGCACGTGCGAACGTCGATGTTAGCTCTGCCACACTTAGAACGACGTAAAACTACCGACAACGCAGGTAATAACATCTCCTGCGCCCGTCCGGAACGACGTAAAACCACCGATACCATCGAAGACAAAGATGATGCATGTCCGGAACGACGTAAAACTACCAACACCATCGACGATACCGATAACGCTCCTCCGCAAAGACGTAAAACTACGACAGATGCAGAAGAGAACAACGCCTTCTACGAATGTCCGGAACGACGTAAATCTACCACAACAAGACCTGACGAACCTAGAGGAAAATTAGGCATAACAGAGAAAAAAGATGGTACTGAAGAACATCAGCAAAGGATAGAGGATACGAAACCAGCCAATGAGGAGGAAGATGGATACGTAGCGGAGGCGGCCTCATATAAAACTAGAACCGTTTCGTAGGAAGGTCAGGGTACAAAAAGATTTTACCCCGCACGACCAGATACGATCGGTCAGTCCGTTACCGTATAGGTCAGGGCCAAGGACTTTAAAGGGACCACCTCCCAAAAAGACACACATATCCAGAAGTGTGCAAAAAAGTGGTGTACGTTAGCACGCCGGAACAGTTAGGTTCTATCGCGGAGACCGATGTGCATTCATGCGGTCTATCGCAACACAGCAGTCGGAGATGCAACAATTCCACCCTACCGTAGACTATGCTCACAACACCACCAAGGAGAAATGCATCATTCCGTCGAAATATAAACAGACGGCAGATGATGATATCGCAAAATCCCCCCCAAGTAGCCCCAACTCAAGAAACTACCCCCATATCGCGCCCACATATCGTTGTACCACCCCATAACCTCAGACAAAACGACGGAGTCACTAAAAGATTTAACCCGTTCACAATACCACCAGAACGGTGAGGATGCAGGATATAAATTAAATAAAATGGCGCAATTAAATATAAATAGCCCGCTCAAGATACCACCACAGGAAAATAAAGAAACGGAAACAAGCCCAGTGACTAGTCTGAACAACTCAGCGGAAGAAGAAACCATAGAGGCGATTATCTCCGCAAACAAGAGAAAAATCCCAGGCTTGATGAACTCCCTTATCGCCCCACCACCCAATTTCATCTCGCCCATACGGCCCCACACTTCCATCCCCACAACGCCACTTCCAGGTCTAGGAAGTATGCGAAATCGGTCCTTCATGGCTATAGGCTACAAGGCCTGCCCACACCGCAGGTCCAAGAGATTTTGCTACAGGTGTGGCAGAGCTAACATCGACGTTCGCATGTGCACGTCCTGCTTGCGGCGATCGACCCCTGCCGTTCCGTCTTGGGAGGGGCAGGACGATAGAGGTGTAGAGAAGAGGACACGTCAGATGTGGAAGAGATGGTGGTGCCAGAAGGTATGGCAAACGTTAATGAGGAGGTGACGGGTATGCAGCCAATGATGGAGCAAACCATCAGACAAGCAGCAGCCGCTGCGGGAGCTCAGCAACCACTGATCATAATAATGCCAGGAGCGACAATCTATTTAAACAAATAGATCATCGGATGCTGACTGCCCAAGCTGCCGCAGAACACACATATATAAATGGCACACATATAAATGACGCCCAGCCCATAATCATCGTGAAACCCGCATTCAGCCTATTACGTAAGCTCTAGTGTACACTTGTAGAATAGTTTTATGCGAGAATAAATGTTAATATTGTAATAAACTCATAAAGTATACCGCGTAAGTCATTTCCCGTTCTCTGTCCTCTTTCCAGCGGAGTGCACAAGCGGTAGCGTGGAAGAGTCCACGCACACACACATGCAGATAACCGTAAGTAATAACCCGAATTTGGGATTATAAATTGCGCAGCAAACGTGGAGCCCCCGACGAGAATAATCAAGAATTCCCGCAGAAGAGCTAAATCGTGCACTCAGTAATTTTCCCGATCCCCTTTAGCTTAGCCGTGCGAAACGAAAAGTACGCAGAACACATATACGTGCACACACGGACATACGACGACTGCATCTAAGAATGTGCGCAGAAGAATGCGCAATAGCATAGACTGTCAAAATCTTACAAGCAAAATTTTAACAATGAAAAGTTTCTTTTTTCTATCTCCCTTTTTCGTCAAATTTATGTATTGATGTATGAATTAATAATTTATAATTAATTCTTTTATCGGACTGAAGTTAATCTATGTAAAACCCTTTTCGTTACCCCTTTTATATACATTGTGTAGAAGCAAGTAAGGTGATATATAGAAAATATTTGATCTCAATTTTATATTCACAGAAATTTTGCACGCATGTATTTATATTATATGTTACATGAATATATATATATATATATATATATATATATATATATATATATATATATAAGTATTCATAATAATAATATAATTATAAGTAACAGTATATTTATAATTTTACTTATAATTTCACATATTAACAATATACGCTATTTGTTGCCTGAAGCGTAAACACACAAGAGAGAACAACTTTCTCTTCTTCTTGTGAAATACGCTGGTATTTCAAATTGAATAACTGCAAAGTAATTAATAAATTTAGTAATTACGTAAATAAAGGTAGAAGGTCGAGGTCAAATTCCTCTTAGACTTAGTGTGCTTACACATAAGGTAAATAGTCTTTTCTGAAAACTTTCATAGATATATTACCAGTTATTCACATATTTTTCCATATACAAATTATTCATATATTATTCATATATTATTCATATATTATTATAAATTATTGATATTATATTAATATTGATATCAGATTAATTAATAACTCGATATTGTACATCCCTTAATCTACTGACGAGCCCAGCAGGTAACTGAGGGCGAAACGTACAAATAGTATTTATTTTCGCCGAATGATTTATACTTATTCTTTAAAAATTACAAGTTACATTTTGCACATGTCGAGGAAAGAAAATAACTCTCGAATGACTTCATCGTCGATGAGAGAAATTTGTCGATGCTGTACATCGTTTAATCTGTGGAATCACCCAAGAGTGAAAATATATTCTTAGAAATATATCTCAATTATTTAATTTATTTCCACAAAATAAAATAGCGCACCAAATATTATTTTATTTGTTAATAAAAGTTAGTGATGGATTCACTGTGGCCAAACAGAGTTAAAATTTTGATAACTTGAAAACAAAAAAGCAAATGCTGTTAATTTCTTTTTGCCTTTGGAAAACAATCTGTTCAACTTAATTATTTTTTTATATGTTGATGAGTGTTCATAATTAAGCTATTAATTTCAACTAATAGCTGCTGGGAGCAATATAACAAGTATAATTTACAATTATTCGCTCAAGCACAGTGTGACGTATGGAATGCGTCACTTAACTTATTAAATAATCTGAAAAAAAAGAAAGATGATTAAATCTAACACACTTAAATAAAACAACTTTATTAGAAATATAATAAACAAATTGAGTTATCAAACCAATTTGAGGTTAACACTCATAAGAAGTGTTGTTGTTATATGCAGGACTTCTATGCGATGATATACTAGAGATGCACGATGAAACGACACACATACTAATCGCTTATAATGTGCGAGTTGCGCAGTAGTGCTCGCTAACATAGGTGGCGAGGTAGAGAGCGGAACGAAAAAAGGACTACCGGAATGTTACGAATGCATATAATATGCATTTCAGGCATTCAAGAAAGAAAAAAAGAGATATATAGGAATGTCGTTGCACGTTCGGTAGATGGCCGATAGTAGTGGAGACCCTTCTTACCGACTTCAAATGAATTAAGTACATTCGCGCGCGAAATTCAAATGAATAATTGAAAGGGGCTGATCAATTGCTCCCATCGGGAGTTATAGGAAGGAAGCGGAACCGGATTAAGACTTAAGTAGTAAAGGTGGGAACCAATATCTATTTGATAAATTAATAAATTAGAGTGTTTAATAAATTTAATGAGGATGTCCTGCTGGATAACCTACGTGACGCGCGGTACCTGGCTAAAATAGATCTCAGTCAGGCTTACCATCAAATACCGCTTGAGGAGAGCAGCAAAGAGGTCACCGCCTTTGCGGTCCCGCAGAAAGGCCTTTTTCAATACACGAGATTAAGACAAGGCCTACCAATCTGAGACAATTGAGGCCCTTCTAGGCATGATCGGGTGGTACGCTCGGTTCATAAAGGACTTAGCAGAAATAAAGCTGCCCCTCACACAACTACTAAAGAAAAACATCCAGTGGCACTGGGCATCAGCACAACAGGAAGCTTTTGATAAGCTCAGAATCCTGCTGACGCAAGCACCTGCGCTAGCACGCCCCGTGTAGAACAAACCATACGTTTTGTAAACCGATGCGAGCAATTACGCCCTAGGCGCGGTGCTAAGCCAAGAGCACCACAGCGAAGAGCACCCGATTGCGTACGCAAGCAGGACGTTAACACCAGCTGAGGTGAATTACACCGTCACCGAAAAGGAGTGCTTAGCCGTCCTGTGGGCAGTGGAAAAATTCCGCGGATACCTACTCGGCTAAAAGTTCACTGTGATAACGGACCACAGCAGCCTCAAGTGGTTGCACACATTAAAGGACCCAACAGGATGCCTATCTAGGTGGGCAACAGCACTCCAGGTATACAATATGGAAAACCTCCACAGAGATGTAGCACTTCACCACGTGCCAGACGCCCTATCAAGACCCCCTCAAAACCCCGAGTCCTCTACCGCTACTCTCACAGTCCCCTAAATGGACGACTGGCGTGTCCTCCATGAGTGTCATAGCACTCTGACCTCAGGGCACTTTGGATTGGATAAAACCACTCACAAAATCGGCCAGCAATACTACTGGCCAGGTATGAAAAGAGACATACACAAACATGTGAAGCACTGCCCTGAGTGTCCAGAGAGGACACAAACTGTCGCAGAGAGGACCCACGCGTTTGATGTCACAACGAAACATCGAAGGTCCCTGGAGCAGCGTAGCCGCAGACATTATGGGCCCGTTCCCGACCAGCAAGGAACAACATTAGTACCTCTTGGTGATCGAAGATCTCTTCACCAAGTACATTGAGATACTCCCATTACACAAAGCAAATGGCCAAGCAATCACACGGGCACTTTAAGAGCGGATCATCTTCAAGTGGCGTTGCCCGAAATACCTAATTTCGGATAATGGTACCGATTTTGCCGACAACTGGTTCAAGACCAAACTCGCGGAATTAGGTATTGTATACCAATTTATCGCTCCGTACCACGCACAAGCAAACCCTGTAGAGAGGGTAAACAGGATCGTCAAAACCATGATTGTGATTTTTGTCCAAAACGACCATAAAAACTGGGACATCCACCTCCCAGACTTTGCATTCGCAATAAACACAGCGGTGCACGCTAGCACCCAGACGTCGCCGGAATTTTTAAATTTTGCCCGGAATCCCCGAGAAATACCGACGTATCGTCAGTCTCAAGGTTCAACGCTGCAAGTGCAAACATTAACACCACTAGAATGGTAAAATCGCATGAAAAGATTACCCGCCATACACAATCTCATAAAAAAACACCTGAATGCCGCAAGTCAGAAACAGGCCAACTACTACAACAAGGGACGTCGACCGGAGACATTTGAGGTAGATGACATGGCATGTCGACGCAACTATGTCCTGTCGTCAGGTCAGTGCCAATTCTCAGCGAAATTGGCTCCAAAATTCGTAGCCGCCTGCAAAATCACAAAAAAGATATCCCCCGTCATATTTGAGATCAAAGACGAGTGACGGGAAAAGGCACATATATCAGACCTCAAGAAATATCATCAATCTAACAACAGTAATTTGTCCACAGGTACGAACAGCGAGCAGCAGCATGTACCGAGTCAATGGACGAGGCGGAGGCAGAGGACTGCGTCGATCGGTCATGTTCGATCAGGCCAATAGACCTGGGGACACACAAATCCCCTCATCCCTCGCATACGACCCGCAAGAAATGTGGGGACTAACCCCCATAAACGTAACCGCACCTACGGTGCATACACGCAGAATATCTCCCAACCGCTTCGACACTACCCTCGATATGGGGAAATGAACCGAGGCCCCGAAGAGGTGCAGAAATCGCGGCTGAACTTGATTCAATTTAGCCCCGATACGACCCAGGAGCTCGCCGAAAAAGAACCGGCGATGAAAATTATATCAATAGCCGACGCGTCATTCGCTCCCTCGCTATTAGACACGAGTATACCAACCCTCGAGGACCCCGAAAATCCCACCCAACCTCAACCCCATACAGCTACCGGAAATCCACCACACCCCAATACCGAGAATTTAGAGGAATTAACTCAAGATGAGCACGGACGTCCAGAAAGACGTAAAACTACCACATCGACATCTGAAGAAGTGTTACAGGAGATACCACAGGAGTGCGAACGTCCGCAAAGACGTAAAACTACGATTAACGCAGATAGTGACAACATCTGCGCACGTCCGGAACGACGTAAAACTACCAACACCATCGATAACACTGATGACGAGTGTATCGTCGACGAGTTTGGAAAGAGCCTCGGAAGATGTCCTTTGCAATGGCGTTGTTTTACAGAAAGCATTATCGAAGAAAGCGAAATAGTGTTTGGTCGTAAGAAGTCGTTTCTTCTCATAGAGTTCAATTAATAGCTCCCAGGCCCTTTTATAATTATCGGGACTTGCCGGGAAAAGATCTAATTTTCTTTCTGCACTTCCCGATAAAGCGTTTCGGAGATAAGTGAATTTAGCCAAATCGTCAATATCCGAGCGTGAATCAATCATCGATTTAAAAGTATTTTTAAATGATATCCAATTATCGTAATTACCTGCAAATTTCGGTAATTTAGCAACTAGTAGCTTAACTGGCCTTTTGTTTTTCGATTATCGTTGAATTCGTAAAATTCGGTAATAAATATGAATTTTCCAGATTTCCATGCGTGAATTCTAGCGCGGTTGTTTTTGATATCGATGATATCAAAGCGTAAAAAGAGTCTTAAATTTCTACTAGATAATCATCATTTCTTCCGATTCCTGAAGATTCGCGTGCAAGTCTTCATATTTATGAAATTGTTCCGTAAGTCTTTGAATGCACAATTTGATATTCATAGCGCTTAATTCGCCGCGATCCACGTCCGCGCGTAAGTTAGTCATCTATCCTTTCAAAATCAACCGATTTTTTTCTATAGCCACCGGAGCCATGATTGTGCGCGTGATTTTACTGCGTCGAGGCTAAGTTGCGTGAGAGAAAGATTGAAAATTTTGTTTGCCAAGAATGACACAGATACAAACTAACACACAGCCTAGTCCTTCTATGAATCGGCCTAAACGATATCTCGTTTTTTTTTTAATTGAAAAATTTAATTTTAATTTTGTAAATGATGAATTGTAAAAAAAATTATTGAATTATTATTATTGTTATATTATTAAAATTATTGAATATAGACTTATCTTTAATTATATGCGATGCAGGCTCGATTCTTGGCTGGCCGGGAAAGATTTGCATCGGAGAGGTTATTAAATAAAACAACAAAATTTTGGGCAGTGTGGGAAATTCCCTTTATTAGCCCTAGGGAAAAGCCTTGCGGCATAAAAACCTAGGTGTAAATTAATTGTGTATTTATATGAAGTGTCTGTTGTGAATACGTATATAAAAATGTTTTATATATGGTCCATGTGAATTGGACCGGTGTGTAACTACACGTCAGAGTAGTATGAGGCTCGACCTGCACAAACGTGCGGGGAGCGCTCGACAGCTCGACCAACATAGAAGTATCGGGAGCTAGTTTTGTCGACCGACACCAATGTGACGGGAACACTAAGCTATCGACCGATACGTTATGTAGGGAATGCTTAGTGTGTATTGCTAAATTGATTTGATAAAATATGAAATAATAATACTTAAACTTGAAATAAAGAAATTCAATCGAAAAGCGTGCGCTTCTAAAGGCTAATCATTTATAACTAACAAAAAAACATGATGAAGGCAACTATAGCAACGCGTATTTTATTTTTTATTTTTCGCATCAAACAAAATGCATGACCAGCGCGCGCTTCAAGGCATACGGCGGACTGATGTGAATTAAGCTCTTGACTAATTTTTGTTCCTTTGCATAGAATAAACAACGACCATCCGCACAGACGTAAAACTACGGCAAACGCAGGAAATGACAGCTCCTGCGATCGTCTGCAAAGACGTAAAACTACGACGGACGCAGAAGAGAACAACGCCTTCTGCGAACGTCCCGAACGACATAAATCTACTACAATAAGACCTGAGGAACCCAGAGGAAATTAGGCATAACAGAGAAAGAAGAAGGTACTGAAGAACATCAGCAAAGAATACAGGATACGAAACCAGCCGATGAGGAGGAAGATGGATACGTATTGGAGGCGGCCTCATATAAAACGGGACCACTAGAACCGTCTCGTACGAAGGTCAGGGTACGAAAAGATTTTACCCCGCAAGATCAGATACGATCGTTCAGTCCGTTACCCTCTAGGCCAGGGCCAAGGATTTTAAAGCGACCACCTCCCAAAAAGATACACCTACCCAGAAGTGTGCAAAAAGTGGTGTATGTGAGCACGCCGGAAAAGCGTGACGCTAGGTTCTATCGCGGAGACCGATGTGTATGATATCGCAAAATCCCCCCAAGTTGCCCCAACTCAAGAAACTACCCTCAAATCGCGCCCACATATCGTTCTACCACCCCATTACCTGAAACAAAACGACGGAGTCAATAAAAGATTAAACTCGTTCACAATACCAACACAGAGTGGTCAGGATGCAAGTTATAAATTAAATAAAATGGCGCAATTAAATATAAATGACCCGCTCACGATACCACCACAGGAAAATAAAGAAACGGAAACAAGCTCAGTGGCTAGCCTGAACAACTCAGCAGAAGAAGAAACCATAGAGGCGATTATCCACGCAAACAAGAGTAAAATCCCAGGCTTGATGGACTCCCTTATCGACCCACCACCAAATTTCATCCCGCCTATACGGTTCCACCCTTCAATCCCCACGACGCCACTTCCAGGTCTAGGAAGTATGCCAAATCGGTCCTTCACGGGCCCAGCTGGAGCTGAAGGTACGGCACATGGTGAGGCAGCAGTAAAACACTGCTGGAATTATAACGAAGAAGGTCACCGCTATAACGCCTGCCCACATCCCTGATCCAGAAGATTTTGCTGCAGGTGTGGCAGTGCTAATATCGACGTCTGCACATGCACGTCCTGCTTGCGGCGGTCGACCCCTGCCGTTCCGTCTTGGAAGGGGGGGGACGATAGAGGGGTAGAGAAGACGACACGTCAGGTGTCGGAAGAGATGGTGGTGCCAGAAGGTATGGCAAACGTTAATGAGGAGGTGACGGGTATGCAGCCAATGATGGAGTAAACCATCAGGCAAGCAGCAGCTGCTGCGGGAGCTCAGCAACCACTGCTCATAATAGTGCCGGGAGCGATAGTCTATTTACACAAATAGGTCGCCGGTTGCTAAGTGCCCACGCTGCCGCAGAATACACATTTATAAATGGCACACATACAAATGACGCCCAGCCCATATGTATAAAATGGCGTGCGAACAGGGGCACATACACATAAATAGCGCGAACAGATGTAGCTAAATATATTGGCATTGATAGATAAATGGCGTGAACACAGGCATAGAAATAAAGGACGCGTGAACAGGGACATATATATAAACGGCGTGCAAATATATATAAATAACGCACCCCGTGAAGTATAACAGGGCAACAATCAAAGTAGAAGCAGCAACCCTAATGGTATCCCCTATGGCCATCCCCATGATTCCCCTACCACGTCCCGAGAGAGGAAAAGGTACCCATATATACCCATGGAAAATATATATGGAGTAAGCGCGACTCGTGTTAAGGGATGACCTGGAAAATTGAAAAAAAAGATACTAGAGTGAACCCTCGGCTGAGATACGTTGATAGCACAACGTCGGTGGGTGAGGACGAAAGCAACAGCACTAGTTAGAAGAGCGCACAATGGCTCCAATAGTAACCAGGCTACTTGCTCGCCCCACCAACGTCGTCCCAACCCCTGATAACTGGAACGTCACTAGTGACGACAATTTTTTCCAGCGAACATGCGATGAGCAGAGCAAGAAGAAGTAAATCGCAAGAAAAAAAGCGAAATAATTGCGAAAACCATGCAGAAGCGAGCGTTAGGAAATGGACTATGCATTTAGGCTAGTGAATAAGTCTTTCCCGTTTTTTGTAAGAGATGGCGCCACCAATACTGTGCGAGTATTCAATGGATACATATGTCATAATCAAAGCTTATTCATATGTCAACAATTCCATACTAACACATTAGTTAAAATTTTTTCGCATCATAAATTTTTGATATCGTGAAAATGTCGAAATTTGAGCCGAGTCGACGTCATTTGCGGGAAGTTTCACTTTATTGGTTCAATTTGAAGAAATCTGCTGCCAAGACGCATCGATTGCTTCAGGAGGCTTATGGAGAAGGTTGTGTCGATGATTCAAGTGTTCGCGGATGATTTCGACGCTTCAAAAGCGGTGATTTCGACGTGGAAGACAAGGAGCGTTCCGGGCGGCCGCAAATCTTTGAAGATCGAGAATTGGCGACTTTGCTTGATGAAGATTCTTGTCAAACGCAAGAAGAACTTGCTGAAGCATTGGGAGTTGACCGAACAACCATTTCCAAGCGTTTGAAAGCCATGGGAATGATCCAAAAGCAAGGAAATTGGGTGCCGTACGAACTGAAGCTGAGAGACGTCGAACGGCGTTTTTTCACTTGCGAACAGCTGCTTCAGCGACATAAAAGAAAGGGTTTTCTGCATCGTATCGTGACTGGCGATGAAAAGTGGATACGTTACGATAATCCGAAGCGAAGAAAATCATGGGGACTACCCGGCCATGCATCATCATCGACGGCCAAGCCAAATATTCATGGCGCCAAGCTCATGCTCTGTATATGGTGGGACCAGCTAGGTGTGGTTTACTATGAGCTTCTGAAACCGAATGAAAGGATCACAGGCGAGGTCTATCGACGACAATTGATGCGTTTGAGCCGCGCACTGCGAGAAAAACGGCCACAATACTCCGACAGGCACGACAAAGTTATTTTGCAACATGACAATGCTCGCCCACATGTTGCACCGCCGGTGAAAACATACTTAGAAACGCTCAAATGGGAAGTCCTACCCCACCCGCCGTATAGTCCAGACGTTGCTCCGTCTGATTACCTCCTCTTCAGATCGATGACGCATGGCCTGGCTGACCAGCACTTCCATTCCTACGAGGAAGCCAAAAAATGGGTGGATGACTGGATAGAGGCCAAACCGGTCGAATTTTTTCGCAACGGGATTCGTATGTTGCCAGAAAGATGGGAAAAAGTTGTAGCTAGCGATCGCCAATACTTTCAATAATTCATTTATAACCATTTTTTCACAATAAAGGCTCAAAATTTGAAAAAAAACGGGAAAGACTTATTCACATACCTGATAGTTATAGTTTTTTTTCTTTTCACACAATGATAAACTACTTTTTTTTCTAGGATAACTTCCGCGTTACACATAGGTTAGAATAGGGCTTAGTTTATAATTAGATGTAGCGAAGTAGCAATCGGAAACTAAATAGAATTGTATCGAGTCACAGCGAGCAACCGACGACCAACTTCACACCAACGGCTGTAATCATATTTTTCGTTTTTCGTTATCCTAAATTACTTTTTTTTGTTTGTCTTTAGTGCCCAGGCGAAGGGTAAATCAATGGTCGTCGTGTTTCCCCAAATAATGTATTATCCCCTACCGTGTTTTCATCAAGGAATGTATTATCCCCTACCGTGTTCCTCAATGTATATCCCCAACGTTCACATATTAAACGGCGATTAAATGGGACCCGCAACATTCGCGTCTCGTGCACCGCCACCATTCAAACTCCTTCGCGACCACGCGCCCACCTGCGGTTTGGGAAGTGGAGTTTGTAACCGCCGGAACGGCGGTGATAGGTTAGAACGCTCGTTGCGAATTAGTACGCGCGAGCCGCGAGGGCTCTGGAAGCGCCACGAAAGGTATAATGTTCGCCATGAACTTCAATTCCGTCTCAGATCTTCAGATAGTCTGACGTAGTTTCACCCCTCCTGCTTCAATACCGTTTTTCTCGTTTCGTCTGATATCGTTTCGAATCACACAGTTTTAAGGTCGCCATAGTACCATCCTTCGTGGTTGACGTGTTGTAAGTTTACATCGGTGTAAACTACGTGCGAGCCAGCGGAGGAGTAGAGTATCCTCTCAACTGCACCGGACCGTGAGCGTTGTAGATTTCGAGGAAGTACATACGCGCTGCCGTCGTGTCACGTCCCGTATAGCGACGCCATCAGCAGCTAAGCCACGCGCAACCAACAGCCCCACGCTGGGCGCCATTTATATGTGTGCCATTTATATATGTCTATTCTGCGGCAGCGTGGGCACTCAGCAACCGGCGACCTATTTGTGTATTGTACGCTCATGTATGTGTATTGGACCCATTGTACGCTCTTCTAACTAGTGCTGTTGCTTTCGTCCTCACCCACCGACGTTGTGCCATCAACGTATCTCAACTGAGGGTCGGCTCTAGTACCTTTGTTCAATTTTTCAGGTCATCCCTTAACACGATTCGCGCTTACTCCATATATATTTTCCATGGGAATATATGGGTACCGATTCCTCTCTCCGGACGTGGTGGGGGAATCATGGGGATGGCCGTAGGAGAAAACGTTATGGGTGTCGTCTTCTCTACCCCTCTATCGTCCTCCCCCTTCCAAGACGGAACGGCAGGGGTCGACCGCCGCAAGCAGGACGTGCATGTGCAGACGTCGATATTAGCACTGCCACACCTGCAGCAAAATCTTCTGGATCAGGGATGTGGGCAGGCGTTATAGCGGTGACCTTCTTCGTTATAATTCCAGCAGTGTTTTACTGCTGCCTCACCATGTGCCGTACCTTCAGCTCCAGCTGGGCCCGTGAAGGACCGATTTGGCATACTTCCTAGACCTGGAAGTGGCGTCGTGGGGATTGAAGGGTGGAACCGTATAGGCGGGATGAAATTTGGTGGTGGGTCGATAAGGGAGTCCATCAAGCCTGGGATTTTACTCTTGTTTGCGTGGATAATCGCCTCTATGGTTTCATCTTCTGCTGAGTTGTTCTGGCTAGCCACTGGGCTTGTTTCCGTTTCTTTATTTTCCTGTGGTGGTATCGTGAGCGGGTCATTTATATTTAATTGCGCCATTTTATTTAATTTATAACTTGCATCCTGACCACTCTGTGTTGGTATTGTGAACGAGTTTAATCTTTTATTGACCCCGTCGTTTTGTTTCAGGTAATGGGGTGGTAGAACGATATGTGGGCGCGATTTGAGGGTAGTTTCTTGAGTTGGGGCAACTTGGGGGGATTTTGCGATATCATACACATCGGTCTCCGCGATAGAACCAAGCGTCACGCTTTTCCGGCGTGCTCACATACACCACTTTTTGCACACTTCTGGGTAGGTGTATCTTTTTGGGAGGTGGTCGCTTTAAAATCCTTGGCCCTGGCCTAGAGGGTATCGGACTGAACGATCATATCTGATCTTGCGGGGTAAAATCTTTTCGTACCCTGACCTTCGTACGAGATGGTTCTAGTGGTCCCGTTTTATATGAGGCCGCCTCCGATACGTATCCGTCTTCCTCTTTATTGTCTGGTTTCGTATATTCCATCCTTTGCCGTTGTTCTCTAGTACCTTCTTCTTTCTCTGTTATGCCTAATTTTCCTCTGGATTCCTCAGGTGTTGTTGTGGTAGATTTATGTCGTTCCGGACGTTCGCAGAAGGCGTTGTTCCCTTCTGCGTCTATCGTAGTTTTACGTCTTTGCGGACGGTCGCAGGAGGTGTCATTTCCTGCGTATGCCGTAGTTTTACGTCTTTGCGGACGGGCGTCATCGGTATTGTCGATGGTGTTGGTAGTTTTTCGTCGTTCCGCACGTTCGCACGCATCTTGAGCTATCTCTTCTAGATTCTTGGTATTGGGGTGTGGTGGATATTCGGTAGCGGTATGGGGTTGCGGTTGGGTGGGATTTTCGGGGTCCTCGAGGGTTGGTATATTCGCGTTTAATAGCGAGGGGGCGAATGACGCGTCGGATATTGATGTAATTTTCATCGCCGTTTCGTCTTCGGCGAGCTCCTGCGTCGAGGGCCTCGGTTAATTTCCCCCTATCGAGGGTAGTGTCGAAGCGGTTGGGGGACACCCTGCGTGTATGCACCGTAGGTGTGGTTCCGTTTATGGTGGTTGGTCCCCACATTTCTTGCGGGTGCTATGCGAGGGATGGCGTGTTTTGTGCGTCCCCAGATCTCTTGGCCTAATCGGACATGACCAATCGACGCAGACCTCTGCCTCGTCCGTTGACTCGGTACATGCTGCAGCTCGCTGATTGTACCTGTGGGTAAATTACTGTTGTTAGGTTGATGGTATCTCTTGAGGTCTGATATATGTGCCTTTTCCCGTCACTCGTCTTTGATCTCAAATATGACGGGGGATATCTTTTTTGTGATTTTGCAGGCGGCTACGAATTTTGGAGCCAATTTCGCTGAGAATTGGCACTGACCTGACGACAGGACATAGTTGCGTCGACATGCCATGTCATCTACCTCAAATGTCTCCGGTCGACGTCCCTTGTTGTAGTAGTTGGCCTGTTTCTGACTTGCGGCATTCAGGTGTTTTTTTATGAGATTGTGTATGGCGGGTAATCTTTTCATGCGATTTTACCATTCTAGTGGTGTTAATGTTTGCACATGCAGCTTTGAACCTTGGGACTGACGATACGTGGACATTTCTCGGGGATTCCGGCCAAAATTTAAAAATGTCGGCAACGTCTGGGTGCTAGCGTGCACCGCTGTGTTTACTGCAAATGCAAACTCTGGGAGGTGGATGTCCTTGTTTTTATGGTCATTTTGATGACCCTGTTTACTCTTTCTACAGGGTTTGCCTGTGCGTGGTACGGCGCGATAAATTGGTATACAATACCTAATTCCGCGAGTTTGGTCTTGAACCAGTTGTCGGCAAAATCGGTACCATTATCCGAAATTAGGTATTTCGGGCAACGCCACTTGAAGATGATCCGCTCTTAAAGTGCCCGTGTGATTGCTTGGCCATTTGCTTTGTGTAATGGGAGTATCTCAATGTACTTGGTGAAGAGATCTTCGATCACCAAGAGGTACTAATGTTGTTCCTTGCTGGTCGGGAACGGGCCCATAATGTCTGCGGCTACGCTGCTCCAGGGACCTTCGATGTTTCGTTGTGACATCAAACGCGTGGGTCCTCTCTGCGACAGTTTGTGTCCTCTCTGGACACTCAGGGCAGTGCTTCACATGTTTGTGTATGTCTCTTTTCATACCTGGCCAGTAGTATTGCTGGCCGATTTTGTGAGTGGTTTTATCCAATCCAAAGTGCCCTGAGGTCAGAGTGCTATGATACTCATGGAGGACGCGCTTTCTGTCGTTAGAGGGTACCACGAGCTTCCAGTCATCCTGGTCGTGGCCTAGCGCTTTCGCAATTTCATTTGGCCGATGTTTATACAAACGTCCATCTTTGATCGACCAATCGGGAAATAATTCCGGGTGTTTTTGGATTTCGGCACTTTTTTGCCGGTATCAGTCGTTCATTTCGAGGATTGTGAGGGTGGTGGTAGAGGACTCGGGTTTTTGAGGGGGTCTTGAGAGGGCCGCTGGCACGTGGTGAAGTGCTCCCTCTCTGTGGACGTTTTCCATATTGTACGCCTGGAGTGCTGTCGCCCACCTAGCTAGGCGTGCTGTTGGGTTCTTTAATGTGTGCAACCACTTGAGGCTGCTGTGGTCCGTTATCACAGTGAACTTCTCGCCGAGTAGGTACCCGCGGAATTTTTCAACTGCCCACAAGACGGCTAACCACTCCTTTTCAGTGACGGTGTAATTCACCTCAGCTGGTGTCAACGTCCTGCTTGCGTACGCAATCGGGTGCTCTTCGCCGTGGTGCTCTTGGCTTAGCACCACGCTTAGGGCGTAATTGCGCGCATCGGTTTGCAAAACGTATGGTTGGTCCTGCATGGGGCGCGCTAGCACAGGCGCCTCCATCAACTTTGATTCTGAACTTATCAAAAGCTTCCTGTTACGCTGATCCCCAGTGCCACTGGATGTTTTTCTTTAGTAGTTTTGTGAGGGGCAGCTTTATTTCCGCTAAGTCCTTTATGAACCTAGCGTACCACCCGACCATGTCTAGAAAGGCCCTCAATTGTCTCAGATGGGTAGGCATTGGGTATTCGCTCCATGAGCGAATTTTGTCAGGGTCAGTGTTCAGACCTTTCGCATCTACGATGTACCCAACGTACTTGACCTCCGGTCTGCAAAACTTGGATTTCTCCTTGTTAATTTCCAATCCAATTTCGTTCAGGCGGGTGAGTACCGTTTTCACTTCGCGAAGGTGCTGCTCGAAGATCCTCGTAGCGATGATAATATCATCCATGTATATGAAGACGTTCGGTTGCCACGCTGGCCCGAAAACAAGGTCCATACCTCTCTGGAAGGTGGCCGGGGCGTTCGTTAGCCCATAAGGTAATCTCGTGTATTGAAAGAGGCCTTTCTGCGGGACCGCAAAGGCGGTGACCTCTTTGCTGCTCTTCTCAAGCGGTATTTGATGGTAAGCCTGACTAAGATCTATTTTAGTCAGGTACCGCACGTCACGTAAGTTATCCAGCAGGACATCCATATGCGGAAGAGGCTATGCGTCCTTTTTCGTGATGCGTGAGTCAAAGCAAAACCTTATTTTTCCGTCCTTTTTAGGGACGATTACCGGGCAGCTGCTCCACGAGCTCTCTGATGGCTCTATAATAAGGAGACACTGTTTTATGGGACGGTGCCCTAGGGTGTCAATGAACTGTGGCTGCATGCGTGCCAATTTCAGCGTTCCCGTATTTCCCGATATTAAGTGCCCTAGCACCCGGTGCAACTCTCTTTTGTCCGATTCTTTTAGTTGGACTACCCCGTTGACGGCTGCGATAGCCGTAATAGCTCCGGTGAGTCACGATGTTATGTGATGAAGTGCCTGATGATTTTCTTAGGCGTATGCCACGTAGCGTCCTCAAAATTGATGGTCATTTTTATCGACATAAGTATGTCCATTCCAATTATCATGGCGTACTTCAAGGAAGCCGACACCTTGAAGCAGGCTTTCAGTTGTTGATTGTCGATTGTCAGTAACAGGTCGACCTCGCCTTCGTCGGCACATACTTTGCCGTCCGGCATCTGCATATTTGAATGAACAGGTATTATAGCCGATTTTACCAGTTTGCCTGGACCAGGGTCTACGTACGATTTTCGTGCGCGAGTGTCGATAAGCGCTGGAAATATTTTTCCCATCAGCTCTATATTGAGGAAGAATCTATTTTCTGCCTCAGTTGCCTTGATGGTGGGATATGTGTTTGTTACATCCCTGGCTTTGGGGCAGTCATCTTCATCGTTGATGTTAAGTGGAGTCATGTCCAAGGGATTATCGAGTTCGACTCCAGTGTCCTCGTTCCTTACTCGTTTCCCGAGCTCTCTCATGGACTGCAGCGGAGACAGTTCCGTGTAGTGACATTGTTTTTGCCACAGTTGTAGCAATAGATTTCCCGTCTATCAGGGCATCTGTCTGCCCAGTGTCCTGTTTTCTTACAGGTCCAACAGGGTCTGTCATCTTCCCGCTGTGGTCCATCTCTGGAACACCGTACGTTCTCTCGTACAGGGGAACGATACTCCCAGTCTCGTCGATCAGACGATCTGTAGGACCGGTATCTATGATCGTCTCCGCTAGGTGATCGGTATTGACGGTCAGGTGTTCTTCGTCTCTGTGATTCACGGTCTTGGGTACGTGGTGGACTTCGAGAGGGGTATCTATGTCGGTATGGTGGGGATGGAGAGGGATTAAGGGGACGTGATGCCGATACGGGTGAGGGGTATCTAGGTGAGGAGGGTGGTTTTATATGGTAAGGGGATGGTGACCGATACCGTGGCGATGGACTTCTTTGTCGCCTGCTCTCTTCTGCTCGTTGTCCTGTTGACTATGGGAGACGGGCTGTCTCTTCCGGTATCTCTCCGAGAGTTGTGGGAATGCGATCTTACGATGTTGCCCCTGCTGTGTGCTGAGGCGGATGGCTCACTTATTGTAACCGATTTCTTCGGGGCCATTGTTTTTTCATTATCAATTGCCGCCAGTCTCGATCGTCTATTCGCCCTTTCTGGCGGAGAGCAGGCCGCGGTGCTCACCATGCATTCATCTTGTACCGGCGGTTCTTTGTACCGCTTCGTGAGCTCGTTCTTCAGTTCGATTTGCTGACCCAGCAATTGCAGCTCGTCAATGGACTGGAGCTCGTTTCTATTAATCTTTTCCATGTATGACGGATGCAGGTTTCTGTATATCCTGTCGAACTGGGCTTCCGGTGTTAGTGTAGGTGCCATCTTATCTAGTAGCACGCGTATGCCTCTGAAATATGAGCCAATCTGCTCTTTTGAGCCTTGCGTTCTATCACGCAATTCCTCCTCTAGGCGTAGAGTGTAATCGATAGGCCGGAATCGTTGTTTCCTCAATCCTATCGATGAACTACTCCACGTCTTCGCGAGGAGCTCCCATGAACTGTACCTACCACTGGCGCAGCAATGTTCCGGTCCGTGTTTCCTTCAAATATGTATTTTCGAAGGTTCCGCTTCTATTCATGTGATTGACTGTTGTTGGTGCTGCGTTAGGCGTGGGCTGTGTTCCAGCTGTTGTGCAGGGCATACCCGGGTATGGCATCGTGGCGTACTACTGGAACAGTGCCGGATGAGCATATGGCCATCCTCCAGGCAGATGTTGCCAGCTGTTGGCAGCAGCGGGCAGATGGTTATCTCCAGTGGTGTTCGTGCTATGCGCTGGTGGTGACGGCCATAACCCGTTCGGGTATCCCATATATGGAGCGGTATTCGGCCAGATCGGTACCATGGTGGCGACATGGGGTTCTGTGGAGTTTTTATTTTCCGCAGTATCGATATTATCTGCGTCATGTTGTATGTGGTCCAGTGCGGTGGAACTCAAATCTTTTGATAATTCCACAATATCTCGGTTTGTCTCTTTTGCTTCGTCCTCTTTGGTGTGCCATTCAGCTGCTTTTGCTCTGAAAAGCCGTCGCATTTCGAAGCGCAGTAGTCTGTCTCTCAATGTAGTTAGGTCCTCATCTATTTGTATATGTAGCCGTTCGGCTTCTGTGAGCAGCGCATCTTTTTGTAGTTGTTCGTAGACGCTGGTATGTCTTGCTCTCTCCTCATCTATATTACTTTTAGTTTCTTGAGGGAGCTCCATTATTTTTTGGTGGGGTTCTCAAAAAGGGGAGGACACAACGATAAGAGTGTAAAAAAACCATAACGGTATATATACAATAAAAATTTAAGAACAGCTATTCGATGTGTTCTTCTTTATATCTGCTTGGACTAAAACCTAAAAGCGTATTTTCCTAAAGGGAGATAAAATAGTATTCTCTTCTCTTTCTTGGACTTGCTATTTCCAACAAAACCGTAGAAAATTTTTCTTCTTCCAGTAGATTTTTTACTCGTCTATACGTGACGAAGAATTAGTTGTTATGCGTAGTAACGATCCAAATATTTACCGTAGTAAAATTTTCTACCGTAGTAAAAGTGTAAGAACTGAATTTAATTTTTAATGTAGATAGGTACTAGCAGAAAATATTATTATGCTGTACTCTTTTTTTTTCTTCGTATTATATTATGTATTATATTATACTAAATATATTACGCTGTGTACTATGGATGCTGATTTTTTTTTCTAAGAGTGAAGTAAAAATTTTTCAAAAAGAAAAACAAAATTTTGAAATTGGTTTATTTTAACTTGAGCATCAATTCCAAATTTGTAGATAAAAATTTTGTTTTTATAGAAACTTATTTATTATTTGTTGTTAATTTTTATTATTATTATTGTTGTTATTGTATTACTATTTTAGTTGAAGTTGAAATATTGTTTTTTTCCCAGTTATCTTCACTATGGTTATTATTTATCCGTTACTGCAGTCGTTCTTTGCTACCACTCATTTGAGAGTACAGTATTCCTGATTGACAGTAATAATCCAAATAAGACTTATTGAAAAGAAAGAGAAAAGATAAAATAAAATTTTTTCCTTTTGTACGCTGAGTTAAATATTAAAAGAAAACACTTCTATAATTTCCTGAGGCAGGTTTTCCTTCTTATATGGTTTTCTCCTGTTGATTTATTTATTAATAATTAAAATGTAATGATACACTAAAAATATAAAAATATAGGCATTATATTTTCTCTCTCTTTTTTTGTTTTGTTTATGTTTATTTAATTCACTTATATTATATTAATATCACTTTGTTATGTTACACGTCTAATTTATGTTTAACTATTGTTTTAGTTATATGCAATTACTTTAAATATATGATCAATTGTTCGTTATTATGTTCCTATTAGTTTTTGTTTTTTTATATATATTGGTCCTCTCGCTATGTGATTCCTCGCCTTATTATTAATAGTTTCAGCTATTATATCTACTCAGTTATTTTTTTGTAGGTTACGTTATTGTTAAGTTATTACTTATAGTAATTTGTAGTAATAATCACTAATTGGATTATTATATACTGGTTGTATTACTTTGTATTCTATTATAATGGTTATTATAATATACTGGTGTCGATATCACGTCTATAAAAGTTCAGATAATTGCTTACTATTAATTAATATTGTTTAATATTATTTATGATTATTTAATATTTAACAGTTTAATATATAGTAGTTCAAAATGGAAAGAATACTTACAATATTAGGATGTTACTGTGCTTGAGCGAATAATTGTAAATTATATTTGTTATGTTGCTCCCAGCAGCTATTAGTTGAAATTAATAGCTTAATTATGAACACTCATCAACATATAAAAAAAAATAATTAAGCTGAACAGATTGTTTTCAAAAGGCAAAAATAAATTAGTGGCATTTGCTTTTTTGTTTTCAAAATTTTACTGTGTTTGGCCACAGTGAAACCACCACTAACTTTTATTAGCAAAAATTTTTAATTCTTAATAAAATTAGTTGAAATTTATTTCCACCATTGTAGTGGATATTCTCAACTACTTCTGCTTTAGAAAGTTGGAAAATTTCAGCTCCTTCCATCAAATTGCTCTCTTTCAAATTTCTTGTATTATGTACCTATACGTCAAGCGTATAGGTTATGCCTGACAGGAGAAATAGAGAGAAGTTTGTCTGCTACTTGAGCCAACCTCTTATTATTTCTCTTTATAAGCTAATGTTGTCTTTTTTTTATACTTTACTTACACGTAATGGTGAAAACAATTTGAGGATACGAGAACAAAGGGGGAAGTATCTTTCATACACTGAGTGTACTGTTTCATTGTATCTACTTATCTTTTTCGATGCTAAGTTTTCCACTGATGATAAGTTTCATTAATCTCTTCTAATTTCCAACTTGCTGTATTTTGTTCCTTCTGAATATCCAATGGTTTTCTTGTAACAACGTATGTGTCAAGTAAAGCTATCTTTTATATGCTGCTCAGTATTATTTTTAATATGGTAAGAATGCGAAAGGGGCAGGGACGATAACAGGTATTTATGTACTTTTACAAATTATAAGAGAGGAAACGATAAGGTATTTTATATAATAAGTATTATAATATATTATAAGTTAATAAATATTTAGGGACGTGAGTGACGAGAAAGGACTGAGAAAGTATCAAAAGCAGTGAAATCTATATAAGAAATATATATATATATATATATATATATATATATATATATATAAATGAAGCATAAGAAAAAAAATAGACGCATAAATTTAAATCTAATATTAGTAATTTAGAATAACATATGAATAATATATGAATAATATATGAATAATATATGAATAATATATGAATAATTTGTACATGGAAAAATCTTTGAAAAACTGCTAATATATCTATGAAAGTTTTCAGAAAAGGCTATTTACCTTATGTGTAAGCACACTAAGTCTAAGAGGAATTTTACCTCGACCTTCTACCTTTATTTGCGTAATTACTAAATTTATTAATTACTTTGCTGTTATTTCAATTTGAAATACCAGCGTATTTCACAAGAAAAAGAGAAAGCTATTCTCTATTGTGTGTTTACGCTTCAGGCAACAAATAGCGCATATTGTTAATATGTGAAATTATAAGTAAAATTATAAATATACTGTTACTTATAATTATATTATTATTATGAATATATATATATATATATATATATATATATTGTGACGGGGAACGCAAGCACTACGTGCGCTTGCTTTCCCACGTCCCGTTGCTCTCTCTCTAGCCGTAGCCTGTAAATATGTATTTGTATATTTGCATGTATAGATGTTTATCTGTTACAGGCCGACGCACAACTACACCGGCGGAGAGGTAAGTGAGAGAGAGAGAGAGCGGCGAGTGGGGAGAGACGGCCACGCGCGCGAAGAATGAGACAGAGAGAAAGCCGCGAGCTAAAAACACGCGTCGTAACCGGCCTTCCACGCACGTTGTTTTCCCCTTGCTGCTAGGGTGCCGTGTCTGATCGCGTACGGGAAGACGCCTCGTGCTCCTAGTGTTTCCCCTCGCCACGTACGTCGTCTTCGGGGAGGGTACCTGATCGGACGCGCGTGTTGTGCCACGGTGTTGTGGGTGTGTGCAGTGCACACGCGCCGAGCACGAGTCCGAGCGGACGAGCTGTCGTCCGACCCCGTCTCCGCGGAATAACCGCCCCATCTCGGGGCTTCTGGACGCCGACGTCACCGCCGCTCCCAGCGAAGGAAGGCGCTGCTGCCGGACGAGAACGCGCTGCGGGACCAACGAGCTCAGACTCGCTGTAAGTGGCAGCCCCTTTTCTCTCTCTCTTTCTCTCTTCCCGAACTCCTCGCGCGCCGTCGCCTCGGCGACACTCGGCCTGTGTCCCGCACGCCTCGCATATAGGCGCTGTACGAATCCTTGCTATTAAAACCGATTTAAATTTTAATTATTTTGATTTTATTATTTCGTGTGTGCTCCATTAGCCGCCCTACCTCACGCGCAATCCTGAACGCGATATTTCGCCCTTCGCGAACCGCCCCTCTCCCTCGCTGGAATCATTCGGGGCTAAGCCCAGCCGGGCACACCTTTTGCAACGGCCGTGCCCGCCGTCCTCGTGCTCGAGGTGGACACGCGCACCGTTACATGGCGCCCAACGCGATCTCGGGATCGCACTTGATACATGAACATATATACATTTAGGCATATTTGATTATATATGCTGTTATATATTGTATGATATATCTTATTGCATATATAGAATTTATAATATATATGTAATAATATATTGTATTATAGTGCCCCGGCGAATATTCGCAAGTGACGCGGATGCGCGAAAATAATTTAATAATTTTATTATTATATAGAAAATTGTAATATTACAGAGTGCGAACGCACAGCACATCGCGAGTGTTTACGTTGCGAGTTCGTAGATGTAAACACTCTCGAAGTCGGCCAAGGCCAACGGCAATTCGGCGAAAGCGGCTGAAAAGCAGCACAAATGAAACATAATACCGAATACGGTAATATAATATTTGTGCAGTTTTTCAAGCAAAACTAATTTTAAGTTAAATACACACATATACATTAATTTATATAATACTGATATATATATATTAATTTGATGTAACTTTAAAATTTAACTTAAATTAAATATGTGAATTCCATCTAAGCTAAACTAAAATTAATCAATAATTAATTCTTAAGACAACGTAATATGAAAATATAACTGATATAAATAGATTTACATTCGCCATTATAATATTACATAATAATAAATTTTCGCCGTTACAGGCATAAGGAACATTTAGTGTAAATTAAATATAATTAAAATTTCTCTTCTTTACACATAGCCGACTATAAATAGCGAAGTCAGCGATCTGTGTATCTTCACATACACACACCACCGCGACTCTACGCTGTACATACAGTGTACATCCGAATGACGCAAATTTTTCTTTGCTCTCAATTTAAGTTGATCAAAATTGATTGTTCCCTTTATGCTTTTCGCTTTCTGATCTTCATTTTGATATTGTAATATCTTTAATATTTTTGCAGTATAATTTTTTTTTCCCCTTCTTTCAAAAATACAAAAACAAAATTTGTTTTTTTAAAGGTGCAAAATAAAATTTTTTTTTTTGAAAAATCGGAAAATATTTAAAAATTTTTTGGAAATTTTTTTTTTTTTTTTGAAAACTAAAAATTAAAATTTTTTTTTTTTTTTGAAAACTAAAAATTAAAATTTTTTTTTTTTTTTGAAAACTAAAAATTAAATTTTTTTTTTTCTGAAAACTGAAATTAAAATTTTTTATTTTTTTTTAAAAACTAAAAATTAAAATTATTTTTTTTTTTTGAAAACTAAAATTAAAATTTTTTATTTTTTTTTGAAAACTGAAAAATAAAAATTTTTTAGAAGTTATAAAAGAACTAAAAATAAACTATATTTTTATTGTTTTGTTTTTTGTGTGTTTTTTTTTTGTATTTTTGTATTTTTTTACATTTTTTGAAAAATACAAAAAGTAAAAACTATTACAATTTCAAAAAAAAATTTTTTTGGAAAATCGAGAATTCGAAAACCAAAATAAGAATTTTGGGAAAATTTTTGGTAAATTTTTTTGAAAATTTTTGAAAATTGTTGAATTTTTTTTTTCTCTTATATTTTCTGTTTTTTTTGCGTCAGTCGCCCCTAATTTTTGCGTTGTCGCCCTCGCACTCCACTATCTCTTGAGATTGTCGGCATTTAATTATTTGCTTTTAATTATTTAATTAAAAGCTTTGGCTGTAACGTTCTATTTTTCTCACGTTGTGATTTTTTTTTTCTTTTTCCGTTTGTTCGTTTGTCTTCTTGTATTTTTCAACTGAAGAAATAAAAGATGGCAAATCCGCCAAACGACTTTCACGACTGGCTTCACAGCCTATGTGAGGAAGAAACAAACATAATTACAACGGAACTAGAATTAAAAAATGAGGATTCCCCATTTCAAAGGGCTGCCAGGCTATACCGCAGACTGGCAGGAAATTATAGCCCAGGAGACTTTGTGGAATGCGAGAGTGACAGTGATAGTATAAAAACACGCCCGCGCAGAGATAAAAATCTGTTAAAGATAATCGTCACCTCGACAATGCGCGACGCAACAAAGACCTATATTTTGGATCGAATGGAAGCGACGTACGCCGAACAAGCGGATGAATCAGATGACATACAGCAGGCTCGGGAAATTCCCCTGAGCACAGACCAAAGAAATAACACAGCAGCTGTCGATCACCAAATACAAAATCTGATCGACTTCAATTTAGCTGAGATAAACAGGCATGAACCGCTCGCATGGAGCACTGCCAACGAATCGCCGATTCAGGCAGCCACCACGAGCGTAACTACGCCTCCCGACTCGTGTGTCACGAATGACATCACACGTCAGGCGCAAGTCGCATCTCATACGACGAATACAACAGTCGAGCCTCAGCCTACTGACCTTGAAAACAATGTAAACCTTCTTCAGGGATTACATGGCCTGCAAAATATGCTGCAAACTTGGATGCAACACCAAAACTGCACTGTCCAAGATTTGCAGCAGCGACAAAGTGAGATGCACGCTACGCTAGCTAGCATTCAGCAGCAGCTGCAGAAATCGGCGTGACACGACCGTGTCAGTTCCCAAGACACGTACGATCTGCAATATTTGGAAAGTGACAAAAACCTCAACAATAATAGGTTTGTAGGGTCGACCGACGAGCCTACGTTTTCGGCTCCTTGTCACCCTCGGTACCAACGGCCTGGAAGGGGGGCATCACATGGATCGAGATGTGATGAGCTCGTCCGCGAATATAACGCGATCAACGCTGTCAAGCACCTTGGCCCAGCGCACGGATATTGGTAAGACCGTGCGCCAATGGAAAATTAGATTCAATGGTGCCAAGGGGAAAAGCGTAGAAGAATTTCTGCAAAGGATCGCGGAATGTCGCAGGTTGACACCGCTCACGGACGAGGACATGCTCAATGCCATGACGGAGCTCCTGGACGATGTCGCCCTGCATTGGTACCGTCTATCGCGGAAAGACTGGGCCACGTGGCAAGAGTTCTGCCACGCAGCCCGGAGCTGCTACGGCGTCGATCGACGCTTCCAAGCTGAGCTAATCAGCGAAGCGCAGCGACGTACGCAGGCGAAACGCAAGACAACACGTGACTACGTGTTTTGTTTGTTAACGATTCTCAATCGGTTCGAAGAACCATGATCGGACGACAAACAACTCGCCCTTATCTGCCGTAATCTACTCCCGGAAATACAGAAGTTAGTTCCGCGGGAGAAGATTACAAGCGTCAATCGGCTAATCGAGCTTGCTCGAGAGACCGAATGCGTCCTCGATGCGGAGCGAAATTATAAGCCACCGCCGTCACCCGAGGACTGAATAATGCCCGAAGTGCCCTTCCATGCGGCAGACACGTCTCGATCGCGCCCGAAACTAAGGATCGCGGCCGTGGACGTGAAGCCGCCCAACTTCAAAGCTTTGGTGCGAGAAGTTTTACAAGAGGCTGGCTTTAGAGCAAACTCACCTGATTTAGAGGCGCCAGGCGTCGCAGCCCTTATCTCGAAGAGGAGCGATCGCGACTCACGCCCGAGGTCGCCGCGTACAGGAAAAACCAGAGCGTCGACCTCACCTAAGTCGGAGAGGAAGCCCTCCTTCAAAGGAAAGCTGGTGCACGAGCCCCTCAGTGACAAGAACAAAGGTCGGACAGCAGGTCCTGATCCGCGGTTCTAGTGCTGGGGCTGTAGTTGGCCTGGCCACACCTTGCGCAGCTGTCCCGCGTGTTCGGAAATGCGAAAAAGGGCGAATAATTGAGGTCCAACTCGCCCATACGCTCCATGAGACCTCTGAAGATCAGCATGCAGCTGCGAGGACACAGGGTAATGATGATTGCCCCCTCCTGTCTGTAAAGGAGGAGCATCACGACCGTAACTCCGCTGACTCAGCCACAAGTGTCGACCCCGATCGGTATTCACGATGGTGGGTACAGGTAGGTATAGGTGAGTTTCGCATTCATGCACTGCTTGATGCAGGGGCTGCTCGTACAGCTCTCGGAGCAATCGGTCTGCAGATTGCATCTGCCCTCGGTCGTCTCGTTCGACCCTTTCCTGGATCTGGCGCTCGACTCGCCACGAGAAAAATTGAGCCGATAATAGGCCAGGTAGCCCTTCCGTTTGCCATAGCAGACGTAGAAATGGAGCTAGACGTCATCATAATTCCAGACTTGGAAAATGACTATCTGCTCGGTGCAGACTTCTACCGTGCCTTCAATGCGGTCATCCACCCGCGCGACAACACCATGTCGATCGAGGGTACTGCGGATTTCGTTCCGTTACAACTCTGCACCGTCTCAGTTACCTCGGCGTATTCGCTTGCCTCTATAGGCTTGGCCGATATTGACGATAGCCAACGTCGAGCTCTCGAGGAACTCCTCGACCGGATGCTGCCACCGGCTGATCAGCCTCTGGGCTGCACGCATCTGACCGACCACGTGATCGATGTCGGCGATGCTAAGCCGATTAAGCAGCGTTATTATCCGGTCTCTCAGAAGATAGAGCTGGAAATGCATGCGCGAGTTCGCAAGATGCTTGATCAGGGCGTAATTCGCAGATCAACCAGCGAATGGTCTAGCCCCGTCGTGATGGTTCGCAAGAGCGATGGGAGCTACCGATTCTGTGTGGACTATCGCAAATTGAATTCCGTGTCCAAGGTCAGCACATATCAGCTTCCTTACATGGACGTAATCTTACGGAAACTCAGACATGCGCGATACATCTCCACACTGGACCTCAGCAGCGCCTACCATCAGGTCTCTCTTCGTGAGGAATCGCGACACCTCTCTGCCTTCATGGTTCCAGGCATGGGGTTATTCGAATGGACCCGTATGCCATATGGTGTCGCCGGTGGCCCTGCCACCTTTCAGCAGTTAAGCGACATGCTGATCGGCCTTGAAATGACGCCGGTGGCCTTCGCCTACCTCGATGATGTGATCATCGCTACGGAGAGCTTTGACGAGCACCTCAGGTGGCTCGAACATATCCTGAGACGGATTTCCGATGTCGGCTTGACCATCAAGAGTAAATTCGGACTCGCAGAGGTACGGTTCCTCGGCGTCCTCGTGGATCGTGACGGTTTTCGACCCGATCCGGATAAGATTGCACCAATCTTGACTTACGCCGCACCAAAGAACCTGAAGCAGCTTCGTAGGTTTTTAGGCCTTGCGTCCTGGTATCGCAAGTTCTTAGAGAACTTCGCAACGCTTGCTGAGCCTCTCACCCGATTAACCAAGAATAACATCAAGTACCATTTGGGAGAAGAGCAACAGCAAGCCTTCGAACAAATCCGGGCGCTCTTCGCATCTGCACCCGTCCTTTCTCGACCGTCGTTTGGAGAAACGTTCGTCATCCAAACGGACGCCAGCGACTCGGGACTAGGCGCCGTGCTCACGCAAGCTGTTGATGGCAAGGAGCGCGTGCTCTCCTACGCTAGTCGCACAATGACTGCGGCTGAGCGTAAATATTCGGACACCGAACGTGAGTGCCTCGCCGTGCTATGGGCTGTGCGTAAATTCCGCCCGTACGTCGAGGGCTATCACTTCCAGGTGATAACCGATCACAGCAGCCTTCGTTAGCTGCACTCATTGCGCAACCCCACGGGCAGACTCGCCCGTTCGGCCTTGGAATTGCAGGGATACGACTACGAAGTCATCCATCGGAAAGGTACCTTGAATTGCGTACCAGACGCCCTCTCTCGTTTGTACGAAGACGAGCCGACCTGCGAAGTCGCCTTCCTCGGCGTCACCGATGTGCAAGACCCCTGGTATTTGCGCCTTCGTAAGAAAGTGGTGAGCGATCCGACCAACCTCCCATGGTGGAAAGTCGTTGGGCAGCGACTATACTACTATCGTCCCGATCCTGCCATCGAAGATTTAGTATATGACCAGGATGCGTGGAAGTTAGTCGTGCCTAAAGAAGATCGTCGTACCGTTCTTCATGAATGTCATGAGGAGCCCACAGCTGGTCATTTCGGACGCCATAAAACGTATGACCGTATTGCACGATCGTACTATTGGCCATCAATGCACAAAGATGTGACACCATTTGTCCGTGACTGCACCGTGTGCCAACAATGTAAGGTACAGCAGGCTGCACCAGCTGGCCTGATGGGCCATAGAACGGTCACCCGCCCTTGGGAACTAGTAGCTGGAGATGTGATGGGTCCATTTCCACGATCTATCCGGGGATACGAGTATTTGCTCATCTTCATGGATCTATTCACTCGCTGGGTAGAGTGTATCCCCATCCGAAACGCGAATGCGCAAACGATTCGCCGCGAGTTGAAAGATTGCGTATTTTTACGCTTTGGTACGCCCGCAGTATTCCTATCGGACAATGGCACCGAATTTCGTAATAAAATCATTGAGAAATTCCTTGTGGAGCGTGGGGTGGAGCATTCCACGATACCCCCTTATCACGCTCAAGCCAATCCGGTAGAGAGGGTCAATAGGACTCTGAAGACCGCGATAATCGCCTTCATTGAGGAGTCTCACAGTACTTGGGATGCGCACATCGCCGAGCTCATGTTCGCGTACAATACATCCGTACAAGACTCCATTGGCGTAAGTCCGGCCTTCCTTAACACGGGTCGTCACCCCTCAGCCCCTGGCACACACCGTCGCCAGGAGGAGCAGCGCGCACAGATTGCGCAAGAAGAGGCTGCTCTACAACATTGGAAAGATTTCATGGAGAAATTATCTGATCTCCACCTAAAGGCAGCGGAAAACTCGCAGTAAGCGCAGGCAAAGCAAGCTCGCTATTATAATCCGAGACGTCGCGACGTGCATTACGCGATTGGCGATCGCGTATGGCGGCGTAATCGCATACTGTCGTCAGACATACAGGGCGTCAGCGCCAAGCTGGCCCCAAAATTCGACGGGCCCTTTACCATCATGGAGAAACTCGGCACGAATGTTTATCGACTGATCGACTCTACGGGAAGAGATGCTGGTAAGCATCACGTCGCCGACCTGAAGCCCTACCATCGAAATCACGACCCCGAAGATGATAGCAGTTCCGACACGGCAGAGCCTTCGGGCGAAGAGCGTGACTGCGATGCGTCGAATTGTAATGTCGAGGCGAGCGAGCGACTCCGCATTGTAACACCACTGGTGAGCGTACGGCGCCCCGACGACGCGCCTCATTGTAATTCTGATACAAGCGTGCGAAGCGATACCCCCGCGGGCGGTGCCACGCGATCTAACACCGATATCGCACCGCGTAGATTAGGGAGACCGCGTAGGACGCGAATCGTAACCCGTCGAAGAACCCAAGCGCGAGCTCCTGCGGAGCCCAATAACAGCGAAGCCGCCTGTCATAACGACGTGCACCTGGTGAGGCGAAAAGTAGGTCGCCCCAGGAAGAGCGGACGCTCAACCCCGCCGCGGGACCAATCCCCCCGCCGCACTCGGGCCCAAGCCCGCGCCCGTCAACGGGCCGACTAACTTCGATTATTGACTGGCGCCGTTATTGACGGCGGATCACCGGCGATTATTACCTCCAAAAATAACTGCGTCTAGGGAAGGGATTTCTTTACCCGTCCTTCCTCATCCCGGTGATCCCCAGCGGTAGACCGCAGCCACCCCAGTTCCTCATCCTGACACGATGGTCGATCTGAGAGAGAGATGTTGGGTCGAGCTGTCACGCTTCCGTTACCAGCGTCTGGAGAGGGGCGTGTGACGGGGAACGCAAGCACTACGTGCGCTTGCTTTCCCACGTCCCGTTGCTCTCTCTCTAGCCGTAGCCTGTAAATATGTATTTGTATATTTGCATGTATAGATGTTTATCTGTTACAGGCCGACGCACAACTACACTGGCGGAGAGGTAAGTGAGAGAGAGAGCGGGGAGTGGGGAGAGACGGCCACGCGCGCGTAGAATGAGACAGAGAGAAAGCCGCGAGCTAAAAACACGCGTCGTAACCGGCCTTCCACGCACGTTGTTTTCCCCTTGCTGCTAGGGTGCCGTGTCTGATCGCGTACAGGAAGACGCCTCGTGCTCCTAGTGTTTCCCCTCGCCACGTACCTCGTCTTCGGGGAGGGTACCTGATCGGACGCGCGTGTTGTGCCACGGTGTTGTGGGTGTGTGCAGTGCACACGCGCCGAGCACGAGTCCGAGCGGACGAACTGTCGTCCGACCCCGTCTCCGCGGAATAACCGCCCCATCCCGGGGCTTCTGGACGCCGACGTCACCGCCACTCCCGGCGAAGGAAGGCGCTGCTGCCGGACGAGGACGCGCTGCGGGACCAACGAGCTCAGACTCGCTGTAAGTGGCAGCCCCTTTTCTCTCTCTCTCTCTCTCTTCCCGAACTCCTCGCGCGCCGTCGCCTCGGCGACCCTCGGCCTGCGTCCCGCACGCCTCGCATATAGGCGCTGTACGAATCCTTGCTATTCAAGCCGATTTAAATTTTAATTATTTTGATTTTATTATTTCGTGTGTGCTCCATTAGCCGCCCTACCTCACGCGCAATCCTGAACGCGATATTTCGCCCTTCGTGAACCGCCCCTCTCCCTCGCCGGAATCATTCGGGGCTAAGCCCAGCCGGGCACACCTTTTGCAACGGCCGTGTCCGCCGTATTCGTGCTCGAGGCGGACACGCGCACCGTTACAATATATATTCATGTAACATATAATATAAATACATGCGTGCAAAATTTCTGTGAATATAAAATTGAGAGAAAATATTTTCTATGTATCACCTTACTTGCTTCTGCACAATGTATATAAAAGGGGTAACGAAAAGGGTTTCACGTGGATTAACTTCAGTCCGATAAATGAATTAATTATAAATTATTAATTAATATATCAATACATAAATTTGACGAAAAAGGGAGATAGAAAAAAGAAACTTTTAATTGTTAAAATTTTGTCTGTAAGATTTTGACAGTTTATGGTATTGCGCATTCTTCTGCGTACAATCTTAGTTGCACTGGTCGCATGTCCGTGTGTGCACGTGTATGTGTGCTGCGTACTTTTCGTTTCGCACGGCTAAGCTAAAGGGGATCGGGAAAATTAGTGAGTGCACGATTTAGCCCTTCTGCGGGAATTCTTGATTATTCTCGTCGCGGGCTCCACGTTCGCGGCGCCATTTATAACCCCAAATTCGGGTTATTACTTACGGTTATCTGCATGTGTGTATGCGTGGACTCTTCCACGCTGCCGCTTGCGTACCCCGCTGGAAAGGGGACAGGGAACGGGAAATGACTTACGCGGTATACTTTATGAGTTTATTACAATATTAACATTTATTCTCGCATGAAGCTATTCTACAAGTGTATACTAGAACCTACGTAATAGGCTGATTGCGTGTTTCGCAACGATCTAACAATTATTTACATTGATACGCAATCACATAAAATACGCGGGGACGGGGAACGCGGAACGGAACGCTTGCTTTATAGAACACGTGGCAACGACGGTACAGTACGGAACTATGCACTACCTACGCACAAAATCACTTACGAAATTATGAAATATTGAGACGATAGAAACTATGATATTCTATTATCTACGCGCGATATAGTATTTTCTAAATCTCTCCAAGAACATCTATAACATTTAAAACTGATTTTCGACGAATTAAAAAATTATGAACTAAAAATTCAACCAGACAAAAGCGAATTCTTAAGGAAAGAAGTCCCATTTTTAGACCATATGATAACACGGGAACGAATTAAACCGAACCCTGAAAAAATTAAATCTATAATCAAATACCCTATCCCAAAAAGGCAAAAAGAAGTAAAATCATTCTTAGGACTTACCGGTTATTACCAAAAATTTATCAAAGATTATCCAAAAATTTCGAAGCCACTCACCAGACTTCTTAAAAAGGATGAGAAAATTAATTGTGAAAATCAAGAGTATGTAGAATCATTTAACAAACCAAAAGAATTTTTTACAAACACTCCCATATTGGCATATAGATTAATTCGATGGAAATAAAACTGGAGGAATACGATTTCGAAATAAAATACAAAAAAGGTAAGGAGAATAATGTAGCTGACGCATTAAGCAAAATTAAACTAAACACCCAAGAGGACAATGAGGATTCATTTTCAATGATACCAGAAGCACCTGATATTGCACTTCGCTCGATCGAACAGTTCGATGACGAAGCTGTAACAGTACATACTGTAGACGAAGGTCCGGTCTTTTCACTACCGATAAGCGAGAGAAATATCCACGCTTTCCATTACAGTATAATATTGAAGCATGGTAAAGACTATGACATAAAAGAAATTAAAGATAAACTTAACGTACAATTTATAGTAAAAATCAATCAAAAGGACGCAGAAGCGCAATTACTAAAATTTCTAAACGAAAACGTTATACCCGACAAACAATACGGAATTTATTTCGAAAATAAGGGATTAGATATTTATAGGATGTTATTTATAGGATATTAAAGGAACATTTTAATGAAAGGCTGAAATTTGTAAAAATAAGGGTTTATACACCTTCAATAAGTCAAAATAATTTTATGAAGGAACTCAAAGAATACCATGAGAAAAATCACAATAGAATACAAGAAACAACAGCGCATTTTAAGAAGAAATTTTATATATTAATATGGAGACAATTATTCAGAATTATATTAATCAATCCGAAGTATGTTTAGAACACAAATATGAGAAAAGACCCTATAAGACTGAAATTACGGCCCCATTATTGCTAACAGACCACTTCAACATATATATATATATATATATATATATATATATATATATACATATATATATATAGATAGATAGATAGATAGATATTTTTCACGTCAATGAAGAAAAATTTCTGACTATAATTGATATCTTTTCGAAATACGCTCAAGCTTATCTTTTATCCAACGGAAATGCTATTACAGTATTAAATAAATTAAGACATTTCGCATCTCACCATGGGTTTCCCGACAAAATTACTACCGACAATGGAAGTGAGTTTAACTCGGCAGTATTTAGAGAATTTTGCAAAATTCATAAGATCGAATACCACCAAACGACCGTCAATAGACAAACATTTTATGGTCCAATCGAAAGGCTACATTCTACTCTGAGAGAGAAATTAGGCATTTTGGTGAATCAAAATCCCAACGAAATTATTAAAAATCATATGACCTCGGTTATACTTATATATAATCAAAACATTCACTCTTGCACAAAATTCGCACCGTTTACACTTCTATATGTACCGTATGACGAATTACATAAACATATTATTGAGCCGGATGCAGACGTAATTGAAAAATACAATGAAATTCTACCTTTTCATGTCAAGCTATATAATAAACAGAAAAAGCAACAAAAGTTACCTGATGAATCAAATCAGGCGCTTGAAAGTAACCAAATTTATATTAAAACACATCAACAGCAATGCGATAAAACTGCGCCTCGCTATAAAAGATTGCTTATAGAACAACAAAAAGGCCCTTCACTAGAATGTTATATACACGGACAACCACGCCGCTATGACCTACGGAGTGCTAAAAGATTAAGAAAACGTTCCTTTCTTTTACAGAAGGATGAAGACGACACTCTTGATAATAATCGCCACGACTGTTGTAACAAGTGATGAAATAGACAACGATAAAACATACTATGCTTACCAGCAATGAACAGGAAAAATTATTGCAAATTATTATTATTTACACTTTCAGATAAATTTAACAACGTTAACGCAAACCTATGAAGAAATTTTAACTAGTCATTCAATATTATCTTCTTGATCAGAACTTCAGGAATCCAACTTGTTAAAACAAGCCTCGATATTATGTAAAGAAATACATCAGGATATACAACAAATAACACCACAAAGCGAAAGAATAAAGAGAGGTCTCTGGAT
>JACCIC010000312.1:297500-372423 GCA_018907035.1 Sycobia sp. Sy_11 | reverse complement strand
CCGAGCTGAGCTGCCCTCGAGCAAGGCCGATGAGTCGGAGAGGCATACATACCAATACCAACTCGTTTATTTCGAGAGCTGTAAGGGAGGCTGGCTGTTGCCACCGCTCCCTCGCTCTCTCTCTCTGTCGCTCTCACTGTCTGTCAGTTCCCCTACTGCACGGGATATATACACGACGGGATGCTTCTCCCGCGTTTCCGGTGATGTGTGCAGCGAGGAGGACGAAGATGTATTTCAGCCATTCTCTCTCCCTCTCTCACTATCTCTCTCTCTCTCTCTCTCTCTCTCTCTCTCTCTCCTCGTCTCCGCGCGCTCATGCTCCCACATCACCACCACCCACCGTCATTCCCTAGGTCCTGTCCGATGGGGAGGGGGGGGGTCCCTCTCTCTCTCTCGGCTCGGCGCGCTTCATGATCCCCTCCTGCACCAACACAAACATCACCACCACCCACCGTCATTCCCTAGGTCCTTCCTTTTCTCGCGCGGCCTTGCGCGCGCGTATCCACTCCCCTCTCGCCCTCCGTATACAGCTGTATAGGAAAACCGATTATCTCCGGGCACCCGCCTACCGTCTTCCTCGGCCACCCTCCCTCGCCCCTCGCCCTCCGCGGAATTCGCGTTAATTGCGCTCTGCGTAAATTTGCGCGATTCTCGTCCTGCCTGTGTACAATGGATGGAGAATTTTATTGGCAAGCCATGAATAATATAGAGGAGCTTGGAATAATTAGAAAAATGTATGCACCGGTCTCGTAAAGTAATTTTCGATGATAGAAAACGATCCTGCTGCCCCTCCCCCTTCCGCCCCGACGTCACTTTCCCAGTCGAACGTAAAATAAATCCCTTCGGGATTGTTTTCAAACTAACATTCACCGTCACACCATACACTCGCGTTCGACTAAAAATACGCCATATCTTACTTATATGATATTTTTGTTATGCATGCGTGTGTATATACACACATATATATAATTATATATCTATATATATATATATAGTTCGTAATATATAATATATATATTATTCTCTCGAGGGGAGGGTGGGGGAGTGGCGGGGAACCCTACCACCCTCTCTGATTTATCACCGTCGCGTTCAAATAACATTTCAAGTGCGCGCTGCTGCCGTCGAAATAAAAATACATAAGTGGCCTCTACCCCCCCTGCCTCACCCTTCACCTTCTCCTTACTCCGACAACGCCCAGCACCCTCCTCCCCCCCCCCCACGGGCGGGGGGCCCCACCCCACCCCCACTAACTACCACTTCCGCGAGGTTAGCCGGGCGAATTTGTTTTGAGTTCAGCTCGTTAGGGAGCGGGGAAAGCTTGACGACCCGGGGGCCCGAGGCGCGGAGAGGCTTTTAAAAATAACCCTGCGGCACGGGAACGTTTGGAAAAAAATGCGCGAACTCAATGCTTTTACGCGAGTGACGTGTTGGTTTTTTTTTCTTTTCATCTTTTTTTTTTTCTTTTTGTTTTTTTTTTTTGTTTTTTTTTTTTTTTTTTTTTATTAATTATGCTCTATAGCGTCGAGGGAACATTGAACGGGGTAGAACTTGTGTTTTCTGATACTTCCTTATCAGCGACCTGGCCCCCCCACGATATTTGGTAACAAAATTCCAATTATCCTTTAAATCCTCCTAGCATCTACTACTATCATTTATCTTTCTTCAATACGTATAGATATATATAGTATATTATATAAATATATATATGATATTATATAAACATATATTAAAATAAAAAATAATAAATCTGTTCACAAATTACATTGTATCCTGTTTTGGTCTTTTCCACTTTTTTCCCATTTTTTCCATCCCCACTGCTCCTTTCCCCAATCTCCACCAGTTTACCATCATTCTCCCTCCGGCTTTTTCTTTCCGTTGCCGTTTTTTCTCTCTGTTCCACCCTTCTCCTCATCCGTCGCCTCCCCGGCTGCCCGCGTCTTCTCTTTTCCTCTTTTTTCCTTTTGAGCCATTCGTATCCTGTTTTGTCTTTTCCACTGCTCTTTCCTCTTTTTCCTCTCCTTACCGCTTACGGCTTTGAATAATCAGTTTTTTTTTTTCAAAAAAAAAAAAATCAAAATGCAAACGCTATTAAGTCATCGATTAAATTCGCGCAGACAACGTTTACAGTCTCGTAAAATATTCGCTCTGCCTATACCAGCAGTGGAGGGTGAACAGGTCTCGGAGCCGTAGAAAAACAACCGAGGAAAAAAAAGATCGGCTGGATGTTTCCATATATGCGCGTATATAGACACTTGGTGAAAAACGTCGATGGCAGTATTTTGGCCTCGAGATCGACCTCTTTTTGCGCATTCAAACGCTATTCGTGGAAGATTTATCATTCCCATTTAATTTGAAAATTATCCAGCCAGTATGTGATTAAGCCGTAGTTTATTTAGCTCTTCGCGATAATTTAAAAGAAATCATCGAATCACGTTACTAACAAATCATCGCGATATGTAGGAAAATTACATAAAATTACAGCAAATACTTAATGTATATATATATATATAACTTAAACATCCAAAATTAGGAAACCTTGTTCAAAATTATTCCCTAAAATTTTCGACGCTCAATAAGAATGGAAAATCGTCTCGATCTATATAACAAGTACTTTTTGACATTGATTCTGACCTGAATTTCCATCGTTACGCAACCATCTTCGACGCAGAATAAAAGAAAAATTTTCTCGAAAATTTTCCCGAGCTCATTTTTTAATTTAATTCAAGAACTCGTGTACACTGGATAAATTGCGTTTTTCAAACATAAAGCCTCGCATAAAGCCCGCGTAATACGACGCGCGATATTGTTTTGTCGCTCGCTCGCGCGCTCGGATCCTCCTTTATAATTCATAGACAGATCAAAGCCCACCGCGACGTTTACTTACATCGTACAGTACTTGCTGTAACAACTATATCAATATGAATTCTAAACGTTGCAAAATTTTTTCTTTAACAATCCTCTCTCTCTCTCTCTCTCTCTCTCTCTCTCTCTCTCTCTCTCTCTCTCTCTCTCTACCTCTCTCTCTCTCTTCCTTCTCATATTCAAGCCATATAAGAAGATCCGTCGGCCTCTCAGATAGAACCCCTCCTCTCTCGTCGCAAGAGTCAGGTGGTTCTGCGAGGTCTTCGGCGCGCTTCTCGGATCTGGATCCGGCATGGGTTACGGTTGTCCTCGCCTCGGGCCCATTTGGGCATCCGGGGGGTCTCTCAGAGAGGGAAACGGTAGTCAGGGTCGTCGTCTCCCCGTCCGTCCCGGGAGTCTGCGGGCCGCTCCTGGTCTTCCGGTCGTCCTCTGCCATAGGGTCGGTTTCTTATTCTAGCACTCTCGCGGATCTCCTCGAGGGCGGTTCAGCCCCTGTCTGACGGTCTCGGAACGGTGAGAGCCTCCCGCTTCTTATCGTTGCCTGGAGGGTCCTCTGTTCGGGTCATTGGACGAGCTGCCGGAAGGAGAGCTAACGAGGGGGGCGGTCTGGGTAGATCGGGTGCGGTCGCCCCTGGTTGACGTGCTTGGCGAGTCGGGTGGGAAGCTTCGATCTAGGGGGTCTCTCTCTACATCGAAGTCTCCATGCTTTCGTGGGTGTCTCTTTCGCGGGCATTTACCTCATATACCTTTGATCCTTCCATCTCCGCCCTGGACTCTCTTTCCTTCCCTTCTCGTTAGAATGTAATTTAAGGCCTATAAGAAAGGAAATGCTTATTAAGCAACTTGCAGTCTTTGGGCAGTTTTTTACACGCTCAGGTTCACATGGTTTTAACGGTTTTGCATGGGTCCATAGCTTCCGTCGGCCTTCTAATTTTAGCGTTCGTCATCCCCCTTATCCATAAAAGCTCCATTCCTGACAGCTATCGCTTGAAATACTCGGGGCTGCCTTGCACACCCCCGCGGCCGTTTTGGCGAACAGAAATCTCAGGACCCTCGCACTATTCTTGCGGGTCCTTTTTACCGCTTTTTGTAAATAGCCTTGCTCATCTTGTGTTCACAAGTAACCTAACGTATACTTAGTCGGTTTCTATTTTATCCTTCTCTCCCTCCCGTCTCTAATCGTCTCTCTCCGTCCTCGTCTCTCCTCCTCCTCTCTCTCCGTTTTACGTCCTCTGTCTCCTACTTCCCTCTCTCTTTTCGTCTAACGTCCCGTCCACTTGCCTGCCCAGCGTCGTCCTTGGCCGTTTGACTGCTCGGCTCCCTTTCCTGTCGATTGAACAAGCGATATACCAACATATTACCAACAGAAATCTCGACTGAAACTCGATTTATCTCTCTCTCTCTCTCGAACTTGATGTCGATTGAACAAGCGATATACCAACATATTACACTGCTCTCCAACTGAATAACGATGCGCGAACACCGTGGAGCGGGGTTGGGGCGAGCGACATCGGGGTAAAAGCTCGAATGAAGAAGAAAAAATATATATATATATATACACGACCGGTTTCTTTTAACTCGTCTCCCGACAAAATAGATTTGCCCCTTTTGGCGGATACACGCGTACATTATTGCGTACACAAGTAAACGCCTCCAATATGTGCGCAAGAGTACATTATACGCATAATGCGCATCCGCGCGAGCTTGCTATGAATATTTCCTATATATATAGGCATAATATATAGACTTTTGTTTTTCTTTCTCTGTACGAGTGTGCATAATACATAATACAATAATACATCGGCGGGTGTGGGGCGAACGGGGGGAGGCCTCTCTTCTCCTTCTTTTGTTTTTCTTTCTCTGTACGAGTGTGCATAATACATAATACAATAATACATCGAAGCGGCACGTTTTCGATTCGAATCTAAAATGTATATATATATATATATATGAGACGTTGCGCACTCGTTCCCAATCTCGTCGCCGACAGTTTTTCGGAGCTTGCATTTGGAGCTTGCGGAATCGCGTCTTTATACGCTTATATATAATATTAAAACGGCGCTGTCGGCGTTTTTACGGAGACATCTGGGATGAAGAAGAAGAGAAGACGTACTCAAAGTGTGCCAATGAAATTAATACTGCTTTGCACAAGATCCCGCTGAAATTTTTCGTTACGCGCGCGAAATAATAATTCTGGCGTCTTCGTATCACAAGCACTGTCATATCATGCAGTATAATAATATAATCTCGCGTCGAACCGATTGATTACCCCGCAAAGGCGCGCGCGCGCGCGCGTATACACAAATCGTACGCATCCTTTCGCGGATAATCGCCGTTATCGCTCGTTCGTCATTTTTCTCCGCTCTGTAAAAAATCCCGGCAGATCGCCCGATTGCCCGTATTGTTGTTGCATCGATTGTGTGACGTAAAAAGTCCGCAATTGCGTCGATCATTTGGATTTTATGAATTTTTTTCTTTCTTTTTTTCTTTTTTTGAACATTGAATTATATTTCCGGGGACAGAGTTACAAAAATATCCGAGCACCGTTCTGTGGCGACGCAAGAGCCACGTTCAGGAACAATTGTGCAAAAGCGTCGCAATCGGCCGGAGCTGCTAGAAATCTCGGTATTGTACGCTGCAGTCTGTATGATTATCCGAATGGACGAAACGCTCGACTTATCCTTCAACGATAAAATTGATTTTTTATTCTTACATTCATCTTCCCATATACGGTGGTTATTGTAATTAACGACAATATGAATGCAAGTATGGTTTAGAGAAAAAATAAAATAAATAATAAAAAAAAAAAAATAATCAAAACAAAAAAAAAGACGAAGCCAGATTATTAGAAATTATTAAAAATTATTTATTAGACCTTTAATTGTATATATCTGTAGATATATGCTCATGATCACATCACGCGGAATAATTAAATAAGGCATACTTAAACACATATTTTCAACAATGACTTCCTTTTACGCTTGCGTAGTGCTTGACACGATTATGATAACGAAGTAATGCACTGATAGGTCGATTATTGCATATTATGTAATTATATCGTTTCAATTACTGGCCATTCGTATTTCGGAATTCCCGTATTGTAGCAGCAGTAACAATAATAACACAATAGTAAAAAAATTACAGCTATATATTATATATATATATAAATATATAAATATATTTAAATGAAAACATAGTACCAATATCAATCGCAGAAAAACATTTATGGATTCCTCTTAATAATATTCGGTTGTCTATTCGCTCATAACTGTATACAGTATTAAATCTATTACATGTTACAGAGATAAACAACAATATATATATATTCGGACTCATACATGTAATAAAGCTCTCTCAATTACCTGATAGTTCTTTGGTCGAAGAGTTAGTTTTTCCGCGCGGTAATTAACAACGCGCGCGCAAACATACTACGCGCATTATAATAAAGGCTGCGAGCTAAAAAACCAAACCGTCGCGTTAATGTAGTTCCAAATTGATTTTTTTCTTTTTTTCGGAACACCTTCAAAGTCGCGAGAGCCCCGATTTCTCGCGATGAACTCGCGGCCTTGCGACCGGTGATTGCAATGGCGTCAAGTCAACGGCGTTAGATATTTTCTTTCTCTCGGCAGCTGATTACGAAGTGGCACGCACGCGTATCGCACGGATATCACGATTCTCTTGTTAAAAATCGGACAAAGTATCAGGAGAATCCGCGCCTTCGTCTTTCGCTGCATCTAGGTGTAGGTACTTGGCACACATAGCTCTACCATAGTAAACTTAAAACGAATCTTAATACGAGTGCAGGGAGCGCATCTCGTCGGTGCGTCTTTCTCGAAACGGCGGAATCGGAGACACTTTGCCCCGATTACGCGCATAATTGAAATGCATATACCCTCGCGTTCGATGCTTATGTACGTGCTGCGCACTATCCGCATGTGATCGTCGCAGTCTGCGCGACACGCCCAAATCAGAAATAAATAATATATAATAATAATTAATAATAGTAATAATAATAACAGTAATAATAACAACGGGCGCGTTAATTTGCTTTTTACGCGCGATAACCCGGCATTATGTGCGCGCTCGCACGAGCGCGACACGAGCGCGTTATATAAAAGAAATCGCGAACGAGGTGTTGACAGAGGGGGCATGGAGAGTGAGCGAGTTGAGTGAGCGAATGAGTGAAGAATGAGTGAGAGAGCGAGAGAGAGGATATCTTTGCTCATAATCATAACTTATGGTGGTGTTCGGATAGAGACACCAGATATACGATCTCCTTTGCACGAGGCAGGAGAAATCTGTTCCGCGGCGACATCGTCGCCTGAAGCGCGCACACGTTGGCTACACACGTCGCAATTCAACGTTTTTAATACGACACCGGCGCGGTGTAGGCGGGTGGGGTGAGAGAAAAAAAATAAACGGGTGGGGGGGGGGGGGGGGGGGGGCAATTGGTAGCGCTTGATGTGCAGAGTGGAGACGATCCGATCGTTATCGCTAGACACGTCTGGGGCGGGAGAGAGAGAAAGAGAGAGAAATTCATCGAGAGATTCACTTCTTCTCTATCTTCTCTTTTTCTCTATATAGACCGCGTCAAGGTTTTCTTATATGCTTTTTTCGCGCACACAGACACACGCGTGCGCACGAGCACCCATTAGTCGTATAAAGTGTAATACACATGCCCGCTCGTTTTCCGACCTATAAGAATTATATTTTATCTAATATATATATATTATATATATTATATAATATAATTAATAGTATATATCTATTATATATAATATTATCGATGAATCTACGATCATTTTATATACATATACATCTATGTGTAATACTTTGGCGTATCAAACCGCTGTAGAATATCAGAGTATATTATTATTATAATATAGATAGTGTTACTATATATATATATATATTTATTATATAAATTAGAGAGAGAGAGAGCGAGAGAAGAGCTCTCCTCTCTCTCTCTCGCTCTTTTTTTCTTCTCTCTTTCGAGAGGGGGGGAGGGAGGGAGAAGGAGAATGGAAGGTAAAGTTTGTTCCAGATCGAATTTTTTTTCTTCTTGTTCTTTTTCGATTTTATAGTAAACTGGTTAGGGTTTGCGCGCAAGGGCGCGTTTGAAAAACCGGATATAATATGACGTCTATGCATCAGATCGGCGGTGTAATTATATTATATTATCTATTTAACGAGGGAATATCTCCATTAATGTTAGAGAATCTTTATATATATATATATATATATATATATATATATATATATATATATATACAAATTATGAAAAATAAACAATTACACATATAATTACGCACACCAACAAATAATATCTGAATTAACATCTCACGAGAGGATGATCCTGGACTATTGGCGTATATATATTTGAGTTGAGGGGGAAGGGGCGTTGATGTACGCATTGCCCGTTCGCACGGTTTTCTTTCGCTTTTTCTTTTAAACCGTTCGTAAAGTATAAAAATATTTTTGTACATCGGATTCTGTAGCCGTTGCGCTGACCATTATTTTTTACATTAAATGTGAGTTACACGTGTGAATAAATATATATATATATATATATATATATATATATATATATATATATATATATATATATGCGCACGGATTTTAAAATTATAACTTTAGGTTAGAGCTCACGGGTGGTGGAGAGGAGGGGCTGTAAAGCGCATTGCGGTAACTCGATATCGCGCACAGCATATACGCCCGCGTGTCGCCGGATATAATAAAATATGCATGTTATTTGTATATATATATATATATATATATATATATATATATATATATCTACACACATATATACATATGTGTGTGCGCACCGCGGGAGCGCATCGGCTTTCTCTTCCTCCAGAAGCACGTGTCCGTTTAAATATTGCGCGCGATACGCGATCCGTGCGTGACGGGCAAAATGTGTTTTATATAATATACATTATATTATGGTGAATTCGACGCTTGGCTTTTGTGGTCCGAGAGTCGGGGGGAGGGGGGAGGAGATGCTCACATTTGATTTTCGGAAAAACGAGGTCTTTTCTTTTGGAAATTTTGGACGACCGCGGCGGGGGGGGAGGAGCGGCGGCGCGTCTTCAAAAATCACGTGCGCGAGACAAGAATATAACGAGGAAGCTTCGGAAAATTACGCTTTAACGCCCGTTACGTCGATCCCTCTCTCGCTCTCTTTCTCTCTACGCCGCAAGCTCTCAGCATGGGACTCGCATGGCCCAGCCGGTCCGTTTCCTCCCCTCGCTCTGGTCGCCTTGTGTCCGTCTCCTTCGTTCCCTCCATCTCTCACTCTCTCTCTCTCTCTCTCTCTCTCTCTCTCTCTCTCTCTCTCTCTCTCTCTCTCTGGCTGAAGCGGTTTCCCATCAAAGTGCGTCACGCTCTTCCAGAATTACGTGAAAATATGCGATGCGACAGGACGGAGAGAGAAAGAGAGAGAACGATGCGTGGAACGCACGTTTCACGAACATGCCGACCTGCCGTTTGATGTTGCGTCCGAGAAAAGCTTAACGGTCCAACGCGACTGCATATAATAGGAAACAGATTTATGTACATATGGGAATATAAAAAGTGCGTATTTTTTATTCTCGTTTATCGCGCTTTTTTCGCTTGTATAAGAAGGCGATTTTCCGGGTTATCGATGGCGTAGAAAAATATTACGAAGAATGTCAAACGAATATGCTTAATTAATTTATGTAATTTTATGATTTATTAATTAATATATTTATTTAGAAATGTCGTAGTTCGGAAAATACAAAAAAAAAGTATACTATATATATATAATATAATAATCATAGTAGTTTTAAAGCCGTTCTGTAGACATGGGAGCTGTTAGTGTTCTATAGAAGTTGCTCTCATTTTAGTTTATTATTGCAATAGCGAATTCGTCGTTATTTGCTTTAGATTCTAGCACTGTTCATCAAATTAAACGAGTCGTTGCAAAATTCGGTTTATTTATGTTTATCCAAAGACGGACTGTATGTATTGAAGTATATATATATGCGGTATATATTTTTTTCTGTCACCGTCGTAATATTCTTATATTTGCACGAATTATTAGACTTAAGAATCAACTTATGCGAATGCTTGAATTAATTAATAATTTTCGGGCGTTATAGAATTTTCCATAACATTGTGATAAATAATGTGAAATTTTCCACCGATTCACATAGGGCATTTTAACTCGGCAATCGCCAGCGAATCAATTTGCTCTTTCTCTGCTTTTATACAATTGATGCATACGTGCAGATCTAATATTTTGCTCTTATAACGTGAAATTGTTTTTTGGAAACGCGAATTTTGCAAATAAACATACGCGAAGTCGGCGTTTTAAAATTCAATTACATCTAATATGTATATTTGTTCGAAACTTTTTTTTTTATATTATTATATTAATTTAAGGTAAATTTTGTGGCTCCAACATACCGACTATCATTGTACGTTTCTATGAAACTAAAAGCCAAACTCCTGTACAACATACCTATCGACGCCGCGTTGATTTACCATTCGTAGGTACGTAAAACGCTGCGAGCCAATGTTACGAAAAAAAGGGCCGGAGGCAGGCCGTGCCGAAAGCACGAAGTTTTAACGAAGCCGTTTCACGCTAAAAGCCGGGAGGTGGAGAGGGATGGGTGGGCGAAAAGTCATTGCTTCGGCGGCGCTGGGATAATTTTACCAGAAACGTGTGTATATATATATATAGTATATATAGTAACGGCGCGTCGAATGGGAAATTTTTGCTTATAATCTCGCGGGGAGGTAACGGGGTGGGGGCGTAGCGTAGGGAGAGGTGGCAGAAAGCCGACGAACGGCGCGGCATGGCGCGAGCAAGGAAACGCAGAGTCACCGTGCACAGCCCACGTGCACATAAATATATATATATATATATATATATATATATATATATATATATATATATACTTTATAAATGCGTTGAATCCCGCAGAGGCGGCCTCTCTTATGTGAATATATATATATATATGTATATATATATAGTATAGCGCATTATCATGGAGCGATGTATATGTTTATATACTTGATGATCCGCGCGGCGTAGGAAAATCCCCGTGGCAAAAGGAAAATGAATTGATCTCGCGGTTTTCAGAGACTTTCGCGAAGAATAGGCGGAGGCGGCAAAGAACGTACACATGCGCGTCCTCACAAGCGGGCACAGACGCTGAGACAACCGTCTCCTTTTTTTTTCTTTTGAAATTAAATAAAGCCGGTTTGTCCTCCTCGCACTGTAGTAGTAGTAGTAGTAGTAGTAGTAGTAGTAGTAGTAGTAGTAGTAGTAGTAGTAGTAGTAGTAGTAGTAGTAGCAGTCAATAGCATGAAAGTGCGAAAGTGGTATCATATAATTGTATTATACGCATGTCTTCGCACATACGCACGCAGTGAAAACGCGAGCAGGCCATTCGCGGTTATTATTGTATATTGGATGATTTTCCGTGCATTATTATGGATGAGCGGTTGGTGCGCGCGCGCACGCGTATGTGTGTGTGGCGGTAGGGGGGTGCTCCTTCCCCTTGCACAATACATTGTAGTGCATATGGTAATTATATTGACGCATCAGGAATGCGTCATCTTCTAAAAGGAAGCGCGCATACGAAGCGCACTGGTGCTCCTCCGCGGCTCCTCTCTTTCTTATGCATTTATTCTGTACAGTATCCAAGTGCACGTTTCCACGTCTAATATATCACAAACATATATATATATATATATATATATATATATATATATATATATATATATATATATATATATTTGTGAGAAAAACCAGTGAAGTGCAGAGAAAACTGCTCTGCTACATCGTCCATCTACTTTCAATCTTTTTAGGGATGGAAAGCCGAGAGTGAGCGAGAGAGAGAGCGCGACAGAGCGAGTTCGAGAGAAAGAGGGAGGAAGGGAGAGAGAGAGAGAGAGAGAGAGAGAGAGAGAGAGAGAGAGAGAGAGAGAGAGAGAGAGACGGGGACCGTAAGCTGCTGCGACATTCCGACGAGATGCCATAGACGTCCGCGTCTACCGACCTTTTTCAACCATAATATACCCACGCATTACGCACAGTCTGAGCAGGTCTTTCGGGTCCATTGCCAGTCTATGTGCGTAAGTGTATGTAAGGGATGCTTTGCAACGGCAAACGTTGTGTGTGTGTGTGTGTGTGTGTGTGTGTACGCGCGCGCGCGACCGAGGGCCGGAGACGATCTAGTGGAACCCCATCCCAATCCCTCCTTCTATCTCTCTCCGATGACACACAGATTATACGGAGATGGTACACCGCTCGGCCCGTGGCTTCTTACGGAGTTAAATCTAGCGCGCGCAGATTTTTAGAAATTCGATCGCTACAGGGGCGGGGGAGGGGAGGAGTGCTCGAGGGCGCGACGGCTTCACGCTTCTTTTTTTTTTTATATATCTGCTCTGATTTTCGGCGTGGGTGGTATTAAACGCGTGATCATCTGTTACATACACATAAATGAATAATATAGGCGATATAAAATCATGGCAAATGGCGAAGTATCGTAGTTCGTTGAAAAATTATTAGTAGATAAAAAAAAAAAAAAAAAAAAAAAAAAAAAAAAAAATAATAACAAATGAATAATTCCGAGCTATAGAGCGCGTTCGAATTCCTATATGAATAGTACGCGGATTGAAGCCTATACGTATGATCGATAGAACATGTTTCGAAAGCTGACCTTTGCAAATAAAAATCTGGATTATACGTTTGTTCGCTACTCATACAGGGGGGACATGCCAGGGTTTTTCTACTTTTCTGGATTCGCAATATCTTAATTTAATTTTCGATTCTATCTACGCAAACGACTTAGAAACGAGATAAATCGTGCGCTTGATAATGTGACTTTTTCCGGTATGCGATGCACGATTATTTTTCCACAAAATTCCAGAATTTCGAGAACGAACGTCCCTAATGGCTTTCAGAGCAGCCCCAATGTATTTGTAAGAAAGTGACATTAAAGATGTATTTGTGGCCGAAATTCTCTTAATTGTCGTATAGATTTTAATTGATATAATCCCCGCGCACTTGATCACTTCGAAATTTGCACAACTCGAGAAGAACAATTAATATTAAATCGGAATTAAAAAAAATTATCAAATTTTAATCTATTTATAATTGATAAATGGGAAAAATTAAATTCGAATCATTCCGGTGTTATTTTATGGGCTCTGCAATTGAAGAAAGGTAATGTAGATATGTACGCATATAAATAAAAATTACAGACAACGGACAAACTTTGATCATCCGTCGAAATATTATAGAATGATTCTATACTCTAAATACGGTATTAATGAATCGGCCTTGCAATTTCGTCCTCGGGTGCCTTTTGCGGTGGCAGCATTCTCTCTCTCTCTCTCTCTCTCTCTCTCTCTCTCTCTCTCTCTCGCTCGCTTGCTCTCTCCGTTCTTCTGTTTCTCAGCCTGACATGCTTTCCGAGACAGAGAGAGAGAGAGAGAGAGAGAGAGAGAGAGAGAGAGAGAGAGAGAGAGTCGGGCGCATTACTTAACGACAGAAGGGTTCTTAATGGGAAAAAATAATGCCAATTCCAATTGAGCTTAGTAATCGTTTAAAATCAATTAACGCAATTCGGAAGCGTAATAGCATCTATACAATAAATCCCCATTGTGTCGCTTCTGCTGCCAGCAGGTCGATACTTTTGTATACAAGACGCAAAAAATCCCCCTTCGGCGAATTTTGTGACCACATTCTAGGATCCAGGGCGGGGGAGTTTTTGTTTGCAGCAAAAGAATAGCCATGGCTCGATGATTCAAATGCAATATGCATCTATATTATAATTACACATTCTAATATAATATAATATTATTTATATGTAAATCATTTCATATAATATTATATATATATATATATATATATATATATATATATAATTAATTTTAAAAAGCGTTTTCACATACGCACACACACAACACACACACACACACACACGCGCGCGCGCGCGCACACACACACAGCATCGCATACAAGCTTCGTGGAAATCTTTATAAGTTTAATTGGTCCATTTTAAATGCGCCTTCATTAAGTACGACCACCGTTTTCTTAATATTTTTTTTTTTTTCAAGGCATTATTTCTAATAATAGAAGATTATCAGCCGGCATCAAGATCCACAAATCGTGACATTATATATCCAATCCGATGAATTGGAGAAAGAAAAATCAAATTTTTTTTTGCATGTGCGCGCGCGCAGCGGCGAAACAAGAAAATAAAAGAGTGGAAATATATGGAAGTGGTATGATTAGAGTGAGAAGCTTATTATCGACTTATTTTGTAGTTTACGAGCACCCCTCCCTCCCCTCCCCCATGTGTTTAGTTCGTCAGTAAAGTCAGGAATTCGACTGTATAACGCTTTTGTGCATTCGTATATGCAAGTATACGTAATATCATATAGTGGCATATTAGAGCGTATAAATAAGTCAAATCGGATACCGCGTACTTCATTTGATTTCTATCACTTTATATAATATAAGTCTATTATACATATATGTGTGTGTGTATATATATATATATATATATATATATATATATATATATATATATATATATATATGTAAACTCGATTGAGCTTTTCCTTCGGCGCCTTGCATAGCGTCGTGCTCGATCGCCGCTGACAAACGCGCAGAAATGCATATTGTACATATTATATCCATAGATAAAAGTCCCCCGCGCACATGTACATTTACATTATTCTGTGCGTACGTAATTTACACACGTAAACGCGCGCGCCCGCCGCAAAACTTGCTCGCACAGATTCGCGATCTAGACTATTACCATATATGCGCATTAAAAAAAATAGAGAGAGAGAGAGAGAGAGAGAGAGAGAGAGAGAAATCGCGTCGGCACGATTGGAATGGAAAGTCCGAGAGAGAAGTCTTTTGCGCGCGCGCGCGCGCGAGTGAAAATGAATTTCGGCTGCTATAATACGCTATACGCAGACCACTCAGACCCGTACCGGTCTCTCTCTCTCTCTCTCTCTCTCTCTCTCTCTCTCTCTCTCTCTCTCTCTCTCTCTCTCTCTCTCACTATTTCTCTCTGCCTCTGTGACTGCGCGCGCGCGTTGTCTGTTTGTGTGCGCGTAATGTGTATGCATATGCCTATGTTTGTGCTTGCCCGTAATATATGTGTACGTGTGAAAGTACGGGTCTAAAAATATTTGCGATCGGCACGTTAAACGTTTTAGAATGTGCAGTATGTCGCTCCTTTTTTCCTCCTCTTTTTCTCTTATACGCCCTCCCTCCCTCCTCTCTGCCATCGCTTCGCGACCGCGCGAACTGTTACGCTCTCTCTCTCTCTCTCTTTCTCTCTCTCTGACTCTACCCCCCTCCTCTATTCTTTTACAACCAATGAATGGCATTAAAGTTTTGTTTTAATTAAAGACGAAATTATACAAGCCAAGATCCTATATATACACACTTCATTGTGAACTTTTTTTTTGCTACTATCATACGGGCGGCTATTCTACATTCTCGAAACGAATCAATGTCGAATCGTTCAATATTTTTTACAAGCGCTATAAAATATATGTACGCATATATATAAACGTCTCGGAGTAAAGCTATTACATTCCAATTCGAGTTGCTGAAATAATACGAAATGGGTCCGTGCTCTAATTTTCAAAGGAACGTTCGAACTCAAGATTTGTGGAATCGGTTTGCGTTTCCAACTGATGATTTTGCGCGGTAAAGCACTGATACAACTGTTTTTCGTACGGAATCGTCGATTTCGACAAGATCCGAGAGTTGGAATTGAGGCCGTGCGGCATCCGCGAATGGTGGATGAAATGTTGAACGTTAAGATCTCGGATATCGACTGCCTTGCGGGTGAATTTTGCAACAAAAAAAATATTCATACATACGTATGTTATGTTGGTAGGCGAACGGAACAGACGTCTTCGTTTTATTTGGACCTCGAGTAGGAGCAGAGAAAAACGAAGAATAAAAAACACATTTCGCACGAACTATTACTTACTGAGATGCGTTGCAAAATTTCGAGCTGGGTATTGTATAAAATTAAAACGCAACGGGTTGAAAACGCAAAGAGCGTGAGAGAGAGAGAGAGAGAGAGAGAGAGAGAGAGAGTAGGGACATTTATACATTTTTTATAGGTTAGAATGAAGCATCAGCGAAAAATGAAAGATTAGATTTGAGAAAAAAATCAGATAAGGCACAGTATGTGTACTCCTCAGTGAATGGTATAGACAGATGTACAAAAACATTCCTTACATTATTAGCGCCGTTGTTTATCAATTAATTATACGATGTTTAAAGGTTAATCGTAAATGTTTTTACAGCCTGTTTACAATATTCTATTTTAAAAGCAGTGAAAGGCAAGCAAGAAAGTATATATGACTTATTACTATTTATTGTCACCATTATCTGCTCCAGAAACAAATGCCTGTATCAATAAGTCGCACTGTTATCAATTCATTATGTACGATAAAACACACACACGCGTGCGCGCGCAAACAAAATTGAAATACAATTTTTAAACCTCTATCGAGCACGTTAGAATTTCATTCGGCTTCGGCGTAATATACCGTTCGTCTATATTTACTCGAGATTTAAAAATCGGAGCAGAATTGAAAGAGACATTGCGATATATCCTGATATATCTATGTCTATATCTCCAAAAAGCATACAGCCTTCTTAATAACAGAGACGGATGCTCCGTCTCTGTCTCTCTTCACGCACACACGTATACGCATGCCACCCACTAAATTAAAAAATTCGTTCCAAACACCAAGGAACTGGCTTTCATCCCGCGCGCGCGCGCGCCCGTCGCATCGCAGGAGGGAAAAGAAATCTACGCGTATAATAATACGAGAGACGGGCAGGCCTGGAGAGCAGGATAGCCCTCCGCCGAACGCACAGCCAGAGCCATCGGACCAACACCGGATCACGGGGAGAAAAAAAGAGAAAAGGGGGCAGGGGGGGCAGAAAAAGAGGATGAAGAGAGAAAAAAAACAAGAGCCTCGAAGAGACGTATACGGACGCACGGCGCGGCCCCGAAGAAATCGGAGAAAACGGAGAGAGATTCCTCTCCGAGAGCCAGCTACAGCATCTCTCGCCTTTCTTTATTCTACATAATACACGCCCGTGTCTCGAAGAAAAGGAAAAAAAACAAGAAAATAAAATAAGAATAAGAGAGAGAGAGGAAGAGAACTCGATGTGTGCAGCTAGCACACTCTCGGCCACGCTCTGCAGAGGTTAGGATATCACCTTGCGCCACCCGCTCTGTTTTCCTCTCTCCCTCTACCCTCACCCTATCTCTGTCTTTCTTCCGCCCTTATCGCTGTACTATACATGTACCTTCGCACACGTCCATAGGAGAAACAAGGAAAAAAAGCAAACAATGCGTGTTTCCACGCGCGAATATTACGCGGCACACGGTATATATGAGGGGTACGTGTGTGTATGCCCATAGCCATAAACCCACGTATAATCGTATATGTACCGCGAGACTCACCGGTGATGCTTCTGGCGACGACGAGGATCGCGATCCCGAGAATCATCCAGTGTCCTCGGCCAGCGACCGGCTGGCCAGCCACGAGCGCAGCCATTTTCTGCTCCTCTCCTCGCTCCGCGGACTTTGGCCCCCCAGCAGCAGCGGCAGCGGCAGCGACGGCAGCAGCAGCAGCAGCAGCAGCACTCGGCAGTGCTACCGACGACGACGACGACTTCGTATTATTGTGTATACGTGCGCGGATTCCTCTCCTCTGCCCTTGGGATTTCCATGCATATATATATACCTGTATATATATGTATACAAAAGGCGAGGCGGTCTGAGGTTTAGAAGAGGCACAGGACCTTGGTATATGCCTCGCAGGGTGGGGGAGGGCAGGAGGACAGAAAAAAAAGATAAATAACGCGCGCACTCTACATATGTGCAGAACCACTGCTACCGAACATAATACACAATATACATATATAGCTATGTATGCATCGTGTGTCTTTTCTCCGCACTTGGCATCAGTATATAGTCGGGCGAGGAGCCTTTTCTCCTCTATCGCTCTTTCTCACTCTTTTTCTCTCTCGATTCCGTGATGGACCGTATATATATATATATATATATGTGTGTGTGTGTGTGTTGTGGTTAACACAGTATCACTCACACGACCACCGTCTGTCTCTCTTTCTCTCTCTCTATCTTCCTTCTCGCCTCACAAAACACTCTTCTCCTCGCGCACGCGGCTACAAGCAGCAGCGGCAACGGCGCTGATTCTGCTGCTTCTCCATCGTACCGTCCTCGCGCGCACTTCCATACGTCGACCGTCGGGCGAGCACTGACTACGACTGCGGATGCAAAGGAAGAGGGAAACTGACAACCGCGAGGAGTGTCTCTCTCTCCCTCTCTATCTTTCTCCCTCTCCCGCGTCGACCGCCGCGAGACACCTATTCCACTGTATGTGTATATATTACGCCTCCTCTCGCGGGAATAATTATAATAACAATATATACAACAAGGGACCGAGTGATAATAACCGAGTGTCCATTTATAGATTAAAATACTGAGCAGCGCTATATAATACCGCGGGCATAATCAAGCGCTCTGCTGCTGCTGCTGCTGCTGATGATGATGATGATACCTCCGTCTTCGCGCAGCGCTTGCGCGCACTATCGATGCACGCATACACATGCGTCTGCCTCTCTTCTCCTACTCCCTTTCTCATATGCATAAAGGTGTATGCGTACGCCACCCAACACTGATACCGCGAGGACAATTTGTTGTGTATGTATGTACGTATAACTGTGTGTGTACTTTACTATACATACGCATGTACGCACGACACAGGGGGAACTCGCGCACGTATTTACTATATGTATATAATAATGCTGCCAGGCATCCCCGCGAGCTCTTTTTCGCTCTCCTTTTTCGTATGCTTAGCTTATAAAATGCCTCCTCTCTCGTTCGCGACACGAGGGAGAGAGAGAGAGAGAGAGACAGAGATACAGAGGAGCAAAAAAGAGGAGGATATTTAGGAGAGCGATTAGAGAGAAATGCCGATTTGTGCGCCGGAGCACGTATTATATACAGATATACGTGTGGGTATGCCTGTGCGTATGAAGTATATATAAACTGTCCGCGGAGACTGAGCCGAGCGAGTGGACTGACTCGGCTGGTGAGGCTGTGGGACTTGCGGAGCTCGAGCTCGCTACCGAGGTTTCGACGTTCGGTTCTCTTTCGGTTCAGCCGCAGCAGCAGCGCTCAGCGGTACAGTCGGCGGCTCCGGCCCGTGTGTGCTGTGTATACGCGCGTCCCCCCACCCCCCACCGGCGTCTGGGAATTCTGTACGTGTATAGCCGTCTCGCTCTCTGACTGTCGGTCTGTCTTCGTCTTTCTTATGCGCCCGAGTATGCGGGCTAGTGCGGGTGAACCTGAGCTCTCTCGCACTCTGGCTCACTGTCTCTCTCTCTCTCTCTCTACTTCTCTCTCGCTATATAAAGTTTTTATATTACACACAGACGCATGTAACTACTCTCGTATGAGAGTAGGTGGCGCTGCGCCTCTACTGCATCGGCTGCACTGCTGCATCTCGCTTGCGGTTTTCCCCCTCTTCGTGACACGGCACAGTGTTTTTCAATATATATGTATGTGCGCTTATAAAGTAGCCAATGTGTAGGCGGATATCATGTGTGTGTGTGTGTGTGAGAGAGAGAGAGAGAGAGAGAGAAAGAGCGACAGGGGGGAGAGAAAAAGAAGGATAACATCTCCTATATATTGTGAATGAGAAAGACTATTTTATATACAGAAAAACATTTGAATCGGATAGTATATATATATATATATATATATATATATATATATATATATATATATATATATATATATATATAAGAATGGAATATAACAAGTTATATATAATCTATCGACAATTCTTAATTGAGCCTGATTGAGCTCAGGTGAATGTTTATTTATCTCAACGTCTGATTAGAACGGACCTGTGAAATAAATAAAAAAATACAAGAGAGAAAGGAATAAATGACGCTTGATGAAAGTTTATTAAGTAGTTATAAATTTTAATAATTAAAGTCTATTGTAGTCTTGTTTTTTAATACATACAAAAAATATAATTTTTTACGTGTATGTGTAAAGTTCCTTTACATCAAATAATAAGAAGCATACACATTTCTTTAACCGAATGAGAAGCACTTCGAAAATAAGTAATGTCGAAATGAAAAATTACCTTACAATCGAATAAACTCTAGCGAATCAGGATATCTTAAATTTTAAAGGGTACAATTCCTGGCTTTTTAGAAAGAAAAATGTTTTTTTTTCTTTTTAATATTATAGTTTTTCCCGTGGAAAAATTTATAACAGAATCGTTCTGTTTCGCACGGCATTCAAAATAAATTTTGCAGTCGTCGAATGTTTTCGGCAACTGAAAATACACGCCTCTTATTTTTTTTAATAATGGTACAAGATTATTTAATATCGTTGAAAGTGTAAAAAACCACGATTACCTCCCTCGAGAGATACAGAAGTTACAAACTAGTACACATAATAAAAAATTAACGAAGCAAGTAAAGCAAAATTTTTTTATCGATATTTAAAAAGCGAGACTAATTTTTTTTTTTTTTTTTTTTGATAAATAATCGAATTAAATCGTTCCCTTTTTTATACGAGAGACCCACGCGGTTTGAAATTATTTTCGTTTGTTACGCAATACCTTGCAGCTTATATTTAGCGTATATTTATTTAGCTTTCGTTACGTATTGTTAACTTTGCGATCGTCAATTCGTCACAATTTAAGAGAAACATATTTATTGTTCCTTTGGGCGTCAATAAGTATTACCGATTGAAAGCTTTTTGATCGATTTAACTATAAACTATAGACGCACTTGAAATTTAAAATAAAAAAAAAAATCGTCTGTGAGCTTCATGTTTGAGAATTATTGATACAACTGTAATTATTCGGATACGTAGTTTGGAAAAGGAATATATGCGGAAAAATAATTAAAATAGTTATAATTTTATATATTTTGACCTGTACATTCGGAATACCAAAGTGTGATTTTACTCCTAGAAATCTTTTCAGGTGAAGACGAGGAAAAATCCACGAAAAATCTGATTTTTCAAATTATCACATTTACATATTGGGAAATCTTGAATAAAGATAAAAAAAACATTTATGTAAAAGTTCAAGCAAAATACCAGATCTAATTCTCTTTTTTTATTTATTCGTTCGCAATTGTTTCTTATAAATATCAAATTTTTACTGTAAACTACTGCAAACACATATAATCAAATGTTCGTTTGAATGATTATGCAAATCATGAATAGGGTATTCCAAAAAAAAAATTGATGTATTAGGGTATCTTGTGTACATGAAAACCCGGCGTAAAAGAAACTGTCCTGGTAAAAACCACGTAAAAGCCATAACACCTTTTTTTGCAATTACCTTATCAAAAATACTAAGGAAAATGATGGAAAATCGTATTAAATTGCGATCTACTTTCATGCTATTCAGACTTCGAGGGATGGGTTACGTTTTCAACATGAAAGAGGATGTATTTGGAAATGGCATTATAATGAAGATATTTTTAATAAATAAAAAAACTTGGCTTGTTTCACAAATAAGTTTTCTATTAGAAATTCAACGAACTTTTTCGGCCATTGGGTCATTTTTCAAAAATGCCATTTTGATAAAAAAAAATTTATCTGTAAAAAACGCTAATTTTTTTTATTTGTTTAAACTGTAATTATGTCAATAATTTTCACCAAATGCTTAGGGGACCTTCAATCGACACGATATTACAATGATTCTGGATTTTCCCTAACTTTTCTTTGGATCAATTTTTTCTTCTAAAAATAGAAAAAACTCAAAACGTCGAGAATATTCGTATAAAACGAAAAAGATGATGTAACGTGGTCTAGGACTGTTTTTTCCAACACTTCACTAAATTTTTTATGATTGACTCAGATCAATTTGGAGAAATAAAAGCATATTTTTATAGCGTTTTCCTCATTTTCACTTTAAAAATATTTTTGTCGCAAAATTTCCATCAGCGCTTTTTTAAAATAAACAAATGTAATAATCGAGTATATTAAAATTTCCAAGTACCATAGCTTATTCAATTTCTGATTTTCTCCCGTATATATTTTTTTTACCAACAACACTAGAGTAGATCGCTTTAAGTCGATAATTTAAGAAATATACACAGATATATATATATATATATATATATATATATATATATATATATATATATATACAAAGTAAATCAATTTAAAAATGTAATTGTAGATACACACGCGCCATTAGCCAGTCGCAATCTTTCACATAATATAACTTACAACGTTCCCTTTTACGCGTAATTCTCGCGCGGAATCTTACATAATTTTTTCTCTCTCTATCGCAATAAACTCTACATATATATATATATATATATATATATATATATATATATATATATATATATATATGGCTCTATAAAATTTAATAATAAAAAGAAATACGTGTTTTTTTGTTTGTTTCATCCTTCCCTAAGTCTTGGATTGTCGATAAACGTGGGACGGAGCGGGCCAAAACCACGAGCGCGAAAGTTTTCGCTTACGTCCCTATATTTTACAAATGATCGCGAATCCCGTAGCGGCCACTTGACACGGGGCAATGCAATCTATATAAGTTCTATATGTATTTTTGTATAAATATGTCGAACGCCTATAGAGCGCTTTATAGAAGAGCCATGAAATTACATAGAATAAAGATATGATCGCGTCGTATCGTGAGATAACAAGTCAACGAGGAAACATATATATACATAGCTTGCCCGACACCCCCGGCAATATATAACTTTCAGTTCTACGGCTCCGTTCACCCTCTATATATATATATATATATATATTATCAGAAACCTATATACTACATGTAATCGCGTCGATTCTTATATTAACTTTTCTATTTATATTCCAGTTAAATGAAAATATTTTTAAAACCAATAATGTTTATTGTGTGTAAGCATATATATCTATTATAACCAGACAATGTACACATATAAAGGACATCCGAACGATCTTCAATATTACAATGCACAATAGCCGTCCTCTTTGATTGACAAATCCGATTTCTGACTAAATCTATAATAATAATTGATATTTTATACAATAGAAGGGGAACTACAAGAGACATATGCCGTATACGAATTCACAAAGTAGCTCGTTACGAGTTCTGGCATTTTATTAATTATATGTATATTATTTCGCTTCTTTCGAAAACGTTCAATTATCAATATATCCGTATAATATTACACTGTAGAATATAAAAACTTAATAAATTTCCAAAATGTGTATGTGTGTGTGTGCGTGTGTGTAATTTTTCTCTAATTTCATGCTTAACTAATCCATCAAACGAAATTGAAAGTAAATGTTCATTTATACGCATTGACTATATACACCTACTCACACACGTTTACTGAACTATATTACTTTTGAAAAACAAGAAATAGAGCTAAAGTTTATTATTATAAGGATTCTCCCCCCCCCGTATATTTAATTCTACGTATCCCCAGCAAAACACATCCACGCGTACATGCAATTAATAATTATATACATTTTATTAAATATATATATATATATATATATATATATATATATATATATATATATGTATATATAATCGCGACTACTCTTTAACGAAGTCTTACTACACGATCCTCTTACAAAACGCGCTTATTTTCTCTAATTGCGCATTGGAGGCGCTTATTCGGTACAGCACGTGCATATATCAGAAACTCCAAATGAGGAACTCGCATGCATATATGAATATGAAAATTACTAACTGATAAACATTCTCTTACAGTTATAGTTTGTCAATGCAATTTCGATTGACAAAAATTAATGAAAAAATTGATCGATGTCTCGATACATTCTAATCGCCGTATCGGGCGAAATAATCGTTGAATTAATTAGGAAAGAATTTATTTTCAACGAGAAAGAAAAAACGAAGAAAATTGAAAAATTTTTTTACAGTGTTTGCGAAACGACAGAAAATGTCGTACTAATATATGCTACATCGAGTGAGTTTTTCATCGCTTGGCTATATAGTATAACAATTTATTATGCTAAAATAAATGTTAAATTAGAGGTACGCAGCGAGCGGGCTTCGACATATATATATATATATATAGTATGACATTTTCCATTTCTACATAATCGTGAGCGCACTCTTTTTTTCCTTCTTCTTTTTCTTTTTTTTCTTTTTTTTTTCTTTGTTTTTTAATAGAATCGCTTATAAAGGCTGCGCATAATTTTATATTTCGAAAATCTGTCTGGCCGCACGTAATGCACGAAAGTGCTGAAATCTTCGTCGATCAGTTTCGTTTCTTTTTTCTTTTTTACGCGTATATATACACATCGGCGCACATTTGCAATTCAAGAATAATAACAGAGGGATTGGAAATGTAGCAAATCGATCCTTATATATATATATATTATGCTATATGTGAAACGTTACCAATTTTAAAATTTTATGTTACGTTCAAATAAGCACTACATAGAATGGATTGCAGTGAAAAATAAATTATAAATTTTTCTTCATCTTCACTCATTATATGATATTGAAAATATAAAATTCCAGAAGTTAGATTACAAACGTGCTTCAAATTATTAGATTATATGTATATATATATATATATATATATATATATATATATATATATATATATATATATATACACAGGAGTATCATTACTTTTTCACGATATTTCGAATAATTTAAAACACATTTAAAAGATAACCTATATTGAAGATTAGCATTCATCACGTGCAGCTTATGCAAATTTATATGTATATGATTCTTTATTAATTATACTTTTAAGAATAACATTAAAATAGCTGCATTAAATAATTCATAAATAAAAATAGCTGCATTACTTTTACAATACTGCATTATTTTTAGTTAATTATTAAAATTTAGTTATATATATACATATATATATATATATATATATATATATATATATATATATATATATGTAAATGTGAAAAGAAAATATTACTTGCACTCAGTTCTAACGTCTCTCATTATATACATGGTGACGTGTATTTGACAAGTATGAACTTTAAGGATATAGGACCATTTCCAGTTATTAATATACTCATCGTTCGATTTAATTCTCGTGAACGCTTGATTAATGTGATTTTAAGTAAGAAAGTAAGTGCATTTGTTTTTTTTCTTTCAAATCTTTCTCGAACATTTTTTAAATAAGTCAACATGAGTTTGAAATAAGAGGATATTCCCTTATATTGAACATTTATACAATATAGATTGGAGATTTCAGTATTTCGCTACAACGCTGATTTAAATTTATAGTGATTAAATCATCGATAGATAATAAACGAACATATTATTCTTACGCATATATTTCTTTTATACGATTTTCTATTATCTACAGTCTTTGAAAAATAAGATGAACTTCAGAGTAACTAATTTATACACCTCGGTTAATTCTTATCTCGAATTTAGATAATTTCTTCGCTGATGACAATAGCTGGATTTGTGTACGCTTTTATAACAAAGCTAAGGTGAATTTAATTTATGAGTAATTTAAAATACCATGCGATACAAACTGTACAAATATAACGCGCGCGCGCGCACACACACACACACACACACACACACACACACACACAATGTTAATCATGATTAAATACTTATCAATGAATCCAATTGCGCAACATTTTTGCCTCTCGTTTTCCGTTTCGAGCTTAACATTGTTTTTCATTCCTTCCGAGAGCGTCGAGTCGCTCTCTCCCTCTCGTTCTCCGCATATCGTTATATTGACACATTCCTCCTTTGTTTGTTCACCCGGTGATAGTTATAAGAATAATTGTCACCTATGTACGCATGTATCTATACGTGCGCATTACATATAATAGCCGAAGAATGTTTTAAGATTTACACGAGTGCTGCAATTATATATATACACACGCGCGCGCGCGCGCATACACACACATAAATATATACGTTACTGACATATGTGTCCATTCGTGTATGTATATTTATAATTTGCAACGCTTTACTAGCTGTTGCCTATTCTGTCGCTAGTCCAACGGCCAATGCCCACTTTGCATAGAATGGATTATTGCAGAGTCAATTGCACTAATAGGCGCCATTTTCAACAAAGGTATATATGTATATATATATATATATATATATATATATATATATATATACGTGCAATTTTTATACGATATACGAATGCCCTGCTTTGTTAAACCTGGTTAAACCTAAACATAATATATATACCGATGAGAGCATTGCCACGTTCCAAAGCCAAGTATATGAGTACTACTTATTCTTTCCTAATGGTTGGATATATATATATGTATATATATATATGTATATATATATATATATATATATATATATATATGTGTGTGTGTGTGTGTGTGTGTGTGTGTGTGTGTGTGTGTGTGTGTGTGTGTGTGTGTGTGTGTGTGTGTGTGTGTGTGTGTGTGTGTGTGTGTGTGTGTGTGTGTGTGTGTGTGTGTGTGTGTGTGTGTGTGTGTGTGTGTGTGTGTGTGATAAAATGATATTCAATATTTTTACTCGCATGTCGTAAACAAATTTAAGTGGTGCCGGACTAGAATAATAGAATTTTGATGTCCCCTTCAATATATACGTTTAGCTTAATAATTACCATCACATTGATCGGATTTGAATAGCCATATATATTTCTTGCATATATACGTCAATTCCCTGAAAGGCTATATTCCCCTGTACAAAATGGGCAATTGCATTGATATAATATAGAAGGTTGCAACTGCATTCCATGTGAAATAATTATCATTACTGAATATTCGCTATATATGTGTGTATATGTACCAATATACTCTCAAGGTATCTTATCATCTTGATTATTGCAATATTAAATATTTTCAATGAGTGCGATAAGTCTTAAAAGCGCACAGTTGATTTAGCGATATTATCTGAGATACAACCTACAATTGCGTTAAGATAACGGAATAATATCCGGTCGTAACGTTTCGTTCCTTTAAAATCTCCATAACTATACATGTAATAGAAAAGAGCCTTGATTTTTTTATTTCCACTTTGTCGGATTCTTGCTTGACGGAATTACGAACAAACGTATGTCTTCCTTCTGAATACGTATATATATATACATGTTCGTTTCTTTCGCTCGACGAAGCCTCCGTAGGAGCATCAGCGATTCGCAAAGTGCGTAATATATGCCGTATATTACTTATATACGTGTACGTGTAAGCGTTACCGAACGCGTTTACCGAGGAGAACACCCACGGCACGGAACGGCCCGCACGGTGTTCTGCCCGGCATTTTGACACCCGTTATTTCCATAATTTTTCAAAAATGGATGCGTTGCGGAGCCTTTCGTTCCATATGTATATATATATATATATATATATATATATATATATATATATATATATAAATGCACGTACAATAAATAAGCTGCAGTTAAGCAAACAATTTTAATAATACACCTTCTTCGGAAAAGGTACGTGTTTAGAGCCGGCGCGCGCGTGTGCGTGTATGTGTGCGTGTGTGTGTGTGTACGCTACATATATATATGTATATAAACATACGTAAACCGCAGCCGCAGTCCAAACGCGCCACTTATTGAAACTTATATATTCGTTATTGCCCTATTGCGCTTCCGCCCATCACGCCACGTCCTCGTAACCATTCGTCCTTTATCGTTAAAACATTCTGTATGAATTCCAGCTCGCCCCGTCACCAATGTTAAAACCATATATATATATAATTGTTAGTCCTAGAACTGTTTGTTTGGTCGTAAAATAAAAAATTTGATCTATCCCGGCCTATTACAATCTGAGTGCAACTTTGCACTTTGCAATATATATATATATATATATATATATATATATATATATATATATATATACACAAAAGTCATTCTCTGTTTTAGATTATTATAAACAATACTAATCTATGTGTGAAATATTGTTCTGCTACGTTTTCTTGTCCTTTTCATCGGCGACGCGCCATTACAATATCCGGTTAAATCGTATACTACAGCTACGTACATTATGTACATTGCTATGTACATTTGCCGTTGAATTTTTACGTATTTAAAGGAAGAAAGGCTCCTTTTGTCTAAGAGCCATAGGCGAAAATCATTCAAATATCTCTATTGTTTATTGTTATCTATATATATGACATTCAAGAATTTTACTTCTCAATGATTATCCAGACTATTTTTGACTCTGCATCATTAATTATAATTGACTCAACTATAGATTTATTATTGAAAACTCTATCTAAATAACACACGAACAGATAATACTTAAGTCAATATACCGATCAACTCTACTGTATACTACAAAATCTATTAATTTTCGGCCATTCCGTACATCGATTATAAACGCATCGTATAAATATAAGTCAACCATTAATATATCTATCGCATCAAGCTCGAATCATTCTTCGTTCGACAACTGACGACGCGCATATAATTGAATTTCGGCCAATGATAATGTACGTTACGCGTACACTATCATAAATAAAAAAAAAAAAATAAATAAATAAAAAAACAAATTCTGAAAAATTTCTATGCGTTAACGTCGAGCAGGTGTACATGATAATTGATTTCCCTCCGTCTTTCGAGACCGGTACTCTTGCACATATATGACGGGGGCCCAATTTTGCCGATATTTCAACTCACCGCCAAAATTATTATACCGTTTGATAAATTTATCGCCTCCCGATTCAAATATACACATATACATATATTTTATGATTTTCATCCATTGTACTGACAAGGGAAATAACATATATATGGCAAGAGTATAATGGACGCGCAGATGCTATACTTTTAAAATTCAGAGTATAAAAGTAAATTATTTCCCATGTGCGGGTTATAATTTTGGACGGTGGAGATATATATATATATATATAAGGCCAAATCTATGGCTTGTTTTTCTGTAAGGAATCAGTGAGCTGTTAAAGAAATTGATTTATAATTTGTATTACGTTCGATCGTTCATTTTTGGACTATTTCCACCAGTATAATCATTTTACTGATTATTTACAGACAACTCTTTATATATATATATATATATATATATATATATATATATATATATATATATGTATGTATGTATATATATGTGTATATATGATGCCATAATATCGACTGATTTATTTTTAGAAAGCGTAGTGGTTCGATTACTTGTTATGAAAACCAGATAAAAACTCTCCTATATATAAGAGTTTCTCCATTAATGAGCCTAAAATGATTTGTATATCGTATATAATTAACTAATACTTGCACAGACCAGCAAGCAGTTATATAAAGTATATATATATATACATATTTTTTAAAATAAATTTTATACGATAGACTTATTCGGGCGATTGCAATACTTAATAATTGCAATAAGGAAGGAGAACAGAATTTTCTCATTGTGTTGTTTGCACGCGTGCACATCTCTTTCCGTAAATAATATAACGTATCTTAAAAGGAATGGAAGTGCATTGTCCGGTCTATGAAGCAATTTTCCGCAAAGTTCAAGTGTGTGTTTTTTGAGAGAAAAAAAAAACCCGGCATCAACGCTGTAGGGGCACACCGACGAGGCTACGAATCTGCGGGTCCGGTGAATAAATGTAAAACTCACTGCTGCGCATTGATAATTGAAGACGTTCATGTACTTACGGGTTTTGATTTTTATTCCAACGGGGTTGATAGAAATGAAGAAAAGAACGTACTTTACCATACCTACGGGCCGATATTCAAATTTTTACGCAGTCCGTGAATTTGCGGAAAAAAAAACCTTCTATCTATAATTCGAAAGACGACGGGCATTCTCAGCGCTCTTGAATTCGTTGAAACGGACCAAGAAATATTTCTCGAAACCTGAATCTGATCGCGAGCAGCGCACGTTTGTAAAAAATACGATTCCCATCTTCTTATATATCAAAATCTAGATCAAAATACACTTTCTGCGTGAAAGTTATAATGGCGTACGTCGGTCGATTCTTAAACAATATTTTTGGAAAATCTTCGAGCCGCCCTCGGAAGTCTCATATTTTGTCGGACGAAACCGTCGGCCAAAAAATACTTAATATGTCACATGTAGGTATTAAACTTGTACGTGCGCAGTAAACGTCATTACCCATACACATATCCTTGGATTTTCTTAAAATCTTACGAGCACGACAGAACGCATATGGACGCCGAATATTTTCAATATGCATCGGTATGTCTCTTACGTACCCGGAAAAAATGTCGTAAAAAACTGCAACGTGATTTTTCCAAAAAAAAAAAAAAAAAATACAAAAAAAAAACAAAAAGCTAAATGATATTAGATTCGAGCTGCTACCTGCTCGAGATGAGTTCTTGTCTTACCCGATCTTACTCTCCTCGGGCCTTTCTCGCTCCTATTTTTCCCCTTTCACGGACATACGCATACGGCACATGTACACGCGCGCGGCATAACAGGTAGTTCATGTATCATATATAATCCTAATTTTAATTTTCTCTCCGTCTCTCTCTCTCTCTCACACTCTCTCTCTCTCTCTCTCTCTCCCTCTTTCCCTCCCACTATCCTTCCCTTCGCCGTTCCCGCTCACGTATTCGCGCCCATATATATATATATATGGACCGCGTAGGCCTTGCTGCTTCTGTTGCGCTCCCGCGCGCGTTGATGCCGCCACCGACTAAAAACGAAAGGGAGAAGTGAAGCGAGAAAAATACACATGCATACACGCATCTATACATACATGCATATATATATATATATATATATATATATATATATATATATATATAAATAAAGAAAGGGCAAAGAACACAAGCGGCGGAGAGGAGAATAAGGTGAGCGAAGAAGTAAGAGAGAGAGAGAGAGAGAGAGAGAGAGAGAGAGAGAGAATGGCGCCGGGTATACGTATCACGTATACAGGCCTGGCTCGGCTCCGGGGCGCCACACTGCCGCGACTCCATGTCCCCGAAAGAGCCTACCGATCTTTGTATCTCTGTTTCTCGCTCTCTCTGTCTCTCTTTTCATGTTATATGGAGTTGCACGCGCTGTAGTTTCCGCCAGGGTGCAGCTTCGTTGCGCTTTGTTCTTATATATATATATATATATATATATATATATATATATATATATATATATATATATATATGTTTATATATGTATATGTATGTATGTACGTATGTTTATCGCTTCACCACGCATTATGGTTTATCTCGCGCGCGTATCATTATGAGCATTGTGCGTTTATGAATAAAAATGTCCCGCTTTGCGCGCGGAAACCGATTTTTCCCATTTTGATCTACGATCAAATATTCGACGTTCGAGCACCCCCTCTGCATAAGCGACATTATATATATATATATACACACACACACACGATGCAATCGGTTTCGTTGCATCAGGCGCGCACGTCCGCGTATAAGGAATTGTGTACAGGTACTTTGTACATGAACGAAGGAAGATGAACGATTATGCGCATGCTGTACATATCTGGGGAGGGAAAAAAGCCGATTCTACTACATATACGTGAGCGATCTCTAAAGGCAATCCGAGCATCAGGTTTTATTCTTAATCTTGTTCTTATTCTGTGAGGCAGAGAGAGAGAGAGAGAGAGAGAGAGAGGTATAAATACAAGCGGTAAAACAGAAATTCGTGACGAAAATCACAAAGGTCGGATGAAATAGAAAAAGGCCTTTTTTCTTGACTTTAAGCGATCAAATTGTCTCGATCGAAGTTTTTTCTTCTTCGAATATCGGGCTGTTTTTTTCCTTTTATTGTCTCCTAAAGCCCGGCAATTACAATGTTATAGTTCTAAAATTAATTTACGGTCGTGTTAAAGGTCGAAGACAATTTTTAATGTTACTTATCGAAAAGTCCATCGACAATATCCTTTTCTTCGAAAGCGGATAAAAATTCCAAAAGCCGCGTGAAGTCTCTGCCTCGCAGAATATTCACGAGTGTATAAATTGCTTTTGAAGTTGTGCTAATTCCAAGGCTAATGAAAAATTTGAGCAGTCGCAGTTTCATGGAAGTTCGCAATAATTGAGAGCCGCTGCCACGGAGGCGGTTGTATTGCCCGCACGATATTTTAACGCCTTCTCCTTATTGTTCGCGTCCTTTAATTAACTGACCAGCTACATTGATTTATGGCAATGGCAGAGAGGAAAGACAATAAACTTTCGTCATTTTCGAATATTTTATTACTATTATTTAATAACGTTTAAAAGCTATATTATCAAATGAAACTTTTTTTTTATTACATACAATATTCTGATGGAACAAAGCTTTACCTGAGATCGATTATGCCCCGAGTGAGATTCTCGTCGTATAAGAAACTTTTTCCTATTCGCAGATTGCAAAGAATATTTTTCAGTAACGCAAGTCGGGTCCACGGTATACTGGAGGAATTCAAGAGTAATTAAGAGTACAGCATATACGATTTATATAATTGAATTCGAGTTTTTTTTTGGAGGATAATAAAAAGTACTTGCTTTAGGATTTTTCTCTGATTGTCCGAAGACTACCTTACATTTTACTTGCGTCGCGATTTTTATCGAAATCTGCACAGGCTGTCTTCGCAACATTTCAACCAAGTACCAGCATATTTTATCCCGGAAATCTATCGAGCCTGAACTTTTACATGCGGATCAAACACCTTTGGACGTACCTTCAATTGGAATCCAACTCGATTTCAATGGTCATTATCAAGCTTCGATCTTACGCTGCCGATCTCTAACGCAAATAATCGAACGTTAAGAAATCGACCTCCACTGCTTTCCCGTCAAATTTCATGCTCGCTGGATATCCAAGGTCGAAAATTTCAGCTCCGATTTATAAATTACGAAGGTGACTTTCAGAGGACAGGTCGAGGGTGAAACGAATGCTAAAACACGTGGCAAGAATCGCAGTGATATCGGTGTACGTTCCGCAAGTCATGCCGGGTGTACGAAGAAACTCGGTTTTCGTCGAAGATTTGTTACTGAATTGAAGATCAATTCGAAGCTCAGTTATTCGGGCAAAAATTCCATACAGGCATTATTTACGCGATCAGAAATTTTGTTTCTCATTGAAATTTCTAAAGGCAATCTTTAAAATCATCTGGAGGTCAGATTCAATGTCCACTTCAAATATCCAGGGAAAAAATCTTAAATCTCTGGTACTTCAATTTTTTTTGCCCAATCTCGAAATAAAATATTGAAACGGTCGTGTCGATTTTCTCAGATTGGTCGGTTCGTTTGTTTCGGTAAAAAGATTATCTCTATAGTCTAGATATATTCATAAAACTTGAAGAAAATTATTTATAATTTTTTTCACATTACTATGTTACTACAGGAATTCAAATCACTTTTAAAGTAAATTTTTTTTATGGAGCATCACATAAATAACCAAATCATTGCTGATCAGATGCCATTCAATATGTAAATGTCGTTGTTTATTAAAAAAATTAAATTATTATAAATCAATTGATGTAATATAAGAGAAATTGAAATATATATTGAGAATGTAGTTTCTTTTCTTCACATCATGTTTCATTGTACAATACATTCAACTTAAACGATCTAATTTAAAAGCGACGTAAAATCTTTCATAACCATACGCTATATATATATATATATATATATATATATATATATATATATATATAACATATATAGACTACAGAGAAGTATATATAATAGAATTTTTTTCTAGGTAGAGCCCTCATCTCCCCTCCGCCAGGCCGCAACTAATTAGCAAGCGTTGACCTTGGGACGCTTGCCTTTGGAGCAACAAAGAATTGCTATTCAAATAGCGCCATTACCGCAAATCTCGATCGCGTAACTCTTTCCCGTGCGCCCGCGCCACAACTTCGATTCCCCTCCCACCTGGTTACAATTCACCTCTTGGAGCCGCTCATTCTCTCTCTCTCTCTCTCTCTCTCTCTCTCTCTCTCTCTCTCTCGATCGCGTTTGCCTATATATCTATACACACAGGCACACACATACACTTTATATAAAAGAATTTACGGTGCACGATCGAAGAAGAGCGCGAACCACGCGCGTGCTCGGAATCCCGTGCAAGCCGCGCTCGCATCACCCGCGAGTCCTGGCCTGGTACGGCGGCGACTCGCAGGGCAATATAGAAAAGGACAAAAAGAGATTGTATACCCCGTCCCTGCGCTAATTGTACTTCGTTTTCCCACGCGCTGCATCATTGATATATATATATATATATATATATATATATATATATATATATATATATATACACGTGAACATACTCGTACTCGTGTGCTTTTGCCAATTTTCCTATATATATATATATATATTGGGAGGCAAACACCGCCCGAGGCAGCGTCGACTCGTCGCCGATCGCGACAAGGCGCGCGTTGCATATCGATTCGAATTCGGCCGCCGACGGCGCGGAATCCCGTCGGCGATTCGAACGCGGAGGAATCGCGCGCGCGCACGTACCGCGTCCCGGAATCGGGATCGAGGACTTCGCGTTCGCGGAATGAACGTACCGGTCGAACGTGGGCGTTGTTGTTTTTTTTTTTTTTTCTATTTAAGACCATTTCCCGTGTTACGGGCGTAATTTTGTTTACATGATAAAGATACGTTTGCACGACGCTTTAAATATGATTTTAGCTGGAATGCTATAGTTTTACGGGTGTCATGGTCAAAAGAAGATTTTTATGCAATATGTATGTGTAAATTAAGAAAAAAAAGCTTGTGCCTGTACTTTCCACCCTATATGCGTCAGCATTTTGCCAGACTGTCATTGCGGGGGGGGGGGGTGTTGCAGTAAAATTTGACCGTCATAACGGCATGTAACATGACATAACTTTTGATGGCGATTTTTCATAATATCACAATTTCTACATTTACATGGTGAAAGCTGGTCGTTTACCTTCAGGTATCTTACTAACACGATAAACAGTTATAATGTACCTGATATTGTGAAAATATATTCAAAATGACGAATGTAAATTATGAAATTTGTCTCGAGGCGGTGTACATGATCATGTCCTCTGTCCTTGTTTGCACGTCCTCTTAATTTCCATCACGCCATTTTCATTATTCGCACAACTTGCAAGCACACTAGCATGCCCGCTAAAACCCATTTCTCACAATTATAGAAGTTGCTATATGATGTGAAAACAACGTCAAAATTCCTGACATCTTATGCAGCGTTATAACGACATCCCCTCAATTGGTTGATGCAGCTTTATATTATCTATAGATATTAGAAGCCAACGTGTAACGAGAGAATTTGCGTTAAATTCAGAAAAAAACTCTGACTGAGTATCGTACGCTGATGTAAGTAGCTTAATTTGTCAAGTTTTCAGCATTTTTCCGAATGGTACACACGATTTGAACAGAGTTCGAAAAATCGAGAGAGCTTCCAATGTGATCAAGGTCAGTCTTTTGTCCCTGTTTCAATCCGGACAACAGTGGTCAAAATCAGTAAAATTATGCGCGGCAATATGTTAATTAGGATGATTGATGAGACGTGAAACGTCGATCAATCATAGCTACCGGAATAATTTTAAATAATAATAATTTTACCGATTGTTTTTGAGGAGCTCAACATCGCTTATAGCGACGCAACCTGGATGTGTACAATATGTCGAATCCAAGCAGTAATTAATGTACGAAAACTCGTGCGCGTGCATTAGTATCGTCGAGAATTAAAACATTGATGATACCGAGATTGTAAAGCTCTATATGCCAATCGATTTTTCGGTGTCAACGGCATCTTCGACGACCGATTCAGTTCCAGAGTTATTGAACCGAACAACCTGACACTTTGTTCCGGTAATAGCGCGAGATTGAGTTCATCGAGAAAAGCCTGGAGTTGTTGCGAAAAGTATGGTTCTTGCACTCGACTATATAGTGTATCTGTTATAGTCATGTGTTTTCATTTATTTAGAGGGGCACACCGATGCTGTTATAAGTTTTTCCCATTTGCAACGATCAAGTTCTGTCTCAAAAGGAATCCTGTTCGGCTCGATGGAAGAGGTGAGGCGAAAATTGGTGAAGCGCCAACAAATGTTTTGAAGAAAAAAAAACAGACTTTTATAGAATTGTTCCGACAAATAGAACGAAAACAGAAGGAGAATTGTTTTGTCAGGAGGTACATTAAAAGGGGGGAACATTATATTGTAGAATTGTTGTCAAAAAAAAAGTCTCCACAAAGCAGTCTGGTTATTGAATTGGTGAATATTATGCGAACTGTTCGGACCAAGTGGGGCTGTAATGTTTGAACATCTTCGAATCGTTCGAGTTGTGGTTGGAATTCTTAGAGCTGATCAATTCGTTGAAGTCGTTTGAACGTTTGACGCATTTTCGCGTTACAATATACTCCCGTTGATGAATAAATCAGGGATGACGTTTTTTTTTTTTGATCATCTATGGCAATTTCACGTTCAATTTAATTCTATGTTAATCTTTATTATATTTAGTTCTATCGACGAAGATAGACGCTTAGATCGATACGTAGTTGGTTTTTTAAAATAAATTATAAATTCCCACGTCCTTTGCTCCCATATGAATATATCAAAAATGAAAAGAATATATACGATTATTCAACGACATTCCGCTCAAAAATTCATTTGGCAATTTATTGGAATTGCCAAAAAAATATATCAATGAAATGATCGACGCACGTAGGCAAATCTATAATTTCCTTTGCGCGTGCATTAAATAACAATTTCATAACTAAAAATTACTCATGAGAAAAACAATTTCTTTAATGGTACATATAACTGACATAATATCGATTTGCATCTGCGATGTAAACTTCACGTTGGCGTTACAATTAAGATGATGGACATACGGCCTTTCATATAAACATTATTTCGAAATGTCAGTTGCATTTTCAGATTATATAGCGTGTAGATAAGCGTGAAAAATGTTCCATCGGCAGGCTACGCTATAAAGATATATCAAGATAAGGAAAAAAGTAATGAAGATATCGACCGGAAATGAAGATGCACTTCAGTCGAGATTATTTTAAATGTGTGTGTGTGTGTGTGTGTGTGTGTGTGTGTGTGTGTGTCTGTCTTGTAATATATCAAAAGAGCTGGAATAAAACATTGATTTACTTGCAATTATTGGAACCAGTCGATAACAAGAGTGGACGTCTAAAATAAACCTTTACAGATTTTCTGTCACTTATCAATCATCAGTAGAGCGTTCAGTTGTGATTATTATAGTTATTATAGTTATTATAGCTGCAGACAAATCGTACGTGCATCTTTCGAATTTATTATTCACGCAGTTACGATACAAACTGTTTTTGTCTTCATGCAATGTCCTACCAGTGCTAGTGCAATTATCCGGTAATCTAATGTATAAAAAAGTATTTATACCTTATTCAATTATTTCTTTACAGGTATAAAAAAATAATTATGAATTCATTAAGCTGTCATATACGACTATAAGTGCCATATGTAAATTATATGGTATATAATAGTTTTTTTTTTGTTGTTGAACTCGTATGACTATTTACACGATATAGCACGAATCTGTTTTAATCAAATAAGTGAAATCTATATACTTTTCTCTTATTTATTGTATTTCCATTTTATGAGTGCACGAATTCGACGTTATTTTTATTATAAATTCCGAGAAAAACTTCAGCGAAACAGTAGTTTGAGATCGTATATAATGAAGAGAAGCGAACAGCTCTTCCCCACAGAGTAGTACTCGATGCTCATGTAATAGATCGAGTTATGAACATTTTTCCATTTATGCCCTCTCAATGAGCGATAGCAAATTTTTCTCAAGGTGATCGGATCATCTATCTTTCCATATCGTTTTGCTTGAAAAATGCAAATTTCTTCCAAAAATTGTACAACTAAATAGATCATTTCGGGTTGAAGTATTTCTGGAACCTTTGTATTACGAATTTCAATGTTATTTTTCAATCCAAGAGCATACACATTTTTTTAATACGTCTATAATCGAGATTTGGAAAAATTTTCTTAGCTCTTGTTTGCCGAAGATGTTTCTTATGAACCTGTTCGTCGACCGAATTGGATTTTTTTTTTCTTCAATATTTCCCAATACTTTAAATCCAAATATAATTCAAATAAGACGAAAATAAAAGTTTAAGTTCATTGTCGAAGTAATCATTAAATATCGAATTCGACGCAAAATTAAAATTATATCTGCAGTATAGTCGTTTAAAATACAACTTTTTCAAATACAACTGCTAGATTCTATTAACGGCTAGTTATTTAAACTAAATGAAAATGACAGCTGCGAGCATTTATATATATATATACTTATATTGACTATATGTAGATAGGGGTACACGTGTTTCCGGTTTAGTGCTCGACATTATTATCGAGGTTTAATTAACATGCAGCCCTCGTCATGTAACGCAATGTTATTCCATTGTCACAGTGGCCACAAGACTTTTAATGAAATTTAATTGATGGGATCAATTTCTCTTTAATCCATTAACGTCATCAAGTCCCCAGTAAAGAGATTATAATTTATCTTTGTATTCTATACACTTCGTAAGAAAAAAGTTTGTTATAATGTAAATACACGTAATATTATGGCTGTCGAGTAGATTTTCCTTCGTCGTCCTCGACTAACTTTTAAAAAATAAAATAAAAAAATTATTCGTTTTCCCGTTCAGAGTCAATACTGTCATACTTTTCGCATACGTGTGACGGGTGAAAAATGAGATTTTTCGATTTTTTTGCCACGACATATAATTGGAATCGTAGAAAAAAAAACAAATGCAACAGCAACGTTCGAATTATAGTTTTCATATATTATATATACTTTTCAATGAAATAAGTCGTAAATTTGAACATCTTTTCAATCAACATTTTGATCTCAAAATTCTCGCCGATCGTATACACTCATAATGTATATGTAATATCTGTTCCGTTTAAGAGCAAAGCTCTCGAAATGTATTATACGTGCATATGTGTGTGTGTGTGCGTGTGTGTGCAATAAATTCCCTTGCCAAAAAGATATATACTTGACGGGACCGATCTGAATTCCTGCGCGGCTGTTAAAATACAATCATTCTCTCAAATAGTTCGCCTCGCGATACGGCGGGCGCACCCGCCGCATGTACATACATACATACAGACATACGCACACACACACACATATATATATACATAAACGTCCATGAAATCATATATTGCTCATCCCTAAAAAAAGCTCGCAATCTCGCGGGTATATATCATACGCTCTGTCCCAAGCTCAAGGCCTTTTATCTGCTCCGATATCGCCCCTCCGTCTCGTTCATTTTTCGTTTTACCCTCCTCTCTTCTCATATTTATGTATATGTATATATATATATATACTGGCTCGAATGCGAATACACACCAGAGACATACCCAGTCTTGATGTATAGCAAATTCAAACTTCCGCCGAACTTATACGTATCTGCCATGCTCGTCCGATTATTATTATATATATATATATATATATATATATATATATATATATATATATACCCAGACACACACATGTATACATATATACCACCGATACAGCCGATGCATCAGACAGTCCATCTATAATTCAAATTCGAGAAGCGCGATTTTCTAAATATATATGTGATGGAGGCGTATCGTCGCAGGCCGCTCCCTTAACGATGTATATATATATATATATATATATATATATATATATATATATATATATATTTGAATGCTTGCGAAATACGCGCCGATTTAGCGATTGCGCGCACCGGAGGACGCGCGTAGTACACGCATTGAGCCGCACGCGGCATATAATACAACGGTCCGATATGCGCGCACACCGCGCATCGTCCGATATAACATATATATATATATATATATATATATATATATATATATATATATATATCATATGTATAAGTATATTCATCGACTATATTGCACGTGCGTATTTTTAGAGATGAGATCCTTTTCTCTGCCTTTGCTCTCGCCTATATAACTTGAACGTAGATATATATATATATATATATATATATATATATATATATATATATCATACATACGAACGTCCATCAGAGACAAGTTTATTATATTAAGTCGGCGGAGCTTGCGCGCGAGGAGCAGCCTTGGGGAATTTGACGAAGCAGCGCCAGGTTTCGCCGAAGTTTCTTCTCTTCTTTAATTCCTCGTTACGTAAATGTTACAGCCGTATTAAACGCATATTCGGGAGAATTTCGAGTGTTCGGAGCAGGATGCTGCTATACATTAAAATATCGTTCCAGGCGCTTGACACCGAATGGATACGAACCGTAAGAAATATTCTTATCGGTCTTACAGTCTCCCTAAAGCAATATATAACTGGAATGTCCTTCTTCATAACCACCCCTGTAGAATCTTAAATAAAAGACCAACTAATGCCGAGAAATATATTCAAAAAAAAAAAAAATAAAATCAGTCAATACCATATATATTGAGCAAGTGACAAGCCGACTGATCGCCTTTCGCCGATAGTAGGTCTACCGAATCCTGCGTAGATCCGCGGCTTTTATCGGGGCGACCTTTGCGCACCGCCCGCGGGACGGGACCGTCGGCGACTGCGCAGCCGATTACGAAAAATCGACGCTCGCGGCACGTTAGGCGGCTCGATGGGAGAGAGAGAGAGAGAGAGAGAGAGAGAGAGAGAGAGAGAGAGAGAGAGCGTTACGAGGGATACCATAGGCGTGTACGGGCATCGTCGGAGGACGAACTTTGTCGGGACGCGATTATTGCCAAACGCGATTATTGCCAAACGCGAGTTTTTTTTTTTTTGTTCCGGCATTCCGTCGTACATCGCGGAGAACACTTTGCAGGTGTACGGGACTCGACTTGGCACTTTTTAGACTGTAAAATAATTTTTTGAGGTGTTAGAATTCAAGGAGGGCTCTTTAGATTATAGACTATCGTATAATTCACAGGCTTGCCGTAAGTGATTTATTTAAAAAAAAAAAACACACACACACGCATGCTCGTTTTTCTCTTAGAAAACCGAACGAGCGAGTATCCATTCACTTATTTGGGAAGTTCACTTATTTGGAAAGTTAAGATTTCTTTACTTCAAACTTCAAACAAGGAGGACGTACTGCAGCTCGATCTCAGAAGTGAAATTCTCTTTATGTTTAACATATTATAGATATATATAATAAGTGGAAATAAAACATTATAAAGCTGAGATAATCTTGGAGGATTCATTTGTTCAATATGAGTGCCGATGCACAAACTGAAAAGAATAAATCGTTTTTCAAAAAATATTTTTATACAATTGCCTGGTAGAATAAAAAAAAGGCGTTGATTGACTAAAAGTGCGTAGTTTCAACGATATATCCGCTTGAAAGCCGGGTGTCTCAAATCCAAACGATCGCCCGGTATTAACAATTGAAGATGAGTACGTTGAGATGTAATATTTGTCGAGTGCGCTGAAATTATTGACTATATATATTATTAATTATATATACACACATATATATATATATATATATATATATATATATTTATATGTGAGTGAGTGTGTATGTGCGTATGTGTGTATAGGTGTAATAGGTGTGCGTTTAGAAAAAGTGGACAATTCATTTGAGTGATTTTCCATATTTTCTCACACGACAGATGAAATATATTTATTTATTGATTAAATAAAACTATATAGCTTATGATCAATAAGTTGTAAAATTAAACTTCATCCAATTATTCAAAACTTACGATAAAAATCGGTACACTATATATCATCACGGAAGCCATATATATGATATAAAAATCTTCAGTGCACGGATTCTTGCGCGTAACGGATAGGAAGTAATATAATAGTTTTTGCCTGCTCGATTTATTTTCGTTAGCAACAATTTAAAATCGTTGCAGTAAAGAAATTATAAAGTATAGCGAGTAACAACATGTCAAAATTTGACGGATGTCCCGCCCCCTCCCCACAGTCCACAGTTTCTCAAATCATTCTTATATATATATATATATATAATAGGATGATAAATTATACTTACACATGCGAACTGGACGCCTACGCAAAACCTTTCCACAATCGACCAATACATCGAAGTCGGTCTGATATCACAGATCGTTACGATAACACAATGTTTTTCGAACCTTATACGTTATGATTTTTCCTTCGCTTTTTCATTCTTACATATATGCAGATAGTACAATTTCCTTTTTTCTTTTTGTTCCAAATATATCGTATCGATATTTTTCGTCTTAACTCTACATCATTGCGATATAACCATCCCTGGTAACATTAGCGAAGTTTAGACAATCTATATAGATATATATATATATGTATAAATCTTCCGTCGGCCAATGCGCGTCTTTGACTCCTCCTGTCCGTGAATTGAATCGTACGATAAAAAGTAAACGCGCCCAACAACATTATTAAGTGAACTTTATATAGACTTTGCACAGTGTGAATAAATGAGGTTTTTTTTACAATTAATGAAAAAAGGTATAGAAATTACGTTGAAAAAAACAAGAAGAAACGATAGCAATATTAGAATCGAAATCTATTATTCATGCATTACCAGGAGAACTGAAAATTGCTCAACATTAAATTTATACAACTCGGTTTCTTACAGTCTCGACACAGTATCGAAACGGATAAATTAATTCACATAACTTTGTATCGCGTAGTACAAGATTATATATTACGTTTGACGAAATAAAAAAGATATTGCAAAAGATATACGAGTATAGATTAAAAATTATAAAAGTTCGATGTATACAGGATCGAAGAAGAAAAAAGCATGGTCGGAGAGCTGATCACAAATAAGAAATTTACCTCGTACACAGGGTACATACGTACACACATACATACATATATAAATATATATATATATATATATATATATATATATTATATATATATATATATATATATATATATATATATGAAAATTTGCAAGGAAACAATTTGATCAAGTGTAAAGTGTGTACTATGTACATTATATACATGTACCCTTATACAATCATACTTTGAAGTTGATGAATTGTAACGAGATGAGTTCTTAGGGGCTCTACTTACATGTATGCCTATATATGGCATGCATTAAATCCTCTTCTTGTATATATATATATATGATACGGAAGTGACGCTTACATCGTTCCCGTTGCGAGCAATCTGTACGAAGGATTCAATTTATAATCCGACATTTCAATAATTTTTGAACCTTAACCAGCGCACCATTGTCTTGTAGGCGATCAATTTTGCAAGCAATATATACGTACGTTATACGAGGGCGATAATGCGATTAAAGATCTTGGAACAAAACTATGCGCGGACTGACACGCACGTACGCGCACCCGCACACAAGGTGTATATACGCGTAAAGGTGATAAGATTGATTAGCCGGGGCTTAGAACCGGCACAGCGGAACAAATATTTGACTCGAAGGTATAATATATGCTTGACGCAGATTTTGCGATTTCTATATACATATATACGTCGTGTTTTTATATTACGCTATATGTATACGTACGAACAAATACATAATATCTATAATTTTTTTTTATATACACACGTGCGTGCAGGAAGCTTATATATTTACTCGGCGAATAATGGGAATGAAAAAGTGTCGAATGTGTATAGTGACGATCGTTGAAGTTTACATACGAGATGCCTCATCTACTGGTCAACATTTCACAAAAAATGACGAATACTTCTACCGGAATCCTTGAATAGCGCATTATCCATTACATCTGCTAATACCAAATGGTATTATTTTTTACTTTATACACATATGGATTATAGGCGAGATTTTTAGATATTTTATACGAAAGCTGGCTTTAGGAAACATAATGCCGTGTCTACATCCTGATAAGATTATCTCAATAAAAAAAATTTTTTTTAACGTATTTTTTCACATTAGAATTAAGGAAATAACCAGATTCATCGATGTAATTTCTTCATTCGGAGTAGAGAATAAAATAGCTCGTTAAATTTTTTATTATTTAAATGAGTAATTAATGAATTTCATACGCGATATATATATATATATATGTATATATATCCAAACGTAAAAACGAAGATGACATTTAAGTAAAACGATTCTCAAATGATTCTAATTTAAATTTGAAGCACGCCGTAAGAAGGAATTTAACGATTAACTCGATTTATGATTCTACGAATTGTTACGCGCCAGCTTCTCTCTTTAAGAAAATAGTAATGTGGAATGAAGAGGCTTCGGAAGAAGTCATATAAGAGATTTTCGAAAATGAAAATAAAAAAAAAACAATCGAGAAAATATCGAAATTATTGATGGGGACTCTCTGGGTAGGACTATGAATTTCTAAAAACACGCGTTCAATGATAATTAATCGACACATCCGTACAAGATCGCGTCTATTAGATCTGCGTTAAATCTGAAACGATATCGAAGCTAATTTAAAAGGAATTGTAAATCCATGCGTTTTCAATCGTCCATCATTGTCCTATCTTTATATAGAAATTCATTGGCAGAATCCAATTGGAGGAGAAAATTGCATTCGACGCGCTCCTGACAGTTGGACCTTTGTCGACAAAATTTACGTCCGCGACATCTGTATACGGGCGGAGTAACGTCGTTTTGCGGACTCTTGTTGTTGTTGTTGTTTTTTTTTTTTTTTTAAATAAGCCGCGCGCAAGAATCTAAACGTCCATCAGATGAGATGGCCAAATTGCGCGGTTCCTTTTCCATTATGCGCTTTGACTTCGAAAAAAATAAATAAATAAAAATAATTAAAAAAAGAACATCGCCACTGCAACAAATCTATATTCGTAAATCGAACTTTGAATTATAGTCTATACTCGAGGAACGTGCACAAATCTTTCCGTTCAGAAAGAACGCTTCATTCCTCTCTCCTCTCTCTCTCTCTCTCTCTCTCCTGGCCTCTTTCTCTTTCTATATACCTCACCGAACAATCACCAATTCCTTCTTTTATTTTTTTTTCCTCACAGACCATAAATAATATATAACAGCAAAGCTTTGGTCGGCAGTTCGCTATATTTCCATCCATCTCCCTTCTCGTCCTTTCTTTTCTTCCTCTTCCTCGCGCGCTGGCCGTCTCTTTCGCTCTCAATATATATAACTCGCATTCAAAGAAGAACGCGCGAGGTTATAAAAGAGAGAATTTTCGAACCTCTCATAAGTATATACGTCGAAATATATATATATATATATATATATATATATATATATATATATATATATATATATACGAACATTATACAATACGCCTTCGAAGTAGAATGAGGGCTTTTATATATGTATTATGTATAGAGCAACGCAGCTCGTGCGCTCTACTCCGCCAGGTAAAAATATTGAGAATTTTATGAATTATATATATATATATATATATATATATATATATATATATATACACGACCTTCTATATTGTATTATATATACTGATCTTGAGGCATGAACGTGTTTTTATAATCCTCGCCATATATAAATCCGTTTTGGAAGTTGCGGGATTTGCCGATTCGTGATGCCGTAGCATGGCTTTATATATATATATATATATATATATATATATATATATATATATATATATATATATATTATGTGGCATTTATGGCGTGTAAATTGCTGGAAGATAGTGAGAGATTGCGCATATAATTTTGTATATGAAATCGTCGAGGCGTTTTGCGTCGTCGTCGTCGTCGTCGTCCTCATTGGATGGCACGAAGGGGGGAGCGGGTAATAATTTGCCAAAGCGCGAGATTCTGATGGCTAAATCTGTTTAGGAAATTGACGTTTTACGCCTTCCTATACGTGCATAGTAGTATTAAAATAAACGATCATATTCGCTTCGAGCACGAACGTTAACTCTGCGTGAACGCCAGCCGTGGCAGTTTGGCCAACTCGAGGAGGCTCAGCAAATTATCTTGTCGGTGCTCAGCTTGATTGTAAAAATTTTAATAAACTACATATTCGTTAAAAACAATTAATATATATATATATATATATATATATATATATATATATATATACATATCATCAATTTTATAATAAATAATTGTAGTGTAATTTTATTTCCATTATAATTATACGTTACTTCATAATATAATTATATTTATTTGTAAAAAGATTGTAGGACCTTCATAAATATTTATTCCTGAAGTGTATCGCAATCGAAAAAAATAAAAATTTTACATATATATATGCATATTAATATACACATATTAATTTAATGTTAAATATTTTTCTAGTAAAATATATGAATAAGGCTTTTTCTTTTTATATAATATCTGTTTCATTATTAGAATTTCTAATACAAATAATATTAGAAATTTCTTGAGTGGCATCTGCAAAACCAGTCTTCAGTGCTGTATCCATTCTCGATGAGCTGATTCATCGAAACGTGCAGGGAAAGCATTACGATACTATATAAATTTGTATTTGTTTGTAACATCATTTTTAATTAGCAGTTATTTTTTTATCTACCCATATGATATAAAGAGTTAGAAAAAATTATGCTTACCATCCGAAATTTAGGTACTTATAATTAATATTAAAAATATTTATCACAGGCTTCTACAAGCATATGCTAGTCTATTTGCTTTTTAACGCTTACAGTTCTCTGATTCACCACGGTGGCGCTGCACTTGCGCTTCTGCCAATGAAAATAGTAATCCGTATGAATGTGAGTGTGTATTAACGTGTATATATATGTACTACGGAGACAGCTCTATGTATAACTAATGAAATTCAATATGGAACATTTTAATTTGTACTCCCTTTGAAATTTTAAAGCATCGGGGGGAATCCTTGGTAGAAATCAGAATCCCGATACTATGACTATCCATGTGTACTATGATAAAAATATAGAGTTGTCAGTCAACTGAGAAAGTTATAGCAAAATTTGCTATTAAAAAAAAAAATTTTAAATAAAAAAAAGAAAAAAAAATTCAAATTTGTGGATACAGATTATAATACAACAACGTTTACAAAAGTTCAACAAGTTTTCAATAAACTTATAATTGGTACTACTTATAAATATATGTGTATATATATATATATATATATATATATATATATATATATATATATATATATATGATATATTGGAAATTTGACTGCTTCCACATCAGCTAGCAGTAAAATCTGGCAAAACTCCTAGATTCATAGTCCTGTATATTATGTAATATATGTTGATTTTTTTGTTGTTGGCATTTTCGAGTTTGTTGTAACAAATATATAAAAGAGACTATGCAATCTTTCACATACTATGTACGAATTCATGCATATTGCCGCCAAACGTCGATCACAGTTACTCCTTTCCTACTACTTATTCACTTTTTTTATACGATTTCGAATTTTATACCATTGAATGGGTATTGTAGTAACACCTATCGAAGTCTAGCTTATCGTATCCATTTTCCCATTATAGGTAATAGAAAACTGTGGAGTTTTCGAGCGTTCAAGCTCGATGTTATCAACAACCCGGCAGAAGCCCCATTTTGCATTTCAACCAGATTAAACTCGAACAGTATGACGACTGTCCGTAGTGGACAATCACGCTGAAAAAGAAAAAAAAATTAGAGAGAAAAGAAACAACGTGAAATTTTATACCAAACGAATCCCGACGGCGTGGCGCATCAGCCTGAAATGCATATACGACTTCGCATCACTTCGCGACAATAACAATTTGACCAGCGTGTTTGCCGTCCGTTCGCCGGGAGACTTCGGTGGCGGCAAAATCACGCATATATATATATATATATATATATATATATATATATATATATATGCACATCTCGATATATACATATTCATATATTTTATACTAGTTAAACGCGATTTTACTCACAGTGCTCAGTGTCCCGTTCGACTCTCTTTCTCACTCTCACTCTCTCTCTCTCTCTCTCTCTCTCTCTCTCTCTCTCTCCCTCCCTGTCTCTTTTTCGATGCGGGTGGCATTATCGAACGATTTTGTATAGATTCCTCACACACACACACACACACACACACACACACACACACACACACACACACACACACACACAATAAAGCGTTTTTAATGAGCCGGTTTTACGGGCTCGCGTTTCGCGCGAATGAATAATATTGGTATATAATCACTTTGGACAGGCGCACGAGAAATACAAAAAAAAAAACAAAAAGAAAAGAAAAAGCTATCCGCGGTTTGGGGCTTGATGTGTGTACGTACGCGTCTGAATTATGTATGCGTAGTTAAAATCGAGTTAAAATAACGTGAAGTTCAGGACTCCCTCGAAGGTTATACTATATGTATATATGCACAAATGTGAGTAAGACTTTTTAATTCAAATTTCCCGAATTTATCGATTCGGACAAATGTTTTTATTTTTCAGTTGGTAGTACTGTCAGAGTTATCTGTGCTAAATTTTACGCAATTATCTTCATTTTTCATATACTTATGCTTGTGTTTTGTGAAGAAAGAAAAGTTGGCTTTTCGGTTTTTCTAATGTCGGAAATTATGCAACAAAGAAGTAGCCTTAATGTTTGTGCGCGAAATTAAATATCGACCGCCGAAAGGTTCAGAATGTTGCTGAAGGCCTTTGGTGAGAATTCAAGGTCAAGAGCAAGTGTTTATGATTGACACAGAATGTCGAGAAAGACGGTCGAGAACGCGCTGAAGACGAACCACATCAAAGACGACCAAGAACATCTACTGATGGGCTTCATGTCGACATAATCAAAGAATTAGTTCTGCAAAATCGTCGATTGACTACTGAAGTGCTTGCTGATATTATTAGAATTTCAAATGAGTCAGTCAACACCATTTGAAAGACGCTTTATGCCTGAAAAGAGTGCAATCTCGATAGGTGCCAAAATCAGTCAATTTTTTGGAAAAAGAGCGTAGCATGGAGGTCTGTGAAACGATGCTTTCGGACTATCAGAAGAAGATAGAACGCCTAGTAACTGAATATAAGACTTGGTTCTACGCTTACGATTCAGAAACAACAGATTAATTGAGTGAATATCGTGCAAAGGGAGAGAGGAGACTTAAAAAAGTCGCTCAAAAAGGTTATGTTCACTGTTTTCTTCTATTATATTGGTGTGGTGCATTATGAATTCCTTCCAATCGATCAACTAGTTAACAAAGAATAATCTTTGATTATTATGCGTCGTTTGCGTGAAGCTATTCGCCTCAAAAGGCGAGATTAATGAAAAGACAACTTTTGGTTTTTGCATTATGATAATGCACCAGCTCACACTGCATTGATTTTACGTGAACATTTCGCCAAAAATTCAACCAATACCGTTCCGCAGCCACCGTATTCGGCTGATTTAGCACCCTCTGACTTTTGGCTGTTCAGGAAACTCAAAAGACCACTTTGGGGACACGGTTTTGATCCAATTGAAGAAATAAAAGCCGAATCGACGAAGGAACTGGTGGCCATTGCGAAATACGAGTATAAAAAATGTTTTGAAAATTGGAAAAATCGTCGGCGTAGTTGCATTGCATCCGGGGGAGATTATTTTGAGGGGGATGAGTTAGATTTAGAAGAATAAATAACGATTTCAAAAGTTATAAATAAAGTCTTACTCATATTTATACACAGTAGTCTATATATATATAGATAGATAGATAGATAGATACAGATTTTTACGGTTTTTCCTCAACGTCATACTCAAGCAGTAAAAATTGTACAGAATACAAAAAGCATCGGCTTTCATAATTTATATAAAGCTCGTATACAGATATTAGGAATGAAGGAGCTGTCGAATTAAATTTTTACAGGACGAGCAAAATAAGTATAGTCTGTTTTATGTAGTTCATGAAATTTTGTGGAGACGCACAATTGATCCGAGCGAAGTCCACGTACTTATTTCAGATTTGGAATATATATGTATAATTTAATGTATACACTATGTACGCATAATATATTATTCGTTAAAACATTGGGGAACTTTTTATTCAACCGGTATAAAAACGAAGTCGACAGGGTCTTAATTCTAACCTTAAATTATTCATTGAGCTCCTTTTGTACGAATAAGCTCGGATACTTTGCAATTTAGCTGGTGATCGTATATTAGAAAACGCGGTCGTGTGCCGTTTCAAAAGCATATATCTACTATTATTTCCAAATCTTACGGACGCGGGTGTGATGTCCAGACTTTGATTATTATTCCGTTCTCTCTTTTTTCTACCTTTTCACGCGCTCACAATGGGACTTATAAGTTACGCATAATAACTATATATATATATATATATATATATATATATATATATATATATATATATATATATAATACAGTTTAATCCAAATTGATGGCTCTCCGACATTTATAATAGCGATCGCCGATTCGATACGTCATTCGTCCATTACGAATTTTTCGTTCCAGACCGACCCCTCGCGTTCGTTGGAATTATATTGGCGATTATTGTTATTATTCTTATTATTGTTGTTGCTGATGGGACTCTCGATTTTTACACCGAGAGGTCTATTCGCTTTGCATATATATATATATATATATATATATATATATATATATATATATATGAAGAAAGAAACGGAAAGACCGACTCGAACGTTTAACCCGCGCGCCTTTCAAAATCAGGATTGTACATACACACGAGAATGACAGCTTGTTATAATGCAATAATATTCTTTAAGAATTTGAAAGACTCGAAGAGTCATCGTTGTTTTTTCGGACGCAAAAATTTTACCATTAAATAAGCAATAATAAGATCTTACCCACTCAACCCGAACTCAAAACCGAGGTTCCCCTCATTTCGTATTCACTTTCAAAAAAAAAAAAAAAAAAAAATAGCCCTGTGTCTGACTTATTTTATGTCATAGATATTGTTTGACGCGTCATATTTCCGAACGAAAATTTCACGGGGCGGCAAATTTAAAAAGCAATTAACTTATCGGCCAGAACCGTGTACGCCTCGCGCATAGTGCAGGTTTTATTATTATTTTTTTTTTTAAATGCTAAATATATCGTACTGAATTCAAACGCGTTAAACGTTTTGTTCCAAATACGTCAGGATTTTTCTGTACTTATATATGGAAAACACTTCAGGGATGCCTGCAACGATACAATTATAAATATAATTAATAAGTCAACGCAAGAGCTAAGGTAATACCAATCACGTGTTCATCCATTTCAATCCCACAAATCATAAGAGACAATATTATTATCATGAGACATATGTATTACCCTCGTCCCTCTGATTTTTGAAGATTTTTCGCTTTTCGAGGGTTGGAACGATGCCATATATTGCATTTTTTAAAATCTCGTCTCCTGTGTACTTTTATATGTTAAAAATCGCAGAGAATGCAAATTTCCAGGTTCAATTCTAATATAGCACGTGATCCACTTGTTCTAACTTCGAATCGAAGTCAAAATTCGAATTTGTTAAGTCCATATCTTAGAATTTTTTTTTCGTTCTTATATACTTGTTATATACGCTGGTCTACCGATTGGAAGTTTGATAATATAACCGCTAGATAAACATAAATGAAAAAATAACCTATGCATTACCACCCCCTGGGATGAGTTCAGCCAACGTTTGACCTGCGATTTGCTCCAACTTAGTGACCTCCGAGCACTTTTCAATAGAGATAAGAAACCAACTAATTTTGAAGAATCCCGATCCTTTAAACGTTAACAAGGATTTTAATCATCGATCCATTTTCTTTGGTTCGAACGGGGCGCGTTTGAAATATTCTAAAAGCCGTCGAATTCAATGCTCTTCCCAAAGAACGCGAGATGTAGAAAAGCATCAAGTAGAAAACTTTTCTGTAATAGCAATATAAACGAATGAGAGTGTCACCGATAAATGGTTCTCATAATTAATTTAGATCAGAAATGTTTGTTGATTTGAAACTAAAGTATCTTAAAATATTTCAGACTACGAAGTTTAAGTATTATAAAAAAGAAAAATTAACGAAATTTCAAAATATATATATTGACAAAAGCTATTATTATACGATCCGCCTTAAAAGTATCATATCGGACTGGTTGGTATAGATCTGTTGCGACGATGTAAAATAATTTTTTGTCACAGTTAAAAAACAAGCGCTATTTGGTAAATCGCGCGTCTGTTGCAATTTTTAGCCATTTTAACTTTTCAGACCGAGTCATCCAGAAGAATCGCCTAAAACTCCAGATCGTTCAGACGAGCTCCGCAGCTAACTTTCCGGTAACTTTTTTTCTCTCCCCCTCTCTTTTTGCCAATTCATTGCCATTTGTCTTTTACGGACCAGACCATTTGGAGCGCTTATCACGGTCTGTTTAATACTGTGGGACATTGGCCGTCGTATCTATCGTCTTTTCCCTGTCTGTCCTCGATTGCCTAATTTAAACCTTTTATTAAAGTCGATACGTATATAATAATGTACGCGCGATCTCAGCCATCGAGCCCACAAGATCGGCCGAACAGGGACGATTGGGATAAAAGGAAGATATATAGGATTAATTACATTTTAATTCGAGCCTGAGGACCGTCGACCGAACTTAACTCTGCGCAACCTCTTCTAACCGCTCTTCTAACTCATTTATTACGAGGCGTGCGGCTACGCACGTATGCCGAGTTATAATATGACGGATTGTATACAGTACCCGTGCTCGTCGTCATCTTTCGCGCAATACACAGTGGCTATGCTAGGAACGTTTATTACGTATTTTACCTTGTATTAACCTTACGCAAATCCGCGGATTCGCATCGGGCGAAGGGGCTGCCATTTTCCAATTTTCCCGCAATCTCGGGTAATGCAGAGGTTCGCGCGATACTCCAGTCGTACGCTCGCTCAAGTTTTAATCGTACGGCGGTGTATTAGTGTGTTCGAACTACATCGGGCTGAGAGAAAAAAGATATCATTATAATTTCCACCTTGTCCCTTACTTCGAGTTTTGATCGTTATATTCCGATTATATACTGTGGACACACAAAGTAAAATGAATATGTCGATTAATCAATTCAAAACGAGATTCTTTTTTTTTTTTTTTTTTTTTAAAGAATAACACTTTTTGCCTTTATGTGGTAAATATTTCGTTTAACAAAGAACCTAGGTCCATAGAAATATTGCAAAAAAGAATTAACTCGTAATTAACGTAATTTCAAAATTATTTAATAGGATATTTGCCGTATATTTTGAGGTATAATCGTTGTTTTCGCCCAACTTCGCCGCGCGGCGTCGGCCGGTCGGCCACCAATGTACTTTTATAATAAGCCCGCGAGTATAATTTTGGCGTATCTCTCTCTCTCTCTCTCTCTCTCTCTCTCTCTCTCTCTCACTCTCTCACTCTCTCTCCTCCGCCTATCTCCCTCTACCTCTTTCTCGCGTGTGCACACTCACGCGCCCAGAGGCGCGTTTCACTCGCGGAGGGAGAGTTCGCGCGGTTTTAGCGCGCCGGCCGCGTCGCCCGCCCCCACTCAGGTGTATACAGCGACGCGATGGGGCTCCGCGCGCCTTCTTGGCGCTGTGGCCGATGCGCGCGACCGCTTTTTGCGCCGGGCCCTGACGCGCGCGATACATCTCGAGAGCTCTCGCGTCGCGTCGGCGCGTCGGCCCCCGGCGACTGATGCGTGCTACCGGGTATTATATACATATATATATATATATATATATATATATATATATGTCTGTCCGTGCGTCCGTGTATGTGTGTGTATACCTACACATATACGCACAGATAAAATAAACTCGAGGGCTCCGGCCTCTGTTTTTCCTCCGCTACGAGAGCCCAGCATCAGCATCGTTTGCTCGCGAGGCGAGGTCGAGAGTCCCTATATATACTGGGATTGGAGCCTTTATTATTCTTTAATATAATATTGGATCTGGGATTCGTTATATCGGGCGCGTATCTATATATATATATATATATATATATATATATATATATATATATATATATATAATCGAGATCATTGCGGCTTTGTATCAGAGCTTGTATGGGCATATTATATGCGGCAAAGACCACGATCGCGCGGTAATTGGATGGACTCTCGAGTGTGATCGGAATTTATAATGGGGGGGGAGGGGGGGTGAGGTTCTGGCGCGTCTGCGAACTGTTTCTTTTCAAAAGAAGGGGGTGGTGTATCTGTATCTATATTTGTGCGCGTGTGTGGACGCGCGTAAATGGATCGCATTTATGGGAATCGAATGCGCGTGAGATCGCTCACCAAAAAGGCAATCTGATGTTATAAAGCGCTGCGCCTGATGTTCCATAAAAACTGTCTGTATATATATATATATATATATATATATATATATATATATATATATATATATATACATGAGATTTTGACGTTTGAAGGCAGAAGAAGATGGTGGGGATTATACATTTATTTTTTCATATATATTTATTATTGTTAATGATTAACTTATATTATATATATATTAATTATTATATTAATTATTGTTAATGTTAATGATTATATATTTATATTTGCTTTTCCACTAAGGGACTTCCAGTTATATAGATTATATGATCCGTGGAGTCGGTCGCGATGGTTTTCAAGTGCCCTCATCTGATTCGAGTTATCTTGCTTCACGTCTACATGTGGGAGCTGCGAAGCTCAAAAAACAGTTTGACACTATATATATATATATATATATATATATATATATATATATATATATATATTAAATTAATACATCATACCTTTTGAGACTACTTGTAGCTCTAAATATATTTGAGATGCCTAGTTAATTTCAGAATATACTACGATGAAGATAGGTTAATGTAACTAAAATACTATATCTTCTGTGTATATATATATAGTCTAATATATATATAGTCGATTAAAATATATATCATACAGATATCCAGGAAAAAGAATTCCAACGTTACATATCATTGTAAAATTTTCAGAAAGTCGATTTTGTTTGCTAATGCGAATCAGTGTCTTAATCTTCAATGCCAACAGGATTTAGGGGAAAAAATTTTTCGCTTGACCGTATAATAACACGACTTACCATTCTATAATACTTGTGAAATTTCAAGATTTAATTAAAAACGACTTTTTCAAATTTATAAGAGGGTGTATTACTTCACGATACCATTATATCAATGTATATCGATATATATTTGGAATTTTGACAGCAGTGTTAAAATGCGTCAGTTATTATAGCCCATTTTGAATCGAATAAAAACCTTTTTTGAAACATAATTATTTGTTTGTTTTTTTTTTTTTTTTGTAAAGATGGCAGACTTAAAATTGATACTCGAAATATGATTATATATGTCTCATAAACAAATGAATAAAAAAGGCCACTGTTTCGATAAATATTTAACTAGAAAATCTCTATTGTAGATATTCCAAAAATAGGTTATATGAATGATTATATTTATAAATATCGAATATATATATATATATATATATATATATATATATATATATGCCGTCATATTAAACAAAAGTTATAATGAATATAAGTTTTCAGTCTATAATTCCTAAAATCTCTAAAAATAAATTAGATCGCTTTCTTTGTGGCCGTGTACAAAATTTTGAATACGGATATTTCTGTCGACTGCTCTTTTGAACCGATGCATGCGTATATATTGTACTTGCATCGAAAAATTAATCAAAAATTTTTCATCGAACATCAAAATCGGAGAATGCGTTAGACTATAAATATAAGTATATAAATATAAGTATATAAATATATATTTTGGCGATCGCGATACGAAAATTGGAAAGGTTTAAGTATACAATTTACGTCAGTGTATATATAAAAGAAGAATCGATTGGATTTATTTCGTATACACCGTTATATCAACGAGGCGCTTTATTCGGTTCCTAAAATATCCCGATCTATGTGCAGCATTTGCGGAGCTGCATATATATATACATATAAAAGCACATTCGCTATTTTGCCGATTACCAGGGATAAATATTTTTATTTTCGAATTTTCGAAATTTCATTTGATATTGTTGTTAAAAGGTTTCGTAACAGTGGTTTTGCAAGATATAATACTTACTTATAAGCGCAGTTATATATATATATCGATCGATATCGAAAGACACAGTTTTCATTCATATATAAATAATTTAATTTACAAGAACAGTGTAACCGTTGAAATTATATTAAAGTTCATTTGATACATTTTCCCTCTAGATCTATATGCGTCGAAGCATAAGACGTCCGCGCTCTTATTATGTTAAGTCCAGTAACGGGTAATCTAGCGCGAAATATATTGATCTATATACACATAAATAATGTTATTTCTCAGTCGAATATTTTTTTTCATTTATGATTTTTATTATCTTTTTAATATTTTTTTTCCGAACGATTTTTCTTTAAATTTCTACCGAGCGAACGGGCAGTGTGTCTTATTTCGAAGGGAAATTCGAATTGACAATTTCCATCGGTAGAATTAATCGCAATCGTCTCCAAACCTGATTATTATGAATAAAATGATAAAAACCGCCCAAATTTCCATATCGTTTTGAGGGGTATTTACTTCAAGTTCTATAAACACGAGTTTCAATAACAATCCGAATTGACGCTGGGAGGGGGTGCGTATGTATTTAATTTCATTTCGCAGTAATTTAACAAGCATAACTGCGTGGAATTTTCTTTACAGTATGTGGAGCATTTTCTCTCTCTCTCTCTCTCTCTCTCTCTCTCTCTCTCTCTCTCTCGACAGGCAGAAAAATTCACCCCTGCGCCCTCTTAATAATTCTTGCAATTACCATTCGGTTTCCTATTGAAAAGAAGAAGAAGAAAAGGAAAGCAACTCCCTCTTAACACACTGCGCGACTTATTTATTGTATTCGCATGTCCACGCATATATGAGGGCGTGCGGTGACGGGGGGAGGAAAATAATATAACTTTCGCGGCCGGCTTATTTAATTCGGCCGAGCCCTCGCGGTGGCTGTAGACGCGCACGAAAAATAGCGCATATTTCGATTGTAATATACATACGTGCATATGTACACACACACACACACACACACACACACACACACACACACACACACATATATATATATATATCATAGAGCTCCATTGCAATTTCAACGTATGTTCTCTCTCCTGGTATGTCCCGACGGTTATGGATGTGCATTATATATATATATATTTCTATACACCAAGAAAATTAAGTCGACTTTTCTCGCTCGCGCTGGAACGCCATTCAGCCGCGCGAGGGTCTTGATGGGGGCCGCGCCCGAGGTGCGGGATAAGATAATAAAGGTATGCACCGCAATTGCCGTAATTTATACGTATGCTGGTACGCACGTATGCGCGTACGCGTTTATGCACGCATATAGCACGGTCGGCCCGGACCGTCGACCGCGTTGCGGAGCTCTATGGAGGAGAAGGTGGGACGTATGCGGCTTACGCGTCAAAAATTGAAACAGGTACAATCCGTCATTTTTCATTTCGAATTCGGACGATAGTCACGAGGTGTTAGTCGAGGAAAATGAAAAGCTCGTCGTAATCGAAGATTTAGCGGTAATTTTTTCATGGGAAGAGAGAATTCTAAACTTGTCTTTACTCATTGGAATGTAAAATCTACAAAACAAAAACAAACAAACAAAAAAAAAACATTTTTCATCCCCAAGGTGCACGACGAGCGCGCGAAATAAGAGAAAAATATAATTAGCTATTTATACAATAAAATTTTTTTTAGTTAAGGCAAATGAAAATCAGGTAATGTAATAGAAATATACACATAAATATATATATATATATTTTTTTTAAATTTAATGTCGAGCTATATTGAAAAAACGAAAAATGTTCTTATAATGTCGACTGTCGTAAGCTCGACTAACGAATATTTCCATCGCCTCTTGTGCATTTCTAATAAAATAATTATTTTCCGAGGACTGCATGAGGCCAAAAAGAAAAAAATTTGTTTACTTAAGTATATTGTAATAAATCGTCGACGCACGCGTACGTGGACGAACTCGCACAAAGCGAACAAAAAAAAAATTATTATCTTAAATCAGACACACAATGCGCAAATGAGAAAAACATGTCAAATCGTTCAGCCGTCGTGAAAAACATAAAATGCGCGATAAAATCGTAAAAATCGTCGCGTATAATAGACGCTGAGCTTGAGGCGAGTAAACAAGATCATCTCGCGCGCCCGTTCTATCCCAACTTTAGTGCACGCCGTGCCACTTTTCAACTTATTCTAAGCTACGCGCAGAAAATCCCGTCCGAAAGTTCACGACTCATCTACCTTGGAGGATGAGCAAATTTGGAAAAGTCCTTCGTTCTGTTATTTTCTTTCTTCGCTTTATACTTTCGACAGAACGAATTGAAGAAATGTCAAGGCAGTATATGTATATATCTATAACTATGAAATTTCTATAATGATTAGATCAAAGTTATTGATAAATTATTATTATTATTTGGATGAAATATAGTAATGAATTATGCTGTATTTAATTGTATGGAATTTTGACCAAAAAGAACTTTTTTTATGATTGAAGAGGTGACTTTTCTTGTACCTTTTTCACTGGTAAATGTAATACAATAATATCTTATCTAATAATTTATATCTATAACGTATTTATCTATAAGCGCATTTATATGCCAAATTTAAGAAATGTTCGATTTTGTCGAGAAACAATTTCTCCCGAATTGTGTGTATATATGTACGTGTATATATATATATAACGATCGCGCTTGAGCGCGATTCATTACAATCATCATACATACACCGGGACATACCGGGAGTCTGATGAATTATCGTGTGTTCGTGCGCGCCCGTGTCTGCGCGCCCGCGTACGCGTTTATAATGTATCCACCGAGAATAAACGTTCTCTAATCCCTCAAGAATGTTCTTCAACGGCTATTCCGCTATTTAAAAGTCCATTATCTTTGCATCGAGAAAACGGACAATTTGTCTTGATAAGGAGAAACGTATACATATATATATATATATATATATATATATATATATATATATATATATATTTAACTGCAGCGTTTATAAATCACGCGTACCTGGCCGTAGAGAAATAATTATAATTCTTTATTATATATATATATATATATATATATATATATATATATATATATATATATACATATATACGCGCCGTTACACTGGGACAGCACATTCGTATAAGTGTATATGATATAATCTGCAATTTATATGCTATTGGCGGAAATTATGCGCGAATCGAATAAAACGGCGTGAAGCTGCCTTTGAGCGTTATAACTTATGGGATAATTGTTTAATCATAAATAATGGAAAGGCTATTGGATATCGGTAGTTGACACATCCTTGTATATACATATATAATATATATATATATATATATATATATATATATATATATATATATATATATACGGAGGTGTATAGACAGTTATGTACAAAAAAATCATTTTGGCGTTGAACGACGCCTTGCTGCGCAGCTAAATCCTTCGCAGTCTCGGTTGAAAATTTTTCGATTGTTCAATACAGAGTGGTTAATATCAAATGAAAACCTCGGGATCTAAAATAAGACACTAATGGTGGTTGTCAATAAACAAAAAAAAAAAAAAAAAAAAACAACAAAGAAAACAAACAAATATGGTCAGCATGAAAAAACAGCCGAAATATAGTTTTTTGTTAATAGCGTATCGTTATGCTCTATCGATTGTTCAAAATCCATTCCCGCGATGCCCCCCCTTCGTACGGTCTTAGTTATACGCTTATAAGCGCGCCATTATCATTCTCTAATATCGTCGGGCTCGGTAATTTTCTACACTCTATTTCCAATAAAGTAAAGTCGAAATTCGTTGCCACTGCAAAGCAATAATAGTTTTCAGCCTCGTCGTCGAAGCCCGCGTATCGAGGCGATCGCCAACTCGCCTCGCCGGCATTTGTTCATCATCGTCCCATTGCCCTTGGGGGCGCGTCGATCGACGTTTAGAAAATTGTACCAATAATATTGTTACGCGGGCAGTTTTCGATATGCGTAGCTGGCCGAGCTAAAAAATTTTTTGCCGCTTTAGCATTTATTACATGGCTGCACGCTATACCCAGCTCGTGGATTACTAAATAAGATTCAATCGTAAATATAGATCGTAGGAGATGAAAATTCATGCAGTCGCTCGAAATGTTTCGTGGCAGCAGTAGATCTCGTATGGTAAAATATTAATTCGTATATTAATTTAGTTTCAATTTTTCGACTGAAATTAGAATATTTTACACAGAAATTTTTATTAAATATTTATTCCCTTAAAAAACAGACTGATTTTTATTGTATTTGAGACCTATATATAATATATTAAGATCATAAATAAAATCTTAATATCGAAAAAGTTAAATTAATTTCAGCATGGCTAAATTTGACAAATGAGATTCTTAATGAAATCTGACAATGTTCAGCAAATTTTTTCGGTGTCCGATTAAATTTGTCAATGTTTCATGGTGTTACGTTAAAAATTGACAAACTGACAATTTCCGACCAAATCTGTGATGGATTGTCGCTGTAATATGCCTGGGCAAATTTTACCGAAATTTCGAAGGGTCTGGCCCGGTCTGGCATAAAGAAAAACATTTCAAAAAAATTCCCTGGGCATTGTGAAAATTATTCAGACGTTCCCAATTTCTCGTTAAATTTTGCCTGCTTTTTCTAATATTCTTAGATGTTGCTAGAATTTGTTAAATATATGTTGAATATTATTTTTACATATTCTAAGTAATCTAGAAAATTTGACAAAGTAACATATTTCTGTACTGTTGGTATGGTAGAATGTATATATTTCAAATTTGTCTTTATTAAATTGTGTAAATATAGGCTAAACAAAATTTGGAGAAAAAAAATATTCAGAAATCAAAATCGTAGCATTCGAAAGCAATATATGTATATATATATTTATATACGGCGACGAAAATCCAGGTCAAAGAGCAGAATTTCATATCTGAAGCAAAGCTAATTATATATAAATCTTTAGCAATTTCGATCTATATATGATTTATAAATCTCAACCTATTAAATAGATATACGCATATAGTATCCCTGCAAAAATCCAAAGATTCGCAATTTTGTTTTCGAAATTCGACGAAAAAAAAAAAATAAAAAAATAAAATAACGGAGAAACAAAAAAGACGGCGACGAGTCCGAGGGACCCTTGTAACCATATATAGGTATATAAATCTCACCTCTCGGCGCAGAAAGCGACGAGCGTCCTCCCCCCTCGCCCCACCCCCCCTCCCGCGAGATGAAGCCCGAACGTGTCGTGCGTTTATGCGCGCATGAAGCCGGGGCGAAAGTGCGAGAGAAAGAGCCGAAAGAGCCCGAAGAGGGAAAAAGATCCAAGAAGAGCACGTGAAAGATCAAATCTTCATGGCTTTCTCGCTCCTACCTTCATAAGGGCCTCGGATATATATATATATATATATATATATATATATATATATATATATACAGGTTTTGTAGAACCCTCGGCTTCTTTATCCAATTCCTCGCGCGGCGCGCGCCCGGGCAATTATAAATCCGAAAATGAGAAATAAATTCCGAGTCCCCCTCCCATTCCCACCGTCAAAATCAGATTAGCCACACACACGCACACACACACACACACATACACTCCTGCGGGCCCCTGATGCGATGCGCGCACCTTACTCGCTTTCCTTTTCTCTATCTCTCTTCTGCAGTCCTCCTCACTTCTCCACCGCCCGTATGCACAGGGAGAATTTTTCTCTATCCCCCGGCCCTGCGGTGCAACCTCGAGTTAACGATATATATATATATATATATATATATATATATATATATATATATATATATATAAATATATATATATATATATATATATATATATATATATATATATATATATAAATATATATATATATATATATATATATATATATATATATATATATATAGAACACGCAATAAGATGGACAGGGAAAGATACAACGTGGGCGAGAGAGGACGCAGTGTTTGTAACCCACGATTGGGACGAGGGGGAGGGCCTTTGGCGATCGCGAGGCAGACTGTCTCTTACCGCCCCCCCTCCCGCCCGCTCCACGTTCCCTCCGCGCACATCGGCAAGGTGGTATATTATGTATTATCGCGGCAGCCGATCCGCTCCGCGGTGGTAGCGATTGCCGGGGCAATGTTAAGCGGTGAGGGGGTGGTTTTATTTATTATTTGTGTCGCGTGTAAGCGTGTGCGCGTGCGTGTGTCAACATTTCCTTGCCGTGAGCCGCACGAGATTTCATTTTCGCGGGATGATTTTTAACAGGATCTATATAAGTATTATTGTTCTGAATTTCCTTACGCGTTTTCGTTCAACTGGTGTATATATAATCCGTTTTGCTTCCCCCCTTCCCATATATATATATATATATATGTATGTATGTATGTTTGTATGTATGTATATATACGTATGTAGGTATATATATAAACCGCACTAAACTATATAACGCTAAACGAAACTGGTATTTTACTTTATAGGGAGCGTCGTAAATTAAAGAACACGCGGCGCCGGAGGCTTAGGCGAGTGTGAAGGACTTTGAAGTTCAAGGGCAAGCCGGAGTTGAAGTCCATTGGAATTGCTATATATATATATATATATATATATATATATATATATATATATATATACATATATGTAATTATATGTATTCTCTACACTCGTAGTTCATATACTTTATCACTGCGCGCAGTGCTTCTCTATTTAACAATGTCATATAGTAAATAACATATGTGTGGGCTACGGAAGACTCGAAAAGTAATTCTGAATTTATTGTTTAAAAAAGAAACGAAGATGGCAGGAGGGGTGAAAGAAGATTAAGAAGAAGTAGAAAATGATGACGCCGACGACGGTGACGAAGAAACCGTCAAAGCTTTTCTTAAACGCAGAGTTTCTTTGTTATCTCCCCCCCCCCCTGGCAGTTCAATATCAAGCAAGACACCCTCGCGACTTGGAAAGAGCAACGGGTTTTGCACCGGACGCGCATTTACATTGGTAATTTAGCCGAGCGCAGATCTCCTGGCAACGGTGATTTAAGCTGCCGCACAGACGTAATTTGTCGGCGTGACGAGCCGGGTAAGCTCCTCCGAATTACGCACGAGCGCAGCGCTCCAAAGATTGTGGGGGCGGAAGGGGGGTGAGACACGGGGGCGGGGGAGTTAGCAGAATTATTATCCGACCATTCGTATACACGCGCGGGCGCGATCGCCGCGCCGCTTCCGTCGGCCACCCCTCCCCCCCCCCCCAGGCACCGCCGAGCGTTCGGAAATCCATATAATCCCGCCTAATTGCGAACGATCGCGTAACAATTAAAGCAGCAAGTCGAGGTAATCCTATGTTATTATATCCGTATGCGCGAGCGGAGCCCGCGGCGCGGGGCGAAGGCTTACGCCTCCGTTTCGGCGAGGTGACGGGGAGAGTTCGTATAGTCTGCGCAACCCTTAAATTCGACCCCGTATAATAGGATTGAGGATCATTATGGGGAGGACAGCATAGTTATTACATTCGAGTCCCCCAATGCGATTCGGGGCACGTTGTACCGAGTGCGTAAAACACGGCGTGGTTGTGGGAGGGCGCGACTATTCGTCGGCTACCGATGGAAAGCGTATATGTGCATTGTGCACGCGCGCGCGCGCGCGCCCTAAACAACAGGATTGGGAACATTTGGCCGTGCCGTTTTATTTCCAATCGTCGATCCGACCGAGCAACCGAAACATTTACGCTCTAGCCATCGGAGCGTTTCGGCTGTTCGACACTTTCGATCGGGTCGAATCGCTCGACAGAATCGCGCGCGCGCGCGTGTGTGTGTATGTGTCTGTGTTTTTCTCTCGAGACGATCGTAATGTTCGTCTCACAGCAGTTCCAGCTGTCCGAGCATTGAAGTTGTTCCGAGCTTTTGCGTTCTTTTATTTATTTATTTTGTTTTTTTTTTTTTTGATTTCAACCAATCGCAATGTTCGAACGATTATGCCTCTGCTGACTCTTGTGCCAACGGCCTTAACCGTTCTGACGCTCGAGTCGCGCGAAAAGCAGCAGCAGCAGCAGCAGCAGCAGCAGGGCCGCGAATTCAGCGACGCTCCTACGGAGACTCGAACGATACGCGCGGATCGAGCTCGCGAGCAATGCGCAAGGGGCCCGTCGATTAAATCGGCCCGAGGTACGCCTCGAATCGGTTGGAAAAGTTTGAAGTTTCGGCCCTCATTAATACCCGAAGGAAAGAAAAAAAAAAAAAAAACCGAACAAAACAGCAATGCTCGCGCCTCTCGCAATGCGTATGGGGCTCGAGCTGCCCGTTGATGAGAGAATATACCGAATCTGATGGAACGAGTGAGAGAGAGAGAGAGAGAAGGGAGCATTCGATGAAATGCCCGATGGGCGCAGAGAGAGAAGGAGGAGAGACGGGGAGAACGGGAGAAAAAGGCCGGCGCAGGGGGGTAAGAAAAAGAAGGAGGCGGCGAAGAGGAGCGCGCCATATAGGCGAAGGGGCCCGCAGCGAGGGCCCCGTTCCGTCCGACGCCAGGAAGGCGCGACAATAGCGCGGTGGCGGCGCTGAGTCCCTCTCCCTCCCGCTCTCCTTCTTCCCCCACGTGCATATAAAACTCGCGCGCGCGCGCGCGCGGGCATACACGAGAGGGAGCTACTAACGCACGTATACGTACGGCGAGGCCGTTGCCGAACCGGATTTCGGGATTAAAATCCGTATATACATATATTATGTATGTGTGGCGCAGGCCCGAGCCTCTCCTTCTTGCTCTACCCCCCCCTTTTTTCTTTAATCCTTTTCTCTCGAATGTATCGGCCCGTCTCCTTCCATCTCCCTTTCTTCTCTTTGATCGAAAGTAGTTTTTCTTTCCTTTTGCACGGGCATACACTTAATACACGCATACACTCACTCACTCTCCCTCCCCACCCCCCTCTCTCTCTCTCTCTCTCGCTCCCTCTCTTTCTTTCACTCGCTCTTTCACCCTTTTTCTACGAAGCGACTGAGCGAGAGAGAGAGAGAGAGGTAGGCGGGGAGGCGAGAAAAAAGCGAGGGAAGGTGATGGCGAGCGAGTTCTTCGGACACGCGGGCGCGCACCGCGCGCGGGGGAGGAAAGAAACACGACAATGGCACCGGCAAAGAGGAGGAGCAGGAGTGAGTGAGAGAGAGAGAGAGAGAGAGGAAGGCGCTCGTCCGTATGTGTATTATGTGTATATAGGTGTGGATTCGCCGTCGTGGGCCGGGAGGTTCGCGAGCGTTATTCTTTGAATTCGCTGGGCGGCGAGAGGGCGCCGACGACGCGCGCGGGAGGGCCAGAGCCACGGGAGCGCGGCACCCGTGCGCGCGACGTCGACGAAATTTTGACGCCCTCCTGCGTGGCCACGGATCCCTCGCACGGGCTCCGATCGTTTCGTGTATATAAGAATGTGGGTATAGGCGAACATACGTGCGCGCGCAATTGTCCGCAACCACAATTTTACCTTTTCAGATATTATTCGTCCAACGTTTATCGGAGTCGGGGAGGTGATGTTGCCCGTTCTCTCTCTCTCTCTCTCTCTCTCTCTCTCTCTCTCTCTGTATCCTTAGAACAAACGCTCGCGCTTTCTATAGAAATCGCATCGGTACCGCGACCTATCATCCACGAACCTTGTCATAAAACTTTGAACATGTCCGAGCCGGCCAAACGTTAGAACAATTAGGCCATTGACGCTGTTCGAACGTCAAATAGTTGCCATATCGGCTCCGCAATGTTTTTTATTTATATGTAATCGTTCTACAGACATTCTGTACGCATCGGCTCGAACGATTCGATCAACTCTCGAACAGCCGAGGCTTTCCGGACAGTCTGAGCCTTGACAAGTTAGCGCGACTCCAAAATGATCCGTCATCTGGTGCGGTTCTGACACCAAAAAGTCCTCAATCCTATTTATGGCCTCTATCCACGTTCATATAGGGGACGTACTTGTGGAATCCATGATATAAAATTTTTCTCACATAACCAATGTAAAGTGAAGGCTTATTTTGCGCCCCCCCCCCGCTAAACGGAAGAACTACGTGAAAAGCCATATTTGACGTTCTTTCGCCCAAATCGGTCGCATTTTTTTAAGTACCTTACCTATTTTATTCGCTACACTACATTCGTACCTCGCTGTGCAAATAAAATAATATTCATTTGGTCGCAGTGACGCGCCGATTCATCCGTAATTTCAACTCCATACACTACTTTTTATATCTATTTTCTGTATCTAACATATCAATGCGCGGCTAATTCTCCTATTTATATTCGTTAACTGTCGACAAAAAGATTCGAAAGCGCACTTTTTTAATCGAAATATATAAGCGCCGTTTATATCTTTGTTTATTAATTGCACAAGATTATTTACATCCGCTTGAACTGCGTATCCTGATTTGAGCATTTCCGATGGAGTATTTTCCGAGCAAAGCTTCGGATCTTAGACATTATTAACGCTTTGAATCGACGCTACACACAAAGACGTACTTGACACGACAGTTTGAGAACAAAACTGGAAGAAGAAAAATGGCAATAGTCGTGCGATTTTCAATAAATTATCCGTATATATATATATATATATATATACGATCTTCTCTGTACGTGTCAATATTGAAGCAACGAGTCTCACTCCCAGTCTCGCAGTCGCTTCATTTTGCTCGGATCTTTGTTCTTTTTAGATTTTTAACCTTGATAAACTGTAATGCGTGTGGCTTCATCGATGCTATTACACCCCGTCTCGTCTTATGTTTCGCGTGATTCACGCACTGCGAATTCGACTGCGTGGCTCGCGCGAACGTGTAATGCCGACACTGAGATGTACATATAGGCATAGAATATACATACTTACATACGTATATATAGTACCTGCGGATGTCGGCGCGATTCTCTTTGTGCTCGACGACTATATTTCTAAAATACATAAGGAAGAAAATTAATTTTTTTTTTCTTTATTAGCTTTGTGGAGTGTGGATTTTCTGATGTTTATCCGCGCGGAGCGCTTATAGTGGGCACAGGTGGCTGTGGGAGGGTCCCTTCTTTATTTATCTATAGAAACAACCATTGGCCGCAGTGGGTCAATATAGATTTACGATGAGCGCAAATAGAAAGAATGAAAATCTCAGCTACTCCTTGGTGCAAACGAAGCGCATCGGGTATAAAGCGAGTATACATAACCGTTTTCGACCGTTTTGGAGGGCGCGTATAAATCAGTGGACCGCCCTCATTGTGCGTAGTATAAACATACGAGATAGCTGAAACGTTTGAGTTGGAGCCTTATAATATATATATATATATATATATATATATATATATATATATATATATATATATATATATATTATGAATTTCTATTTCGAAATTTTTTACATAATACGGGTAGTATAATTGCGTAACCTCTGAAACTAACGCAGATGCGCAGAAATGACAGTGGTATTATAAAACTAATATTCATATATAATAATTACAAAAGGAAATCTCGGAAAATCGATTATTGAAACGTGTGTAAGTGGGGCGATTCATTCGGGCAGTGTTATTGTTCTCCACCCACAAAGAACGAACCCACCTTCTCTGTACGAAGAAGAAAAAAAAACTGAAAAGAAAAAGAAAAACACAAAAGGAATACCTTTTTTCAGTCGAATAATGGAGGCGTATAGTGTGTATATATTTATATATATATAATATATATTTAAAAATGGACGCGAGAGAAAAGTTGAAAAACGAGATTAAACCCAGACCGTTGCCCTGAAAAATCACGGAACCATCGGCCGAAAAGAAGAAGGGGGCGGGGTTCGGGGGACCCGTGCGCGTTGTATTATAGGAAAAAGGGGAGGGGGGCGAGCTTGCCTCCTTTTGAAAATAAATGTAGGCGCTTCGAAATTAGAGGTATATTTCACCCGTAGGGACCTGCGCGGCCGTGCCTGAGACGTTAACGCGAGAGGAGTGTAGTATATATATATAAGGTACAGTGCGGATCCTTGGAGGAAAAAGCGGTTCGGAGTAGGGGGGAGCCCCCCCTCCACCAAAGACTCTCGAAAAAGGCCCATTCTACGGAGGGTCCCCCCTCTCTTTTTCATATATATATATACGTAACATGCGCGGCACGCAGTGGACTCGAATCCTGCAGGCTGTTTCTCTCTCTCTCTCTCTCTCTCTCTCTCTCTCTCTCTCTCTCTCTCTCTTCTCTCTCGCCCTCTCTCCTCTTTCTTTTTAAGAGGGAACGGCCACTGGTGAGGCGAAACCCCCCAGCTTTATTTGCCATTCGGCGCGACGCGCGCCAGACTGACCGCGCGAGGATGAGATGGGAGGGTTGGGTCCCCCGTCAGGGACGTAGGGAGCGCGGAAAAGTACCCCGCGTATGGATCGACCTTCTGATTTCAGTGACCAGGAAATTTTTTTTTGCGTTCTATTGGGGCATCGGTGGGTACGGTTGACCGGTCGAGAGTTTACGATTTTTCGATCGCTAATGTTGAAAAATATCTAATGTGCATAATAGTGCGTTGTCGGCGTTGTATAAAAAATTGTATTGTTAAATGAAATTTTTGTCTCTTCTGATACGCCGCGACTAATTATAATATAACAGAATTTCATTAACATTTCGCAATATTAATTTGATGCAGCGGACTTTAATTTTGCGATTGTTTCAAATAATCTTGTGTCTATATATACGAATATGATAAATAAAACAGTCGAATTACAGATATCATTCGCGTACGCCTCCTATATGCCCACTCGATCGAACCTCGATTCCGCGTATCGGTAGAAGCCGTCGGAGGCGCTCTGATAAAGAACGAGTTTTTATCGAAAACGTTGATTTCTGCAAGATTTGGACAACGTACACGCGCGTTTTGAGCATTTGATGATATTTCGACAAGCTCATTGATAGTTCCTATTTGGTATTGTGAATAGGCACTTGGCGACGAAATCTAGTCGGCTAAGCATAGTCTCAAATTAAATTTCGGAGACATTATCGATACGTGGCAAAAATAGTCTTTATTAGAGAAATTTATTTTTATTAGTTATTTGTACTTTATCCATAAACGTTTTATAGTTATTAACAAGGAACGATTGAAAGAAAAGGCGATTGTGTGCAAATAATATAATAATCAATTTGATAAACTGTACGTTGAATTGAATAAAACAATCGCATATTCAATTACGTTTAAACACGTTACATCGTTACATTCTTGGGTTCTCGGGGTGCGGAGATTAGAGCCGCGCTGCCTCCGCGTCATATTAATCTATCCTAATTGTGTCAAACCGGGGGACCACGGGGGACTTGAACTTGTGCCCCTCCGTTGCCTTTGTATATATTCTTGGGAACCCCTCGTAACCCGAGGAACATTATTTTTAAGTGGACAACAGAATAGTTAAATATCATTTTTTTCCCCCGCCGATTCTCTAATTCTTTTGGTTAGCTCAATTGAAGCTAACCACGTAATTTATGATTTTTGTCATGTTTAAAGGTTGATTGTATGGGAATGAGTGTGACTCAAAACGTCTGTAAATTTTTTTGATCCAACGTATTCATATACCATATCTATAGAGATATATAATGTTTATAATGTAAATTGTATATGCTATATATGCTATTACTGTATTACTATATTTACTGTTATAAATACCATTTTTCATATACCAAGAAAATAAATCAAGAAAAAGAAGACCAACAACAACAACAATAACAACAATATAAGCATTTCTGAAAAAATACTTAACCAATTGCTACGTAATCTTGTCAGATTATATTTTTGTATTATATACGATGCTATATATACTGTACAAGTAATTTTCAGATATAGTTAATTATCTTATGAAATAATACTATGTCCACTTCGTGTACGCGACGTGTATATAGTAATTCGGGGGTTAAATAAATAAAGACGTATACGAATAGCTGTCACCAGGTGGCTATATGCAGATTCTACCTTGCGCGTACTTAAATTTTGCTTTTTGTTATATATATATATATATCATTTCGAATAAACTTTATTAATCAGAAAACGATCAGTTACAGATGTATTGCATAAAGATTACTGAACCCTATACATATATCAACATGTATATATGTATAACCTATACAAAAAAAATTAACAGTTTGAAGAGGCATCAGCAGGAACAGTACGAATTTAACAGACGAATCGGCCCATGGGTAAAACATAGAAAAACGTGACGAAAAAAGTTGCTAGTTTATAAAACTATATAATAGAAAATATAGTACCGCCATGCGGAGCAAATTGTTCATCAAAGCCAACACGATAACTTCTAAACAATCTGAAACAAATGTCTCTAAACGGCCATTCAATCAGGCCGAAAAACCAAGTACATCGGAACCCCACACGTATGGCACCAGGACAATCATCATAGAAGAGATAACGATATTTCGCAATCACCCGATGGATATAAACTTCGTGCAGCGTGTTTCTCAACTTCGCAAAATCCAACGTCCCGTTCAAACAGAAACAGTGCATGTCTCAACTAACCAATATCTATGGACCAACTACAAACTAAGAAAAAGCAACGAGGAAGCCATCTATTCTGGTAAAAGTCGATGCTATATTATCAACTTCAAAAAGGCTAAAAAGAACAATAAATAAATAAAACTAAATCGCAAAATATTTCATAAAATACACGATTTGCTGATTATCGGTAAATGTTGTAATTTTAGCTCGTTTTTATTTAATCTTCGTCGATGGATTGCTTAGTGAATATATATCACTACATTCTTTCTTAAATTTCACTGATGTTTCTTTTTTAATTTGATGATGCGTTTTGTTTGTAAAAAGATGCCTTTCTTTCAATACGTACGTGCTTTATCTCGTACTTGGAAACGAGGAAAAAACGTTGTGTTTCCTCTAATTAATAAGTAGCAGGGTATAAAATTGTATACGTATAAAAAAGTATACGTATAGGTATATTATGGGGGAAAAACACGCAATTATAACGAATTTCCGATAAGACAGTTCTTTTACACGGCCGATTACGACAATTATCGTAAACGGAACACTCGAGACGTGGCAAATGGCAAAATCAGCTTTATTTTATTGTCATAAAAGGAAAAAGTCCAGGGAAAAACCTTATATGTACATTCTCCGAATCATTATCGAATCGTGGTATATATCGATGATAAAAAGTAACGACAAGTCGTTTTTCATAAAAATATCATTCTCCATCATATAATTTATGTCGTTTGGATAATTATTGAGATACAAATGCGTAGCGAGGGGTTAGGGGACATTCTATAAAAATAAGTAACAATATGCGGAATAGAATTAGCGTAATCCGCTTTATATACACTTTTATTGATCATCGCGCACTTTCGTAACAGTGCAACATCCGTCGCGCGCACCTACGCGCACCGCGGCTAAACACACACACACACACACACACACACACACACACACACACATATTTATAATATAATATAATGCTCGAAACTCGAAAAGATTATATAATCGTATTTTAATAAATTATGCGTGGGTTTGGTTCGATGTATGGAAAGCATAAAATTATATATATATAAGAGAACAAGTTAATCCGTTTGCCACTTTTAAATTTAACGCATTACATATCAATTCTCATTTTACGAAAATTTATATATATCCTCAGTAATATAGTTTTGTGACACTTTTCTCGGATACATATAATAAATCTGTATACACATATGTATATGAATATATATATATATATATATATAATATAATACAAAATCGACCATCATTTTTCATATAATTAGCATATTAAAACCTCGTTCGCGCAATGATTTATTATAATAAATCCCATATTATATACTCCTCGCGGTTTCCGACTTCGAGCCACACGCGCTGGTATAATTTAAAACACGTTTCCGCAGCATCGGCATCATTTCTACATACATACACACATACACATATAGAAACTATACATATATATATATATATATATATATATATATATATATATATATATATCTATATGTGCACACAAATGGGATTTGAGCTCGGAATAGCGAGGTATCGAATCCAAAGAATAAAGGGCATCGGAAACAATATATTATAAGTACGTATATATATATATATATATATATATATATATATATATATATATATATAAATTTGTGACGAGCGCATTGTATATACAAGTCGGGAATTCCATTTGGGGGCATATATAGGGGAGAGGGGTGAGAATGTTGGGCGTCGCGTCGCGCAGCGCTTTATCAGACCCGCTCCGTCAGGTGTGAATCGAAGCCCCCCCCCCAATCGGTTTCATATATATATATATATATATATATATATATATATATATATATATATATGTGGCTATAGTCTCGATCAAAGAACAAGAGCCGACCGCAAAAGTCGCTTCTATATCCCTCCACGCACATACCTTTGCTCCTCTACTCTATCTCTCTCTCCCGCTCTCTCCCCTCCTCCTCCTCATCACCAGCTTTCTCTTCTTCTTTCCATTTTTTTTTTGTTTTCTTTTTTCTCTTTCTTTTATACATCCACCTTTATCTATTCGATCACTAGGTATTAATTATACGACTGCAGAGAGAGAGAGAGAGAGAGAGAGAGAGAGAGAGAGAGAGAGACAGAGAGAGAGAGCTTTTATTACATAATACGCGCCGTGCCGTTTCGCTCTGGGGGCCAGAAGTGTTTTTTTTTCGTTTGTTTTTATTTATTTATTTATTTTTTTTTTTGGTTTTATTAATTAAGTATATAATTTTGGTTAAACCGAGCTAATGCGCACTGTATTCATATACGGATGTATAGTATTTTTGTATACGCTTTCTCGAGTGTATCTCCCTCTTTGACCGCTGTATTTCTCTTTTTCTCCTGCTACCCGGCCTCCGCCCTCCTCGTCTTTATCGCTCGGCAAGGATTTATACGTGCGTCGCGATAAAACGCTTGTAAAGCGTAATTCGGTGCATAAAATCCGTCTATAAGGCAAATGAATTGAATTTGCCACGCATTTATTATGTTACGTCCTCTCTTTTGTATCGCGAATCGTTAATATATCTATATATATATATATATATATATATATATATATATATATATATATATGTATATATATATATATATATATATATATATATATATATATATATACCAAGTAACGTTTATGAGAATCATTCTCGCCAATTAATTTAGTAACTGATGCGTATATTTATGATAACAATGTTTTGTGCTGCTCGCTTCATTAAAAGACGTTTATGGTATTTTTCATCTTTATTAAATAATTTTTTTTTATTAGCTAACATATCGTATATCGTTTCGTACCGCAGCATACCAAATTTTGAACTTTTCGATACTGTTCACCTTATAAATTCATTCTCGTAGATTTGATAATTTTTCTCGCTGAATGTGTTACTCAAAAATCAGTGAACTCGAATAAAAACGATGGAAGTAAGAGGCTGACAAGAATTCTAAAAAAAACAATATATATTTCAATTTTTGAATAGCTAAATTAGGACAAATTTGCGTAAAATAAATATGTAATGGTGAAGGCCATTGATTCCATTAAATTCTTGTTGCACAGAATAATTAATGAGCGAGATTTATAGTATCTTAGAAGCTATTTCAAACAAAATGTATACGTCTTGATATAAATATCTATATAAAATTTTCTAAACATGTTTTAGAATGGGCTTACCAATGGGCTTACATTGTATGCTGTGGGTATATTATGTGGGTATATTAATGTGGGTATATTAAGGTCTATAAAGCAAAAATGTACGAAATAAAAAATACAGATTTTTTTAGAATTAGAGCTATACCTTTATTATTTCGAACATATCTTTTCTATTACATTCGAAATTGTTGAACAAACTATATTATGTTCATTAATTCTTCGCGCGGTTTTCCATATGAAATTCTTCTTGTCGACGATTTTTGGTAAGGCATTATATATATATATATATATATATATATATATATATATATATATATATATATATATATATATATATATATTCCTAAATGGATTTTTTTCTTCAAAAATTTTTAGTTCGTCAAGGATTGGTCTCGCATTTCTAACAAATAGCTCAAAACCCGGCTCAAGACTCAAAACCATCGAACACAAATTTCTTTACACCGATTTATATTAGACATTCATCATCATCATCATCATCACCATCATCATTATTATAATCAACATCATCATCGTGAATACGTATATATATATATCGAGAGTCATGCGGGTACAAGGGAGAACAATCGATACCCCCCCTCCCGCGCCAGCGGAGCGTGCACAGGTGCACACACAATATACAAGCGGGGTGCTAGAATCTCGTCATTACGCCCCTGATTCTCGGGGCCGCTTTGGTCCCTCGTTCGGTTCGACGCGCCGCGCCGTCCGCGCGCCCAGCTCGTGTATACACAAAAGCCCGAGGAGAAGCCCCCCCGAAGAAAGGGGCCCCCGTCGAAGGGGGAGAAATCGGGAAGAAACGGACGAGAGGTAATGGGAGAGAGCCGGGGAGCACGAGAAAGAGGGTCCCGGGGAAAGATCCATCGGGACCGGTTTCGAGCGTCCCCTCCCCCCCCCAGCCCCTCTCCCCACGCCCTTCTAGTCCTCACCCCCTTTTTTTACATTCCCGGCGCGGGGCCCCGCGGTGCACCGGGTGTGAAAACCGACACCCACCCGCTTGTTATTTTGTCAAGTGCCTTGAGCCTTTCTCTGCCTCCCACCCCCCACCCGGCTTTACTCTCTCTCTCTCTCTCTCTCTCTCTCTCTCTCTCTCTCTCTCTCTCTCTATCTCTCTGGCTGCGTATCGCTCTTCTCTTTCTCTGCCTTTCTCGCGGAAATTATAGGAATCATGAGGAGCCCGGGACGATTCCGAGTAGCAAATTGCCTCGTTGATATTGTGAGTTTCGTCTCTGATGATGCGGGCGCGCAGGCGTTAATCATAATATATTCATTGCATTGCGCACACGAACGTAGCCACATACGAATGATATATATATATATATATATATATATATATATATATATATATATATATGCACCTGCGAAAATATAGGTGCCGATAACGAAAGAGCCAGATGTCGAATCGGATGCACAAGGCGAGCTTGCAAGCTTTCAAGTTTTCAGCTAATTTAAGAACACGATCCGCGTCACTATTCATTGCGGTGGAGTAGAAAAAGAGATGGAAAATATTATTACCGTTCATGCAGAGATTATATAGAGATAACATATATACTATATATATATATATATATATATACACACACATATATATAGATATATATAT